>LR753347.1:531063-652769 GCA_902729485.2 Mus minutoides | reverse complement strand
AGGGAGGGGTGAAGGGAGGGGTGCAGGGAGGCCACCTTGGGAGGTTGTTCCTTGTGTCATCTCTTCAAAGGCCTCCCTCTGAGACCTGACCCACCCCTACCTCCCCTCAGCTCCCTGGAGGAGGAGGGTCTCTCCTCCCCTTCTCCTTCCCCGCTGGCTTCATGGCCCCTCACATCAGGAAGCCAGCAAACATGAGCCACTAAGCATTGACGCATGAAGGAAGCAAGCTAGACCCAAACTCCAACCCGCCCCACACTACACACAAACACACTCACAAAGCTGTGTGTCCTAGGCAAGTGTGTCCACCTCGCCGAGCCAGTCTCTCTATCTGTAAGATGAGTCTACTTCTAGAACTCAGGACTCCGTGAGGGTGCCAAGTGTTAGGACAGTACGTGTCCACAGGAGCCCTGGGGACAAGAGGGTACCTGGGTCCTCACCACAGCCATGTGAGATGGTCCAGCAGGCTCTGCCAAAGTGCTTGCAGATATGCCCCCTCCTGTGTCCACCCTACAGTACAGGTACCCACGACCCACGACCCACGACCCACGACCCACAACCCTAGCACCTTCCACCTCACTTGGCTCCTTTCTACGCACGCACGCTTGGCAGCCTGGATCTAAGCAGCTGGGAAACCATGCTGTTTCCACTCAGCATGATGTCCTGGTCACCTTGGAGGTACTCCTCAGCCAGCCCCCGTGGTGCCTCTGACCACCCAGAAGGATGAAGCCAGCTCTGTGGACACTGGAGTGGGTCTAAGATAGCGAGCCTGGGACCCAGGCAGGCTGCAGATGAAGCTGCCCCCACCCCTTCATCCTTGAGCCCTTTTCCTCCCCAAAGAGCAGGCTCAGTCAGGGTCACCTGGGGCTAGGGCTAAGTGATGGGGTCCCTGTTGGCTGGCACAGGCAGGCACGCATATACACACACACATACACTCACCCCATGCCCCTGCCGCCCAGGCCCTGAGTTCTAGAGTTCTAGTCTTGGTTCATCTAGCATTCTCTGTGTGGCAGGCACAGCATCACTTGGGAATCCTGAAGAGCCGTGTTAGATGTCAGTACAAAACAAGGTGACCCACTATGGTGCTGGAGACCTCTGAGACCTGACCAACAAGCCGAGGTGTGGGATTGAGGGACATGGATAGAGACTCCAAAGGGGCACCAGTGGGACTTGGATGAGGGTGGGTGCTTAAGGAGACCCAGGGAAGGGAGGTCTGAGCCTTAGGCAAGCTGAGAGGTGTGCTCTAAAGGGGCGTCAGGAGACCGGCCCATCTGGCTCCAGCTCCAGTTCCCCTGGCATTGGCTGAGGAGGGTTGGTGTGCAGGGAGACAGTGACCACAACGGAGGGGTCCCCGACTTTGGAGCTAGCAAGAACAATGAGTCCTGGGCATTGACGAGACGGGTGCAGGAGGCCCCTGGTCTAACCTCTAATCCAGCAGGATATCAGAGACAGGCCCAAGCCATAAAAGGAGATGTAGGTTATCCAGCGATAACAAATGGGCTTGTCTTGTGTGGCAGCACTTCTACAATAGCCCAGAACACTAAAGACGGAGCAGAACATTGACAGTCTGTGACCCATTACTGATGTCTGCCTACACTTAGTAGGTGCTTCCCTCAGGGGCAAGCCTAAATCAAGCAAAAGTTAGGGAGCCCTGGGGAGGGAGGCAAACTGGAGGAAACCCCAGCTCAGGAGAGCTCAGCAGGGCAGGACCAGCAAGGGGAACTCATAACGCCATAGCCTGCCATCTGCAGGCGCTTGCTCCACAGAGCCCAAGGGCTGCATAGGAGGCAGGGAGATGTCCACACAGAAAAGCTAGGGAGACAGCCTGCGGGTAGACTCAGGAACAAGGACAAAGGAAGCAGACGGACCTAGAAATGGGTGGGCTTGTGCAATGTTCCTGTGGCTAGGTAGGAAATAACCAGAACTGGACCCTCCGCCCTATAGGTCAGCTTGTCTCCACACCTCCACTCCCTTGCCAGAGCCCGCAGGCTCATGGTTCTGGCTCTGCCCACCCAGCAGACCTTCAGTGAGAGCCAGCAGAGTCAGCAGGGCCATGGCTCTGCCCTTTCTGCAGCATGGATGTGCAAGTTTAGGAGAAGCCCTGGAGGGTCTGGGCTCTGCTCCCCTCAAACATAAAGGTCTCAAGCTCATCTCCTCACTCCCTTCCTACAGTGAGACCCTCTCCTGTCTGCTTCATATGGCACTGTGGCACACACCCATGCTCTCCTCACCCAAGGCCCAGAGCAGGCATCACTAGTTCATCACAGATCTCACTGATCTCTCACTGCTACATTTTCCATTTGCATTGCGACATCCCTTTTCAAAATCTTTCTTTTTTTTTTTCAGAATCTTTCTTTTTTTTTTTTTTTTTTTTGGTTTTTCGAGACAGGGTTTCTCTGTGTAGCCCTGGCTGTCCTGGAACTCACTTTGTAGACCAGGCTGGCCTTGAACTCAGAAATCCACCTGCCTCTGCCTCCCGAGTGCTGGGACTAAAGGAGTGCGCCACCACAGAGTGTCAGATAGAATGGAGCTAACCACCCTTCGTCTCGTGTTTTCCTTTCCTTTCCTTCTCTCTCCCTTCCTCCTCCTCCCCCCTCCTCTCTGAGACAGGGTTTCTCTGTGTAGCCCTGGCTGTCCTGGAACTCACTCTGTAGACCAGGCTGGCCTTGAACTCAGAAATCCGCCTGCCTCTGCCTCCCGAGTGCTAGGATTAAAGGCATGCGCCACCACTGCCCAGACTCATTTCGTGTTTTCTGAATGAGGGAACTGAGTCCCAGAGAGGAGAAGAGACTTCACAAGGTTCGGAGTGGCTTAATGATGAAGCCAGTGGTAGATGCTAATCTCCCGATGTGTGTGTGTCATCTGTGTGGCAAGCAGGGTCTTCGTCACCTGCTGGACCATTTTGATTTTGTTTTCTGCGATTTCGCCTGCTTGTATGACTGATTATCATATGTGCGCCTGGTGCCCTGAAGAGCATGTTGGAACTGAAGTTACAGACAAATGTGAGCCAAGGTGTGGGTGCTGGGATTCTAACCCAAGTCCGCTGGAAGAGCAGCCAATGCTCTTAACCACCGAGCCATCTCTCCAGCCTCTAGTTTGAGTCTTAATGGATACCACAGAGTGGGGCTGGGTAGATGGCACAGCCTGAAAGGTACCTGCCAGGTAGACATGAGAACTTGAGTTCCGCTCCCCAGCACCCCTGTAAAAAGCATGCATTTACAAACCCAGTACTGGAGATATTGAGGAAGCAGAGACAGGGGCTCTCTGGAGCAATCTGGACAGACAGCCTAGTCAAGTTTGGAGCGCCCTAGGTAGCAGTGAGGGACCTTGTCTCAAAAAACAAGTTGACCAGGTGGTGGCAGTACATGCCTTTACTCTCAGAACTTGGTAAGTGGGTCTCTGTGAGTTTCAGGCCAGCCTGGGCTAGAGTAAGTTTCAGGCCAGCCTGGGCTACATAGTGAGACTCCGTCTCAAAACTAACAACCAGAGAGATGGCTGCAGAGATTGCTCAGTAGTTAGAGGCACTCACTGTTCCTGCAGAGGCTCAGAGCTCGGTTCCCAGCACCCACATGGCAGCTCACAGATACCCATAACTCTGGTTTGAGAGGATCCAATGCCTTCTTCCGACCCTCACAGACACAGCGTGTTATATGGTGCACATACATTCATGCAAGCAAGACACTCAACGCAAATTAAAAATAAATAAATCATTTTATAACGAAAAAGCAACAACAAAAAAGCAAGCTCCTGAAGAATTACACCCAAGAGTGACGCGCGCGCGAGCACACACACACACACACACACACACACACACACACACGCGCACACACACACACACCAGGGAAGAAGTCACTACCCCCCACCCCAGCCTGCTCAATGGACACCGCACAGCCCCACCTAACGGTGCAGGAGGGGGGCCGCGGGATATTGATCTGTCCCACCCTGTCCCAACCGCAGCCAAGCCCACCCCAGCGGCCACGCCCACCGCAGCAGCCATGCCCACCCCAGTGACCATACCCACCCCAGCGGCCACGCCCACAGCAGCAGCCATGCCCACCCCCGTGACCACACCCACCCAGCGGCCACGCCCACCCAACACAAAGGAACTTCTACTCACCACTGCTGTACTTCCTTCTCAGTGACTGCAAGAGAAGAGAAGACCCGAGGTTAGATGGGAGTCCCAGGACACAGGCCGTTGCAGGGACAAGGCTCCCTCCTACCGCCTTCCCCACAGCAGTCTGCCCCACAGGACTGTCAGCCTGCTCTGAGTAATACACCCTTAGTGAACAGTGACCGATCGGGCAGGTGCTCGCCTCCCCAGGAGAAGACACAGTATGCCCGACCTTCCCCAGCACCCACTATCAGCTGCTACTAGGAAGGGGCACCTCCAAAACACCTTCAGAAACCTGGGTCCCCTGCTCAGAAGGCAACTTAAGGTACATTCTTTCAGCCACGTGTGGTGACCATGAGCCTTTAATCCCAGAACTTGGGAGGCAGAGTCAGGCAGATCTCTGTGAGCTCAAAGCCAGCCTGGTCTACATCCTTTCTCAGCTCTGTCCTGGAACAGGAGGGTCGGAGTGGGTGCTGCTTCCAGACCTGGGAAGGGGCAAGGAGACTTTTCAAGGCCAAGCCTCTTGGAGCCCAGACCTCCTCACTGCCCTACAGCCCTCTCAGTGGACAGTCCGGGTCTTTCTCTCAAGATATGACCAGATATGGCAGCTGAAAGGATCTGCACATATGGCCGAAGCTCACACCAAGCCACGTCACCACTTTTTACTGAACCATAGAATGAATGAAACCAGGTTTTTTCTTTTCTGCAAAGTATTGAACTGGTTTGCGCTGAAACTGGACCACACTTTCCAACATATCACCAAAGGAGGACAACACACCACCTTTTACGGCCAGGCATGTTGGCGATTGCCTTTAGTCCCAGCAGTGGGGCGGCAAAGGCAGGGGGATCTCTGTGAATTTGAGATTAGATTGGTCTAGAGAGTGAGACCCTGTCTCGAACACAAAACAAAACAAAAAAAACAAGAAACCTTCCAGACCACAAACTCTCTGCCTAAGTGATTACTGGGCTCTCTGTGCCTCAGTTTCTCCATGTAAAGCAGGTGTTGAAATAGTATCTGCCTGGAAACTCTGTCCTAACAGGCGCATAGAGCCCTGGCTCTCCACTGTGGCACTAGGATGAGCTGGGCAGTAGTGCTAGTGAATGACTGGGTGGATGACAGGTGAGAACGGAGCCGGGACACCTTCCTGGGGAAGCGAAGGAAATGAGATAGACTCAGGGAGACCCCTCTAAAAGAAGTGTTCCAAATAAACTCAAACTAGCATCTGCTAACCCCTAGGTGCCATCTGTACTGTGACTCAGCCACAGCCCCCAGCTGTCCCCAGAGAGCAATCTCTAGCCTGGTTCCAGGTGGGCATAGTGAGGCACAAGAGACTTGGAAACAGCAGGTGGGGCTTCAGACCTGAGGTCTTGGCTCAAACCCAGGGTCAGAAGCCTGGTTGGGCGGTGGCCTTAGTGCCTCTTCACCTGCACACTTCCCAGCAGCCCCTGTGGCTCCTGCAGAAGGACTTAACCAGAGCAGTCAGCCGATAGACTGGGACCCGGCCTCTGCAAGGCCAGAGCAGTCAGCCGATAGACTGGGACCCGGCCTCTGCAAGGCC
Source organism: Mus minutoides (assembly GCA_902729485.2). Taxonomy (NCBI): domain Eukaryota; kingdom Metazoa; phylum Chordata; class Mammalia; order Rodentia; family Muridae; genus Mus; species Mus minutoides. The sequence continues at coordinate 647,102 of LR753347.1, read as the reverse complement.
AGAGCAGTCAGCCGATAGACTGGGACCCGGCCTCTGCAAGGCCAGAGCAGTCAGCCGATAGACTGGGACCCGGCCTCTGCAAGGCCAGAGCAGGCAGGCAGGCAGCGCAGCTACATTTCCAAGAGCAGATTTTGGCGAGGTTACAAGGTAGCAGGCAAGGCGTGGGCGTGGGGACAGAGAGGAGGAGATGGAGGAACAACGCAGCTGTTGTTCTAATTTGTTTTCTGTTGCTATGATAAAATGCTGACCAAACGCAATCGGGGAGGAAAGGGTTCGTTTTACCTCACAGGATATAGTCTGTCAAAGAGGGAAGTCAGGGCAGGAACTCAGGCAGGAGCCCCGAGGCAGAACAGAAGTAGAGGCCACAGAGGAACGATGCTGCTCACTGGCTTGCTCTCGAAGGCTTTCTCTACTTGCTTTCTGCCCAGGGGTGGGGCTACCCATTGTGGGCTGAGCCCTTCCACACCACTCACCAATCAAGAAAATGTCTGAAGACTTGCCCACAGGCCGACCTGCTGAGGTATTTCATCAACTGTTTCCTCTTTCCAGATGACCCTAGCTTATATCAATCAGACAAAAAACTAACCAGCCCCCCATGCTAGACTGCACTGAGCTGCCCCGACCCTGCCACCCCCATCATCTCTGGGTATAGCTGATGCAGATGGCAAGAAGTAGAGACACAAGTGACCACCTCTGGGGACCAGACCTGAACAGCTGAGCTCCAGGCTTATGGGCTACGTGTGCCTCTGAAGACAGCTTCTCCGCTTTGAGCTCTGGTTCCCTCGTCTATAAGGAGGCCTGCTGTCCTCTGCCTGTACAAGAGTCCCATAGGTAGGTGGGACAGCCCCTCTCATCTTCCCAAGTAGGAAATTAAGGTTCAGACAAGCCTCCTCATGTGCTGTGAGCAGGATCACCAGAGGTCACTGTCCCAGGAACTGGATGGTGCGTGGCTCCGGGGCCCAGAACAGGAGGCTTCTTCCAACCTTGAGGAGACAATGAGCTCTCTGACTATGTTTGACCTTGGTGAGGCGTGGCATCGTGGACCACTGATGGCAGGAGGAAGAGACAAAGGCTTGAATGGCAGGGTCACCGGTGACCTCAGCTAAGTCTCAGGAGGCCGGAGAAGCACTCCTGCGGAACTCTGATGTCCTAGTGTCCCACTTACAATCTTCCAAAGCCCTCCCATGACCTCTGCTTTCTGCCTCCCGGCCTGCCTCACCCCCAGCTCAGCCTAGAGCTTCTACTGTTCTCTCAGCAGAACTGTCCCTAACATAGGACACGGAATGACCAGCAGGCAGCTAAGCCTCTGGGACGTGAAATGAGATCGGAGAGAAAAGTCCTATCTAGTTTAAAGTGGCTACTTCAGCTTCATCAGACATTTGAGGTCACCAAGTGTCCCCTGCCTCTAAGATTTCTAGAAATCCCAACTCTTCAATTCTTAGAAACTTAGGTGATCATGGAGGGTGGCAGTCAGGGAGTCCCACCCACCCCAATCCTTCTGCCAGCTAGGTAGGCCTATGCCACCACAAGTCGGAGGTGTGTACAGCCTATACATTTCAGGAGCTTAGCAACAAAGAGGCAGAGCCTACACACTGGCAAGGGGGCCCCATAGTCAGCCTCTCCTATGGTCTCCTTTGAGGAGGTACCCTGTCACCTATCTCAAGATTCACTGACTTTTTCAAATTTTTAAATTTTTGTTTTTACATATATAGGGGGAGAAGCTCAGGTGTTCGGGTCAGAAGAGCGACACCAAGTCCTCTGAAACTGGAGTTACAGGTGATTGAGCCACCATGTGGGTGCCAGAAATTGAATCAGGACTTCTGGAGGAGCAGCCAGGGCTCTTAGCTGCTGAGCCACCTGTCTGGCCCATGGCTTCCAGTTTCGCTGTCTCCTTTGTTTCTGCTCAACTCTCTAACTCTCTCCCCTGCTCTAAGCAATACTGTCCACAGTACCCACTAAGTGTGTACTGGTGGCTCAGTTCCCCAAACACGGCAGAAGGTAACAACTAAGGTGACCTTTGATCAGGGTCATGGGGCCATATGACGGGGCCAGGGATATTGAGAGATAAATCAACTGTTAAAGAGTTCTTACAGGGGTCGGGGGAGGGTATAGGGGACTTTCGGGATAGCAATTGAAATGTAAATGAAGAAAATACCTAATAAAAAATTGGAAAAATAAAAATTTTTTTAAAAATGAAAAATAAAGGAGTTCTTACAGGGGAGGAGGCTTGGTTCCCAGCACCCACGTCGCAGTTCACAACCGCCTGTGTCTCATTCCATGGGACCTGACGCCGTCTCCTGACCCCACGGCCTCCTACATATGCACGGTGCACAGCCACGTGACCCCAGGACTACTCCAGATTGTGGGGTGATTCTAGACCATCAGCCCTACAGCTCCCACCAATCAGAGGCATGAAAGCCCAAACAAGCCAGAGGAGGATGCTGGGAAAGAGGCAAACAAGAAGAGTCTGTTAGGCATAACCCTGGGTGCACAGACTGGGGGGGGTGGGGCAGGGGGGTCAGGGGTCAGCAGGGAAAGTGCGGGGAAAGCCTGTGAGACAATGGGGCTCACAGTTGGGGGGTACTGTGAAGGGATGCTGCAGGGTTTCTGGCAGGATCCAAGGGTAGCAGATGGATTGAAGACCACACCCCTGACCTGAGAACTGTACCCAAGAACTTGGGGGTGAAGGCTGTGATGCTGTTGAGTAAAGTTGAGGTGGCAGTACCATGGGGGGAGGTTGGCTGGGGTGGGGGCGGAGGACGGGAGGGCCAGAGGGCGGGGGGGGGGGGCGGGCAGGAGATGAGTCCAAAGCATCAGCCAAGCCTCCCCTGCAGTGCTACATTCACAACCTGAAGGGAAATAACTGTCTTCACCCACAGCCTGTGTGCCCTCCACAATACATGGAAGACCAGGAGGCAGCCGAGGGTCCTACGCTCGTAGGATCGGATCATCACAAGCACTTGGGAGGAGTAATCTGGGGTGCACACTCTGCCTCGGCCTTGGGACCAGATAAGAAGGGAACTTCCCAGGACACAGCTCCCAGCTCCAGCCCATCCCCCTTCTAGCCCTCCTCACTAAGCCTCCAACCAACTGTGAAATTAACAGGCTCTCCCTCAGCCTTCCCTCCACGGATTCGATTCGTGCTCAGGGCTTAGCACACAGGCTTCCTGTACAGAGCTCGGAGCTCAAGGCTCAAGACTCAGGCTCAGAGGAGTTCCAGACTGACGCTGGAAGTTGAGGAGAAATACCAGTGATGTCATTCAGGCAGGCCCCTGGTTGCCCTGCCAACACCCCAAGACAATGAACCTACTTAAGCTCCCTGAGTGTCCTATGCCTCAGCCACCAAAATGACCCACAGCTATGGTGGTTTGAATGAAAATGGCCCTCATAGGCTACAGGGACAGGCACTGTTAGGTGTGTCCTTTTGGGAGTAGGTGTGGCCTTGCTGGAGGAAATGCGTCACTGGGGTGGGCTCTGGGGTTTCAAATGCTCAAGCCAAGCCCAGTGTTGCTCTCCTTTCCTGCTGTTGGAGATCCAGATAAAGAGCTCTAGGCTCCCTCTCCAGCACCATGTCTACCTGTGTGTCACTTGTGCTTCTGGCCATGATGATAATGGACTAGCCCTCTGAACCTGTAAGCCAGCCCCCATTAACTGCTTTCCTTTAAGAGTTGCCTTGATCACATTGTCTCTTCACAGCAATAAGACAGCAGCCCTGGGGAGAACCACCCTCCCAGCAAGCCCCTAACCCTTGATCCTCTGTTTCCCCAGTAACACACCAACACACAGCCAATCAGAGATCTGGCCAAATGTGTACAGGGTGGGGAGGACAAAGGACCAGGAGAGAAGACCCTGGCGTCAGCCAGGCCAACAATGCAGGCCAAGGCTTCCTGCCCTTTTCGGTGCTGAGGTCATGCCGAACACAAGCTTATGTCTCTGAGCCTCAGCCTGCTCATCTGGCAACAGAACACAGCTCCACCTCACAGGTAAAGTGTTACAGGGAAAATGAACTTAGCCAAGTTGGATGTGTGTCCAGTACCAGCAGGACCTCCACAGAGGTCCTGTCCTTAAAGCCAGTCCAGCTACTGGGCTGGGGCTAGAACTTCCTCATGTGTGTTTTGTGTGAGCACACCTGGTTTGGGCTGACTCTTTCTCCAGCACATTCCTGTGGCTGGGCCTGTAAGCCCCATTGAGAGCAAGGCTTTTGATGAACACCAGGTATGGGGCATCCTGAGGGGCGTGGCACCTTTTGGTCAAGACCCTGTTAGGACCACATGTAGGTTGGATTACTCTGAACCTTAGAATCCTCATCTCTGATATCAAATGTGGACTCTCTGCAGGATCCTGTGAAGGTTCCTTAAAAACCTACAGCTCAGGGGAGCTGGAACACAAAGCCACAGGGCACCCACCATCCCTCCACTGAGGACCAGAACTGCAGAGGGAGAGAGAAACCCAGCCCCCAGGCCACTCCCAGCTTGTCCCCCTCAGGCCTGCTGACACTCTCTTATCCCCTGCCCTGCCCCCCTCCCGCCTAAGGAGAGATGCCCAGGGCACCCAGTGCTTCCTGCCACCCCAGCAGTGAAGCTCCCTGAAGCTCCCTCAGGCACCTCCTCCTCTCCACGCAGCTCTTATCTGCAGAGAGTGAACACAGAAGCCTGTCCCAGGAGCCCAGGATAAACGTTGAGTCTGATTTTCATTTCCCTAAAGTAAAATACCTCTCTCCTGATTGAAGCTCAGCTCAAACACGGTGGGAACAGAACACCAGAGCTGGTAGTCCCACGGAGGAGCGGAGGTGCCTCCTGCGGCAGGAAGGACGGAAGGCAGACTGCTGGTCTTTGTGTGACCAATCCAGATCCTACTTCAGTCTCCAGACGCGAGGACTAACCTCTGGGTTACCCACCCTTGCCCACTACATTAGCAAGGGGGTCTTGGGAGACGAACACAAGAGAGAGAACACAAGGCCTTTGGGGCATCAGCCACCGACAGTCTCTTCCATCTTGATGCCTTTGGTCACGAAAGAGCCCTCCTTCCAGAAGGACAGCAGGCCCCTCCCCCAACCAGCTTCAGAGCCCTGCTCCATCTCTCTCCTCCTCACTTGTCTGGCAGATGGGGACACCCCTGCCACGGTCATGGTCTTCTGGTCTTCTCTTAGATCCAGAGGTAAAGCCCCTCCCTTACCCCCATTCTGACTCAGTCTACACAGTACTGAAGATTCCTAACCTTACCATCCTTTCAGCATGGAGGTCTCCCCTCAACCCCCCTCTATGTGGCTGCCCCTGTTAGTTTTCTGTTAAGTTGACACAGCTCTGATGGTGGCATTTTCTTGATTCATGATTGATGTGGGAGGGCCCAGGTTACTGGGCAGGTGGTCCTGAGATGTATAAAAAAGCAGGCTGAACAAGCCCCGAGGAGCAGGCCAGGAAGCAGCATCCCTCCATGGTCTCTACATCAGCTCCTGCCGCCCGCCCGCCTGCCCACCCGGGGTTCCTGCCCTGTGTGAGTTCTAGGACTATGGTAATGGCAGAGCCTTCTCAGAGAAAGGGGACACACTTCATCTATCCTGAGGCACTCAGCTCAGCCTGGCCCCTCCCACCTTATGACAGTTCCCCTATCTCCCCAAGGAGCTGTGAGTCCCAGCAGGGACGGCAAGGTAGACTTCCTGAAAATTTAGTCACCCCATGCTCTCTGGGCCTCATTTTCCCATTCCGAAAGTGAAGCAACTTGGGCAAGAGAGGGTTAAACTCCGTGTGCCTCACCCTCCTAGTGGCCATAGTGGCCAGCTCTCCAGCTCCCTTAGCTGCACGGGGACAGGGGTAGACATCTTGGCAGCCCATCTAGGCTTCTAATTCAATGCATGATCTTAGCCCTGGTGCTTCTCTCCCATCCCAGGGATCCCTAGATCCCTGCCACGAGGTGACCAACCCTGGCAAATAAGCTGGGTCCAGTAAAAGCATTTCCCAGGCAAAGCAAGTGGACAGAGCAGCAGCTCCCTGTGCTGAAAAGAGCAGGGGGCAGCACAGGGACCGGAAGATGGCAGAGCTCTGGTAGGGACCGTGCCCGGTTCTAAGCCCCAGCACTTGGAACCACTGGCTCCTAGCAGACAGAGAGAACGTGACAGCACATGCAGAGGGCCTGGCACGGAGCCGGCAGTGCTACTGTGATTACTACCCAACGCCTCTGCCAGGGAGAGAATCAGCGATCCTGTCCTGCCCGTTCCTCTTTCCCAAAAGAGGCCAGAGACCGACTCTGCCAAGACATATGCTGACCCACCCAGAATTCCTGGACCCTCCCTCAACGTGACACAGAACAGGGCTCCTGGATCCATCCTTTTCAGGCCCCTCCAGGAGTGGGATGGTAACAGCCCAGCCTCCAGCTGCCAGTCGCTATTTCTACCCGTGTTCTCTGTGCCAGCCCAGCTGGGCGGCCCTGGGCTGGGCACACCACAAGTCAACAAGAGAGACATACAGGCCCTGCCTACCACCCCCACACTGCACCTTCTGTGCAACAACCGCCCCCCACTCTGCCCACAGAGATGCTATGGCGACCGACCGGTGGAGACTCCTCTTCGGGTTGGCCTCACACTGGGTCCTTCACCCAGTCTGCATCTGGCCTCCACATGGGCAGGAGTCACAGACTGTGGCTGTGCTCTGTTGTGACAAAGTGATTTCGCTTGTAAGCGAGAATCTCACCCCATGTTTAAATCCACAGGCTAAGCAGACTCGAACCCCCCTGGCCTGGCTTTTCTGCCCCTGGCACCCAATCCCCAAATCTTTCCCCTCACATCCCCACCGTCTGGTTGCCCTGTGTGGAGAGTAGGTCAACACAGGCCCTGCTCCACAGATGTGTCTAGGGCACCTGAAGGCTGGACTGGACCAGCTTTGCTCTGACTTCTAAAACATGGCCCTGAGCTTACAGCACCAGAACCCACATTCTCCGACCAACGGCCTTGGTGCAGATAGGGGCATGTCTACTGGTCATTATAAGACCCCCATCAATGTACTTGCATGCCACTCTGAGCCTTGCTTTCTCTTAGGGTAGGATAGCTGACAGAGCCGATGGGAAAATACACATGGCAGACAGCCCAGCACTGGACACAAGGACACTGCTGTTATTATATTGGGGACAAGTGGTGGTGTCAAAATAAAACACTGGGGCTCTCGTTGCCTTCTGGGTGGGTGCTAGGAGATACAGCTGGCAGGGCCAGGCCTAGGTGTCAGCACACACCAAAATGGACAGCTTCCAGCTGCTGCCAGGGAGAGGAGCCAGGCCCTAGGAAGAGCAAAGATGCCGGGTTGCTCAGATCCATTCAGACCTCAAGTTCCATTTCCTTCCCAGTCCTTCAGACCCTTCTGAGCCCCAGCTGTTTCCATTAGCTGAGCCCAGGGACTGTACCAGACACTGTGGTGAGAAAATTCTCTGCCAGCCCACTGTAAGAAACCCCTGTGGCTCCAAAGAGGTGATAGCAAGCCACCCAAATCACACAGCCAGTGGCAGGACGAAGGAAATCATTGGGCCAGCCAACCTGTGTCCTAAGCTAGGGGTGGTTGTGAGCTTTCCCCAACCCCCCCCACCCCACCCCCAACTAGGAAAAGCATCTGCTAGGCACCAGCTGTATGGCAAGAACAGAGTGACTGTCCAGCAGGCACATGGGGCACTTGCATCAACGCAGCCCTTCTTGGAAGAACCAAGCTTTGCCTTGCTGTGGGCCGTGAGGCTCCTTCTTGTTGAGCCTCAGTTTCTTCATCTGACAAAAGGGATAATAGTATTCAAAAGGATGGTGCTTCATCCCCGGAGGAGGTCTGCATACAAGTTGAAGGAGTCCAGGTGCTCCCTCGAGGTGCTCCCCACAGACTCCCTAAGGAGAGAAGGCTGATGGTGGCCCAAGAGTTGACAGACTGCCATGCAGCCATCAAAAGCAAGGTTTGGGGGATCGAGGGGTGGCTCAGTCAGTGCCGATGGAGAAGACATGAGAGCCTAAGCTCAGATCCCCAGGATCCACACAAACCTGGGTGTGCTCGCAATCCTGGCGCTGGGGAGGTGGAGACAGGAGAATCCCTGAAGCTAGCTGGACAACCCATCTGGCCAGAGAGTTCCAGGTTCAGTGAAACAACCAGTCTCAAAAAGTGAGGTGGAGAGGGCTGAGAAAGGCACACACGCACACACATACATGTGACACACTCACACACTCAAGAGGCAAGTTTTGGTTCAAAGTTTTACTCTGATCAAATATTTCTATAAATACTACTGTCTGCCCTATCATTTATACATTTTTTAAAGATTTATTTTATTTATTATATGTAAATACACTGTAGCTGTCTTCAGACACTCCAGAAGAGGGCGCCAGATCTCGTTACGGATGGTTGTGAGCCACCATGTGGATGCTGGGATTTGAACTTATCACCTTCGGAAGAGCAGTAGGGTGCTCTTACCCGATGAGCCATCTCACCAGCCCCATTTATACATTTTATTTTACTTCAGAAACAAAATTGTAAACTAAAAAGATTTTAATTTCTATGTAAGCCAAACTTTTCCCCCAAAGTGTTGAAGTCAATTCCAGAAAGATGCACTTTGCCTTGTGGATTCCCTCAGTGGGCTGAGGAAGAAGGGATACTCCCAGCATGCCAGGTGGCACTCATCTTATTACACACCTGAACCATGCTGTGGGACAAAGCCCTTGAGTCTCTCCACTGCACAGATGAGAAAACTGTCACCCAAAGGTGAAGCTGCCTGTCCAAGCGAAGTGGAGATGGAACCTGGACCAGGGTCTGTGCACCTCCTGAATGTGGTGGAGAGGGTGCGCGCTTGAGATGTCCCCCAGTGCATGCTGGGAGTTGACTCCTTTAAATGTGATCCAACTCTTACACAGGTTTAGGCTCCCTTATCAAAAGTTCTGCAGATTAATGGTGTAAGCCTTTAATCCCAGCCCTGTGGAGGCAGAGGCAGGTGAGCTCCAGGCCAGCCTAATCTACAGAGTGAGTTCCAGGACAGCCAGGGCTACACAGAGTAACCTTGTCTCAAAAATCAAACAAACAAAACAACAACAACAGAAGTTCCACAGATCTAGAGGCTCTTCTGAATTGGGGGAGTTTGCATTTGTGTAATGAGACAGTCTCTGGGAGGAAAACCATCACATACCTTCTGTATACAACCTGAGGGTGGTTTTGTACAGGATTTTTAGGGCAACCGAATTTTTGCCCGAACCCATTCCATGAGGTCAGGTGTGGAATTTTCCACAGCAGTGTCTCGTCACTGCTAGAAGGTGATGGTTTTCAGAACAGGAATGTCGAACTTGCTTCTGCTCCTGGGTACCGGATCTCTGACCCAAACTGACTCCTCAGTACCAGGTCTTGCTGGTACTAGATAGCAAAGGGCCTCAGCTTCTGCTGGCCCATCTGCTGGCACTGGCTGACCCACGTTCAGGTCCAGTCTTGACAGCATCCAACTGTGGAACCGTGGACACACTGACTAAGTTCTCTGAGTCTTGGCTTTTCTTTCAGGACATAGGGAGCCAAAGCCCACCATAGTTGTGCTTAAGAAAAAGACTGCCAGTAATGTCCCTGACTGTGGCCTTGGGGAAAGTGCATGAGAAAAGGCTCTGCCACTGCTCAATGTCCAGTCCCGTCCTCCCAACTGCTGAAGCTCCTACCAGCAGGACGTGTGTGCCTGTGACTGTAGTTAAACAGTACTGGTTGGTGTGTGGTAGGTCCTCGGCACACATGTTCCTGCAGACGGTGTTCAATGGCCGCTTGCTGCAATGTCCCCAGCCTTCTTTATTGCTCTTTGGGACACACACGTGCACATGTGTACACACGTGAGAAACACAAAAGAGGAACCAGGGCTGGTCTCTAGTTCAAGCCTCCTCTACTACCTGACTGGGAACCTTCCAAGAGGAGGGAGCCTATAGGGGATGACGCCTTCTGTGCCCCTCAGGGAGATGCTGGTGTGAGGTGTTCCCTGCACAGTCCTGCATAGGGAACACTTCCCCAAGGTTTCATACAGCTCAATTCCAGTGCTTCTCAGACCGAGTCTGCTGCGGCTCCTGAGAGGACGCAGAGACAGCACATTGAATTCACTGAAAGATCCTTCACTAAACTTAGTCATTCTTGGTGTGTCTTCTGACTTTAGGCAACTGAACTAACCTCCCTGGGCCTCAGTTTCCTCCTCTGAAAAATGGGAGCAGTGATGCCTTCCTGGTAGGATGAGATTAAGACACGGGAGTTTTAAGTTCCTCATCTAACAATCGCAGCAGGCCAGGCCCTGAGAGGGGCTTTGGAGGTACATCAGTGACCCCCCCCCATGGCTCCTGTCCTCCAAGCTCCTCATATAACCAGGACAGACCTGAAGTACAGAGCTGTCTTACACCCATGTGGTAAGAAAGAAAAGACCAGAGTGATAAAAGCTCACTTAGTAGAGTGCTCGCCTAGTGTGCACAGAGCTGTGTTCCATCCCAGTGCCCTGTAAGACAGGTCATTGTGGTGCACACTGTGAACCCAGCACTCGGGAGGAAGAGGATCAGAGGGACAAGCTACATGGCAAGTTGGAGGCTAGCCTGGGCTACATGGAACCCTGTCTGGACATGGGGGAGCAGTAACCAGGGTGGAGGGAAAGGCTTGTATAGAGACTTGCCCAGAGGCAGAGAGCAGTCCTCTGACAGGCAGAAGTGAACAGCAGACAGTCACTGTGGAACTGCAGCCCAGCTCTGACCTCACAGAGCACAGAGGTGCCTCAGGTGGCCACATGCTGCTGGAACAAAGCCTTAGCCACAGGAGGCTGTTGTCATCCGGGCAGAGGGAACACGACAGGTGTCCTGAAGCATTAGCAAGTGCCACTGTTATTAATAAAGGTGTCACCGCAGCCACAGGATAAGTGGAGCATGGCAGGTCCTACTGGTAGGTCCTGGGCATTCCTGCCTCTACTCCAGGAACCGCTCTGGTCAGGAGACCTCCTTCCCACAGACCACCTTCCCACTTCCGCTCACGCCCTCCAGATCCCTTCCCCCAGCCCATGGTAGGTGACACACCAGGCTGACTGCCATTCACATCTCAGGCATGCCTGATCAGTCACGGTTGCTAACGTCACAGCCCGTGGACTGCAGAAAAGGATTGGGGAAAGGGTGATGAGGGATTCCTAACGAGACCCATCTCCCCGAAAAAAGGGTGCAATGCCCTACTGAGAGGATAACTAGCTGAACTGGCAGGGACCCTGCTGGAATAAAGTAGCCCCGCCTTCAGCTAGCCCCTCCCACTCCTCCCCTCCCGCCCCCTGCAGCGACCCTGCTCCAGAAACCCCTAGGCAAACGCTGAGGTCTAGCTCCAGCAGAGACCCTGGAAAGTTCCGGCCATGAATTCCCGGGCGTCAGGCCAGAAGGACTGGAATACATAACAGCTCTAAGCAAATAAGCTCTAGTGCTGCTTCTGGAACTGGCCCTTTAAGAGCCAGGGTAGGGGCGTGGCCCTGACCTGCCCTCCAAGGAGGAGGCACCCCAGTGACTCACCGCGGAGCTAGTGGTGCAGAGGAACTGGAGGACCCCAAACTGGCTGGGCAAGAGGGTGGCTGCTGTCAGTCACCCGTCAAAGTGACAGGTGTAGATGGGCAGGTAGAAGCCTGCAGCACCAGAAGTTAGGCTGTGACCTTGACTACTGCACCCGCTAGGTCTATAGAGTATTCCCAGCCACTTAAATCCTGTTTCCCAAGCGGCTTCTCTGTGGGGGCTGGGAGAGGACACGGACTTCAGGGGGTTAGCCACTGCACACCAATCTCGGCAGGCACCTCCTGGAACAGATGCCTCCCGTCCTTCGTAGACATGAACCTAAGGCTTAGGAAGCAAGGAAGTTAAGCGTGCGCTTGCCCAGTGCGCACAAGGTCCCAGCGCCTCACAGACCAGGAGTGGTAGTACCACTATTGAAGGTGGAGCCATGAGGCTCAAGGTTATCCTCAGCCACACAGGGAGTTTGAAGCCAACCTGGGCTACATGAGATGCTGTCAAAAAAAGAAGGGGCCGCGCAGTGGTGGGGCAGGCCTTTAATCCCAGCACTCGGGAGGCAGAGGCAGGCGGATTTCTGAGTTTGAGGTCAGCCTGGTCTTCAAAGTGAGTTCCAGGACAGCCAGGGCTATACAGAGAAACCCTGTCTCTGTATAGAAAAACCAAAAAAGAAAAAAGAAAAGAAAAGAAGGAGAGAGGAGAGAAGGGAAGGAAGGACAAACAGGGGAAAGGGGACTGGGGAGACGGCTCGATGGGTAAAATGTTTGCTCTAAAATGATGAGGACCTGAGTTGAGATCCCCAGCATCCCACAGAGTGTGGTGGGTGGGAGGGGTGAGAAGAGGCAGGGACCCTTGGCCAGTCTAGCCAATGGTGAGCTCCAGGCTCAGTGACAGATCTGTTCAAGAAATCAGGTAGAGAGCAGTTGAGAAAACACCCTGGAAGCCTGGAAGCCCTCCTCCCTTCCTGTCCAGCTTAGCATGCTTGGTGGGCCCAGCACAGGACTACTGTCACCAGCATCCTCCTCCTCCTAGACCACATCCAGGACACAGGTCCTGAGAGTAGCCCTGTCCTGACACTGGTGGCCCAAATCTCCTCTACCCTGGCCCCCTCCTCCTGCCTCCATCTGGGAAGCAGTATACAAGACACTAAGTGGCACAAGACACTACCATGCCACCTAAGCCCTCCCTCAGGTGCCTATGCCGGGTACATACATCCCCTCAGGCTCCTATTCCAGGTACATACGTCCCCCCACTGCACCAACAGCTTGTCTTGACATTTAAACTGGCCTCACTTCTGTTTCTCAACTACATTATGGATGCCATGTAAGCCAGAGAACCAACAATCCATGCTCCCTTGTGTCAGCACCACAGGGTAAACTGAGGCAGGTATTCTAAAACCACTTTCTCAACGAGGAAATGAGAACTAAAAGGGCAGTCAGAGGAACCCTTTAGCCTGTTGGGGCTCCCCATGGACTCTCTGTCTCCCTCCCAAAGCTGCAGGACATCCTTCCCAGAATGCCCTAGGGCACCGTCAGAGCCACCCTCAGCTTCTCCAGTCTAGAGAGACAGGCGTCCCAGCAAGAGCCCCTAAAGCAGGAGCCTCTATATTGTGATGGCTGCTGCTACTTATAATTAAGATCATGTTCCTCTTGAGCCCAGCAAGGGCCCCATGACAAGCAGTGTGAAGACAATGGTCACCCTGCCTGGTTGGATGTGTAGACTACAGAGCTCCAGAGGGTTCGGGGACCATGGCAAGAAGCCCAGTGCCCAGGAGCACAGGCTTCAAGCAGCCCAGCTCCCTGTTTGCACAGTGCACACCATGTATTTTTGAACAGAAGGAAAGCATTCGCCTCCCCCCACAGTGCCAAAAATAGCCCCGTCTCCTGCTCTGAAGGGAAGCTTTGGTTCCTACCAAGAGGCAGGTGCGGGAGGGCAGGAAAGAAGGATGAGTGGCTGGCTGTCACCTCAGACCCAACCTGTCCCCCCTGCAAGCCACAGAAATTCACAGAAGACCCCCAACCCAGGAGTCCCAGGAAAAAGGATCAAGTTGAATGCCAGGTAGAGAAGCCCAGGCTCAGGATGGGTTAGAAGGAGCATGGAGCATCCATTAGCTATTTACTTCTGTCCTGGCTTTCCTATTCATCTTGACAAATGTGTTTGAGGTGGGGGTGGGGTGGGGGTGGGGTGCAAACCAGAACAGTGAGCCCTGCAAAGAGACCCAGCTTCAGCCTCACAGCCCACAGCTGAGTGTGTAGCGGGGGAAGGGGGTTATACACATTGCCTCTACCACGTCCAAGAGAGACACTGGCAGGGAGCCGCCTCTGGGTGGCGTGTATTCAGCCTCCTCCGAGCATCCGGGGAGTTCAGAGTTCAGCCACCCACGCTGTAGCAAGCCTGCAAGGGGTGTGACTCTCTCCACGGATGTGTGAGGCAGTAAGAGAGTGGCAGGCCCCTCGCCAGTGTCTCTCACACTTGCTTTGCTTGCTCTGTCTAACCCTCTGGGCAGCTTCCCTCACTTTGCCCATTTTACAGATAGCTCCCGGGCTAGTGTGTGTGTGTTGGGGGGGCGAGCTGACATGCCAGGAGTGAGTGAGGAGGACGTGAAGCTAGCCTTGGGGGCAGGGAGTCCCTGAGCTGCAGTTCCCCGAGGCAGACATCAGAGAGGTCTCAGGACTCCATGCCCCTCCCTCCCTGAGACGCACAGAGGAGGCTGAGGGGCCAAGGAAGTAATTACAGGGCCTGTGTGTGCTTCCAAGTCAGAACCGCCTTCTGGTTCCCACAGCAACTTCTTGGTTAAAATAATAATAATAATAAAGCTGGAAAAAGAGGCCACTGTTTGTCCCCAAAAGGCCAGAACTGTGGGGGACCCAGGCAACTGTGGGGGACACGGGCAGCTGTGGCCCCAGGCTAGGGTGAGAGATCAGCACCCTATGCTGAGAACTGGAGCCCAAAATAAGGAGAGGCAAGTGTGCTATTTCTGCCCGGGTTAAACATTCCTGAGAGCCACATTCCTTCACTCCCGGAATCCAGGACACATCTGAGTCTACCAGTTTCCTGGCCACCTTGGAAAGCCAGGCATGCTGGATCCAGCCCTGTAGCCTTTCCCAGACCCCCAACCTGTGCTCCTCAGGCCAGAAGAGCTTCCCCAAGCAGAATGATTGATCTCCCCAGAGCTGATCTATATAACATCACACCAAAAGGAGAGACAGGAAGGCGGAGACCTTCTAAGAGGGACAGCCAGATACAAGGACCATGGCTGGACCCTGGCAATTCCCAGGGACCGCTAGGTAACAGTGCAGACCAGGCCAAGCAAGTGAGCTGGAAGAAAAGGGCCCAGGAAGAAGGGTCTGGAAGTGGGAACAATGGAAACCACATTGCCTAGTCCCTCAACAACTCTGCTGCACAGAGACCAAAAGCCACAAGATATGGTTGAAGCCTCAAGGACCTGTCCATCACAGCGACTCTGTGTCACCTTGTTCCTGAATCCACATCAAATCCATAAGGACTGGGTCTCCTGCTTTATCCAAAGACACATCATACGGAGGAGCACATCAGTCTAGGGCACTCTGGGTCCCACCTCACCCTTGGACATCTCATCCCCAGCCCCAGCCTGCCATCAGAGCAGGAACAGGGGTCTGGGGAGATGGCTCAGCCAGTATAGTGTCTGCTAGAGGATCTGACAGCCAGCACTTGTGTAAAAGCCAGGCGTGACAAAGCTTGCGACTGCAGCTGAGGAGACAGGCAGGCAGGCAGGCCATAGAGCTCTCTGGCCGGCCAGCCTAGCCAATCAGCAAAGCTCAGTGAGAGACCCTGACTCAAGAGAAAAGGTGAAGAGCAAAGAGGAAGACCTGATCTCTGGCCTCCATACACATGTACCCACGCTAAGCACACACAAGTGCGCGTGCCCGCACACACACAAGCAAGGGTAGTGCACACACTGCAAAGCTGGGAGTCCCACTCCATGAGGGCCCTTCACGAGATCCCAGAGCTAGGCACACTGCCTTCAGCTGTCTCCCTTGGGTTAGGTGGAGGTTGAGCAAGTCCTGAGGACTGAAGAATGAGTTCCACAGTCCCCTGCTTACTCCTGACCACACCCACTCCATGCTTCCAATATGACCACCCATGGGGCCTTACCTCTGCCTCTTTAAGGCAGAAAGCTAAGGCAGGAGTTGCCCAAATGCCCATGGGAAGCAAGATATCCTGCTCACCGCCTGGCCTCAACCCCGCCCCACAAATCCAGAACATTTGGCCAGTGTCTGATAGTGAGATGAGCGCTCAAGACCCTGTGCTCAGAGATCATAGGAGAGTATGCTCACGAGAGAAAGGTTTTAGCCACACGGGGATAAGATTAGTCTGAGCCCAAGATTGCTGCTAAATGGTTAAAAGACCTTGGTATGCCCCAGACTGCCTGAGCTTCCTTCCCATGTCCTATAAAATGGGCACCAATCCCGTTCTCAGCCACAGGGACATATGTGACACCACACCCAGTCAATACTCAGGACACCTAGCTTCTGCCTGATACTCCAATGCCCATTATCATTCATCCAAGTGACACTCCTTCATGCCCACCAGCAACTGGCCTCTGATGGAAAGGGCGGGGTGGGGGAGGTTAAGAAGCAGCAGACATAGTCCCCAGTTGCAGAGCTGCTGGCTGAGACACACTTTGGCCCATCTGGCCCTCTCCAGACACCTCTCTCCAGGTACATCTGCATTTACAACCTGCACAGAGTTACTCTCCCAACCCAGACACGATATGTGTTCGTGCACAGACCAAGATGGCTCACCCACTCCTGACACATGCCACGACCCTGTCACACTCAGAATATGCACACGTGAGTCAGAGCTTGCACACGTGACCCTCACCCCCTATCCAGCCTGCACCACCCACACAGGCACCCACACACCCCCACAGAGCATGCTCAGAGCGTCCCACCAGCATAGGCTGAGTATTAAATACTCAGACCCAGGGCTGGATGGGACCAGGCTCAAACTTTAGCTACACCATTCCCCAAACTGTAGCCACAGGCCAGGGTCTACCCCCAAGCTTCCCTGTCTTTGTTTATGAAAGAGGGGCCACACAGAGCTGCTTTTAGATGTTCCTGAGCACCAAACACTGCCCTGAGTCACAGGGACCATGCATCATATGGGTCTCTCACGGCTACCAGGCTACCACAGACCAGGGGGGGCTAAGAAGAGCTGATAAGTTCAGCACTATACTATCTCTCTCAACTCCCAGATGGGGACATTGAGACGTCAGGAATCCAGAACAGGGCTTGGGGTTAAGGGTATTTCTGCTCTTTCAGAAGACCTGGGCTTGGTTCCCAGTATCCACATGGGGAGAGGAGGCTCACACTCACACTACCTATGGGTTCAGTTCCAAGGGATTCAACGCTGTCTTCTGGCCTCTACCTGCACATGCTTCAACATAAGCTCACCCAGACACACACACACACACACACACACACACACACACACACACACACACGCCAAACCTCCAACGACAGGCACAACACACTCCTCTCTATGGACACTGGGTTTTCTCTGGTAGAGCTACTTAGAACAAAGCACATCAAGAAAGCACTGAAGCAGAAGTCATCAGTGAAGCAGCAAAGACACTCCCACCAAAGCCCAATGCAGAGAGGAAAAACAGAAAACAAAAACACGGAAGGTGCCCTGCAAGAGCATCGGTCCCTCAACGCTTGTTATACAGTCTGAGGAGAGGTACTGAGAAATCAGGGTATTGAGGGCTGTGCACATAACTCCGCTGGGAGAGTGCTTACTTAGCATACACAAAACCCTGGGTTCCATCCACAGCGCTACACAAACAGGGTGGGGTTGGGCTCCCCTCCAATCCCAGCATTTGGGAAGTGAGGCAGGAGGATTAGAAATTTAAAGCCATCCATCCTCAGCTATGTGGTGAATTTGAGGAAATCCTGGGCTACATTCGACTATCTCAAAAACTAACAAAGACACTAGATGGTGGTGGCGCACGCCTTTGATCCCAGCACTCAGGAGGCAGAGGCAGGAGAATCTCTAACTTCGAGGTCAGCCTTGTCTACAGAGTGAGTTCTAGGACAGCCAGGGCTACACAGAGAAATCCTGCCTCAAACAAACAGACAAAAGTGACGACAACAACAACAACAAAAAAAAACAACAAAGACAGATAGACGGATGGATAGACTGACTGACAGATAGATGGACAGATCGATGGATGAATAGAAGGACAAATGGACAGATCTTGGCACATATCTCTTCTTAAAGATAAATAACTCAAAACCCCAAAATGGGATCATGGAGTTAAAAATCATGTTATATTTTTAAAGGTTTTTTTTTTTTTCCTTTTCCCCGTTTTGAGCAAGGTCTCCTTTGTGCCTTCTGGGCTGACTTTGAAGCCCAGCTCTTCTCCTTCTATCTCTAGAGATCTAGAATTACTGCATACACTATCACAGCCGGATTGAAAGGCTTTCAGTTCAAAAAAAAGCTGACTTGCTTTCCAGGAGGGTATCCTAACCAGCTTTTCAGCAACAGTGGGGGCCCACAGGCCACCTTCCTGCATTCTCGCCAGCACTGGGTGTCCCTGTTCTATTCCAAGGCTGCAATCTCATAGGGAAGAAGAGAAAGTTCATAGTCTCAAGTTCATCTTCTTCATTACTATTAACTAGAATTGCAGACTCCTTGATCTGGAGGACTTTCGGGGCCATGTAGTGGGAGGCCTTGGTGGGGGGAGGGCATTTGTAGGTTCACTAGGCAAGGACTCTACCAACTGAGACACATCCTCTGCCCATGTATAAAAATTCAAAGCAGAGGGCTGGAGCGATGGCTCAGTGGTTAAGAGCACTGACTGCTCTTCCAGAGGTCCTGAGTTCAATTCCCAGCAACCACATGGTGGCTCACAACCATCTGTAATTGGATCCGATGCCCTCTTCTGGTGTGTCTGCAGACAGCTAAAGTGTACTCCTATATATAAAATAAATAAATCTTTTTTTAAAAAAAAATTCAAAGCAGAAATAGTCCTCACAGCTCTGTAATGGGTGAGAAGTAACAGAAGATTAAATAAAAACATGTTGCATGCATATGTCAAACATTAAAGACAAACAAACAAACCAACTCGATGCGAGCCAATGAGATAGCTAAGTAGATAAAAGCACTTCCCCCAAGCCTGGGGACCAGAGTTCACTCTCAGAACCCACACGGTGGCAGGAGAGAACTGACTACCACTGTGTGTCCTCTGACCTAAACACACACATACGAAGGAAATGATAATGTAAATCGTAAAACTGACAAAAAAGAGCCGGGCGTGGTGGTGCACGCCCTTAGTCCCAGCACTCGGGAGGCAGAGGCAGGCGGATTTCTGAGTTCGAGGCCAGCCTGGTCTACAAAGTGAGTTCCAGGACAGCCAGAGAGCTATACAGAGAAACCCTGACTCGAAAAACAAAAACAAAAACAAAAACAAAAACAAAAACAAAAACACTGACAAAAAAGGAACGTTACAAATTACAAGTGAACAAGTCTAAGGGCAAGAATGGTGAAGACCATCTATGCAGCCCTCTGGATACTCCTCTAAGTATCTCTAGACCCTGTCAGGCCATCCCCCAATGACACCCATAATCCTCCTTGGTTCCCTTCATTTTGGGGGCTATAGCCAAGAATGTTCTTTCCAAATCTAGCCTCACTCGCAGTGTCCCCCAAATCTATCGCCTCCCTCCCACACCCACAGCTCCTCACAGATCCTGGAAAATACCCAAGTTCCTGCCCATGACCTTCTGAGGTGACTCTGGTCAGACCCACTCACCCCCAGTATCCCCACAGCCTGTGTCACAAGAGTCTCAGACCTCACACCTCACCCTGGAGCAGATGGGGCTCAGTCCTGAGGTGGTGTGGGTTGCCAGGACAAGGATCTCCAGAGACATCTGGGGTCTGGAGAAGGGACAAGAGGAGCCAGTCACATTCCATATAGAGCTGTGTGTGACAGGGACAGTTAAGACCCACAGCCTGAGGTGATCTGTGTCTGCAGCGCTCCCCTGGCTCTAGAGGATCTCCTTCCTTTTTTAGCCTGAATCCTCCTCACTCCGGGGCTCAGCGTGAAGCACATTTTCCAGAGAAGGAAGGAGGGTCTCCTCCCCACCACAGGAAAAGGTTAGAGCCTCCCTATATCTAGATTACGGAGCCTAATCCCACCCAGGGAGCCCTCTGCGTCTCAGAGGCCTCATGCCCTCTCTGGCCCACAAAGTGTTGTCTTTTCCTGCAGAACCAGGCAGCCGTGTTGGGTGTCAGACAAACACTAGGGACTGATGCTGATATGTGACTTACCCAAGGCCACACACAAAGCCCGTGGGGGACATAGCCTGCTCCCCAAAGAGCTGGGGTTGTCCTCCTTAGGTGCCCGCCCCAACACTGACTCTTGCCTAAGTTTCTCTAGCTGCTTTATTCCACCCTCAGTGAAGGAAGGAAGGCACTCGGGACAGCAGGAATCCCTTTCTCTGGTCCTCCCCTCTCCTGGGCAGTGATGACCTGCCCACCACAACCCCCTGAAGCCACCACCCCAGCTCCGGAATTTGTGCCAGGATGGTTGCCTCTCCCAAGGCCGTTCTCTGATAGAGCTGGGTATGGGTAACACTCAGGAAACACTCTTTATCCTATGTAACAGACTTCTCTGGGTCTATTCCTAGACAGCCCCAAACCAGAAACTTCAGAGTGCAGCTGGTAAGTCCCTGCACCTGAGCCCATCTGGACCAGGGGTATCCTCTACCTCAGGCCCCAGTGGCGCCCACTGAAGCACAGCCACCACAGAGCACACACTCGTCTCTCTCTCTCTCTTTCCTGATCTACTAGGTGCTAGAAAAGAGCCAAAGAGGCTCAAGGTTGGCAGGCAAGGTCAAGGCCAAGCTGAAACTGACCAAGAGACAAGAAGTGATCTCCTGTCTTAGTTAGGATTTCCATTGCTGTGAAGAGACGCTATGACCAAGGCAACTTTTATAAGGATAACACTGAATAGGGGCTGCCTTACAGGTTCAGAGGGTCAGTCCGGTATCATCACAGCGTAAGCACCGCAGTGTGCAGGCAGACATGGTGCTGCGCAGTGTGTAGGCAGACATGGGGCTGGAGGAGCCGAGAGCTCTGCACCTTGTTCCGACTGCAGCCAGAAGAGACTGTCTCACAGGCAGCTAGGAGGAGGGTCTCATTGCCCACCCCCACAGTGACACACTTCCTCCAACAAGGCCACACCTCCTAATAGTAACACTCCCTGGGTCAAGCACATTCAAAGCACCACACCTCCCTTCCATGAACAGAATGTCTCTGGCAAGCAGTATCTGTGGGATGGGGAGAAAGGTATCTCTGCTCTTGAATACACTGAGACCAGGACATAGGATTTGTGAGCCGCCTGTCTGGTTTCCACTGGAGGCAGGAACTGTGTCTCTTGTTTCTTCTCTGTGTGCCCAGCAGAGCGGGTACTCAGTGGAAGGCAGATAAGGGCCGTCCCAACTCGATCCAGTGAGGTGGTAGGACTGCCATTGTAAGAGCAAAGCCCTACTGGGTCTCAGGGAAAATAGCCCGGGACTCTCTCTATCCCTGAGTTACTGTGTCAAGCACAAAGACTGGGATGGCAAGAAGCACCATTTGCAGAGATTAAACTCACCCACATAAGACACTGAAGGCTGGTTCATAAAGAAGTTCAAGGCTGAGGCGGTGGCTCATTGATAGAGCACTTGGCTTATTGTGTGTAAGGCCCTGGGTTCCATCCCAGCATTGGAAGAGGAGATGTGTGTGTGTGTGTGTGTGTGTGTGTGTGTGTGTGTGTGTGTGTGTTGTAATGCTTTCAAGCAATAGTGACATGATTTGGGAATTGTCACTGGCTTCTTACCAAGGTGCCTCACTACATCTCTGCTCACTTCCTACTACCAAGGCCATACCCATTTTGCAGAGAAGGAAAGCAAGGCTCAACTAGGGAAGAGGAAAGGCTTATCCCTCAGTTTATTCAGAGATATAACAGGCTCACCAATCAGCTCTAAGAAAATGAGGCAGACCCCTGCCTCCTCCCCTCAGTACTCCCACTGCGGCTCATGCCTGTCTGTGAGTCCTGCCTAGGCTGGGGGGCAGAGGTAGAGGGTCTTCACCTTTGCTAACCTGGTCCCCTTAGAGATGGAGTTCCAGAGAAGGGCAGGCGTGCACAGTGTCAATAGATAATCTCATCTGCACAGGAAGAGCACAGGAAGTTCCAGGGCATTAAGCCTGACAGAAGGTTATCTTGGTCCAGGCTCAAGCCAGGTATAAATCCAGATGTGTGGTCAAGTCCTTGTGGAGCCTTATCCTGAGCCCTCAGCCTTCCCTGCTTACACACTCTCTCCCCTTCCCTCCTCTTCCCCCACCCCTGCCTCCACACAACCCGGGATGATGCCCAGCATAGACTCAGGTAGGACCACTGGGTCCCCAACCTGGACCCTGCAGCACAGGACAGTCAGGGACCTGGAGTATGTGACAGGCTATGTTTCTTTAACTGGGTCTCACCAGACACAAGAACCAAAATCAATATAATGACTCTCACTATCGTTCTGTGTGTTGGTTTGTGTGTAGATGAATTCTACCCTTGCGATTGTAGCTGAAGGCCAGAGGTCAATGGTGGGTGTTACAGCTCTCCACCTTCCTTTGCTATTAAAGGTTTGTTTTATTTTTAGTTATGTGCAATGAGCTTGGAGCAGTTGTGTGTGTGAATAAAGAACCCATAGAGACCAGAGACTGTGGCTCACATTGAGCTGGAGTTACAGGCAGTTGTGAGCCACACATGTGGGGGCTGGGAATTGAACTCTGGTCTTTAAGAAAGAGCAGTGCTCATTCCTAACCGCTAAACCATCTCTCCAGCGCCTCCATCTTATTCTTTGGGCTGGTGTCTCTCAGTGAATCCAGAGCTGGCCAGATCCCTCTATGTCTGTCTTCCCCGAGCTGGAGTTATAAGCGTGAACCACAGTATCCGGCTTACATAGGTGTGTGCTGGGGACCTGACTCGGGTCCTCAGTATCCGGCTCTTACATAGGTGTGTGTGGGGACCTGACTCGGGTCCTCATGCTTGCACAAAGCATTTCTCCGGCCTCATGACTCACACAGTCAAGCACCCAACTCCAGAGCTCAGCCCAGACCTAAGAGAAGAACAAGCCAAGTAGCAGGGACAGGAGATGGTAACATTTGGGAATCCTTCCTGGATGATGCGTCCCTTGACTTGACTCCCTACTCAGAATTTCCCTGGAAGAGAGTAGATGCTTCCATACCTCATGAGAAAGAAGCCCAAGCAGTGCCAGCCGCAGGCACTCTCTGCTTTACCTGATGAGATTATTTTACTTCCACAAAAGAGCCGCAGACCTATTAAGCTCCCGCAATGCGAGAGATGGCTGTGGACCACATGAAGACTTGCCTGGAGGGAGCTGGCTTTCACAGGGAGACAAGAAAGAAGCAAGTGAATCCCCCTACCCCTAAATAAGGCTTTAGATGAGGGGGAAGTGCCAAGACTGCCTGGATCCCTGAACAAAACTGCTCCACATCACAAAAGCCCTTTAAAAATAGCTCAGCGGAACTCCACCAGGCCAGTGCCTAACAAGAGTTCTGCTGGCCCCATTCTTCCCAAGTTAATGGCCAGCCCTTCAGAGATGGGGCTGAACGAAAGGTCTTTCAAATCCAGCACTGGGCCAGGGTGGGAAAGAGAGGCACAGAGGGCTCTTGGCATAAGCCAGGGATGCCAGCTCACATCTCCCAGCCTTGCCTTCCTCTCTATGAACAGCTGGAGTGCCCAAAACAGGCCAAATTGTTGATGTCCAGCTGTGCTAAGGACACAGCCGATGGTGCATGACACACCCAGTAGGCAGGGACCCTGACTTCACAGGGCTCATTGGTGGCCCCCAGCCTCACCATCACGGAAACAGCATGGCACACCATATGCCACAGTACCCCCCCACACACACACCCTGGGGTCCTGGCTCATTCAGGGAGGGAGGGTGTCCCACCAATAGCCTACCTGATAATGGCTGTGAGCCACACCTTTGAGGGTCCAGGTAACCTCACAAATAGCAACAAGCTAGAAAAGGCTACCCACCCAATCTGGAAAGAGAGAGTAGGCGGCCTGGGCTGGGAAGGATAGCTCTTCTGGATGTGACCTCCAGGATGCCCAGGACAGGGGCCAGGAGAGCCTAGGCAGTAAAGCCCCCTTTGTTCTAAGTCTGGGAGAGTGAGGAGCATGGGGCTAAGGCGCTGGGTTGGCCAAGACCTGCAAACGTGCTCAGAAGACCGATACTGGGGGGCAGGGGAGAGCAGAGGCCATGCACTGCACCAGAGCCTCCATCTACAACGAGCTGTCAGTCAACTGCCTGTCTTTCTGGGTGATGCAGAGCGCTCAGCCAAAGCTTCCCAGGACCCACTTCAAGGGCCACCCTGGAGAGACTGCGAGGAGGGGGGACACCTGGTGTGGAGGCACTAAAGACGCAGAGGCAGATCTGTGAAGTTGGGCAAGTGGAGAGCCACACCTGGGACTGATCTAGTGGACCGTGGAGTGGGACAGACCTTCCTTCACTCGTCAGCTCGGGCTATGTAAACCCATTTCCTGGTGCGGCAGAGACAGGAGAAGGGAAGGGTGAGATAGAGAATACAGCCCAACCGTGAGACATCTAAGAGGGCGCCCAGGACCCTTGGCCCCCTACCGTCACTGCCTGAGCGTTCTAACAGTCTCGCCAGCCCTCTTCCTCCCAACACAGTCACACTTGCCAGGGAGGGGGCGACAGGCCAACCTCGCAAGAGGCAGGAGCCGCAGCAGCATCATTAAGCATGAATCACCCACCCACCCTGCTCCAAGCAGGAGAACCACATAACGCCCGGGCGCCCCCTCCTGGGACCACTGTCCCCCGCCCCGGCACAGGCCGAGACCTTCGGACAGGAGGGGAGCAGTGGGTGGGCTGCGGATGCCCTGAGGACCCGGAGTGGTCCCTGGAGCACGCTGACAGGCGACACCCAGCCATGGCCGGGGGCGGGGGCGCGGGTAGAACAATGGGCCAGGTGCGGGGCAGGGGCGCGGCCGGGAAGGGCGGGGGGAAGGTCGCGGCGCGATGGGGAATCGGGGATCTGGAATCGGGGCGCACTCACAGTAGGTTTTTCTGGTCAGCTCCTCCACAACTTCAGGCTTCAACTTGCTGTTGGATTTCCCCATGCTCGGCGGCCGCGGCCCCCGCTCCCCGGGCCTGACCCGCTCGGGGCGCCCAGCGGGAGCGGTTGGGTCGGGCCGGGGTGCGCGGAGGCCGGCAGGCCGGGCTGGGCCGGGCCGGGGCCGCGCCTTTGTCTGGCCGTGCCCGCGCGTCCCGTGCGCGGGGCTCCGGCGCGCTGCGCGACCGCGGCTGACGGTTCAAGGGGCCTCGGGGACCCGGCGAGGGCCAGGCCTTGGCGGTGCAGGCGGCCACGGCGTGGAGTTGAGCGGGGCTGGGAGCCGCAGCCGCTGGGGCTCGGTTGCCGCGGTCGTCCCTGGTTACTGGGCTGCGTAGCACATGCTCGCTACTGCTGCGCCGCCACCGCCCCTACGCTCCCCGCCTCCCGCCCGCACCGGCGCGCCAAGGGTGGACTCGGAGCCGCCACTCAGCGCCCGGCGCCACCTCCCGCCCAGCTCCGACAGGCGCGAGCTCCGCGTTGAGGCACCCCCTTTCCTGTTGGCTCTCCGGGGACGCCGGGAGGTCGCCGCACCGCCCCCTCCGCTGATCCATTCCCCCCTCTCCGCAGCGGCGTGGGCAGGGAGGGCCGGGAAGATCGGACGTGAACGAGGCCAAGTCCCTGCCCGGCGCAATTCATTCATTCCACTTGGATGTGTTGGGCGCTGGGGACCCGGCGGCCAAGAGGACAGACGCGATCCCAGACCTCTCCGGGAGCGTCCTGATGTGCTGGCTGGCATAGGTTGCGGTGGGAACACTTTTGCCTGGCCTTGAGGGAAGTGACTTCAAGTTGAGAGAGGAATGGGGTACCAACCTGGAAGGAGTCTGGCCTGGGAGGGAGAGCAGCCTCTACACTCCCAGCTCCAGACAAGGCCGGGAATGATCTGAGGCCAGGCAGAAGGGCCAGAGCTTCTGGAGACCAGCCTGGCAAGCCGCTTTCCCCGCTTTCCCCGAGGACCTGGCCTCTGTCCCGGGGCCCAGGAGTTCTTGCGGTTCAGGCCCTCTCTGTTGTGGGGCTTGCTTGGAGTGGCCAGAGGGAACAGAGCCTGCTGGTGGGGCTCCATGCCTGGAAGCCTGCAGCTGGGGAGGGACTCCAGGGACAGGATGGCCTGCCTTCCCCTCCTCCTGAAATGTCATCGTAATTGAGACCTCTCCTGACTTTCTGCCCAACTCTGTCTCCTTAACAGCTCAGGAAAACTTGGACCTCTTAGTTCAGGGCTTTCTTCTCCCAAAGAATGAGCCCCAGGGGGAGGGGAGCAGAAATACGTCTTGCTCTCAGAAGGCCCAGAGGACCAGTGGAAACCTCTGTGAGCCAGTCTCAGTAGCAGAGGCCAGGGAGCCAGTCCAGCTACACGGGGAGTGGGTGGGGGGCTGGATTCACAACCACCTTAGACAACATTAGGAGGAAGAGTTCTCAGGGAAAGGCACGAAAATAGGTCGGGTAGGGGAGGAATGACCCCTGCCAGGAGCCAGAGGCCTGGAAAGACCAAGGCAGGTTGAAGCTATCCCCTCCTGAGCCAGCAGGGAAGCAATCACGGACAGAATTTCTTTTTCTTCCTCTCAGAGGGTGTAAAGCCCTGCCTGGGGCGATGGTATCTTTCAACCCCACCTCTTGAATGTCTCCAGCCTTCAGATGGTCTCTGTTCCCTCCCTTACGTGAGCCCAGGCCAGACCCAGGTCCCTGCTTGTTGGTGTGAAGGGCCCGTTCAATACAGGAAGTGAGCAGACAGGGATCCTGGAAGCTGGCGCGCTGTGCCACAACTAGAAGAATTCTCGCTAGAGGTGGGAGCAGGGTGTCCTAGCTTTGAGGAGCGATTCAAAAATGGACACGGAGGAAAAGCCACAGAAAGGTACAGAGCTCGCCAGCCTCACCTGAACATTCTGCTCAGACAGAAACCATGGACCGTGGCTCAGGCAACAGGGTTAACAGTTGAAGCCTGCCCGGCGTGGTGACGCACGCCTTTAATCCCAGCACTTGGGGGGCAGAGGCAGGTGGATTTCTGAGTTCCAGGACAGCTTGGTCTACAGAGCGAGTTCCAGGACAGCCAGGACTGCACAGAGAAATCCTGACTCGAAAAAACAAACAAACAAACAAACAAACAAAAACAAAAAAAAACAGTTGAAGCCTTAGAGAGCTGTGAGGCAGACCTGTCATCCCTCGGGAGATGGAGGATCAGCAGCTCAGTGGCAACCGTGGCCATATAGTGAGTTCAAGGTCAAGGACAGTTCTATGAGATTTTAAAGGGAAGCTCTACAGGAACCCAGGGGTTGTTCCATGTGTTGGGTGCTAGACTGAAGACTAAGGACATTGCAGTGAGCAACATGAGAAATGGTCATGTCTCAGCCTGCCCAACAACAACCACGAAGCCACTGGTCACCAACACCATGAGAACAACCAGGACTCTGGGGGGATACAGGAGTCAGGGAAGTGCGTGCCTTCTCACAGTCACTGACACCACTGATACCACGTTAGTATTTGCTAGGCACCCACTGATGCCAGGTCCCTGGGGATGTTGAAAAAAATCCTTGCCTCAATAGAACTCACAATTTAGCGACCAGGGGACAATAGAGACCATGAACAATTCACAAAACCGGCACTATGTTACATAACCAAGGAGAAATGGCTGAAGCAAGGTTAGGCAAGGGATGCCAGGTACAGGCCAGGATCTGTGAGGCCCCTGGGAGGGAATCTGGTCAATGACCTGAAGCAGGGAGAAGGGCATTGAGGACCAAGTAAGGCTCTGTGTAGAGCCAGGGAGCACAGCTGCGACAAAAGCAGTCTCAGAGGGTGGGTGAGGAAGGGCAAGAGGGTGACTGATGGAATTATAATCCAATGGGGTCTATTCTGGCTCATGGCTGTGGAGGGTCAAGGTCCAAAGACTCTACTTGGTGGTGGCCCTGCTGGTAGAGCCTCAAGCAAAAAGACAGGGACAAAGGGAGAGAGAGCACTCCCTGTGCCCCTTCGCATAAAAGCCACCAAATTTG
Organism: Mus minutoides; assembly: GCA_902729485.2. NCBI lineage: Eukaryota > Metazoa > Chordata > Mammalia > Rodentia > Muridae > Mus > Mus minutoides. The sequence continues at coordinate 619,466 of LR753347.1, read as the reverse complement.
CCAGGCATTGTGGTACACACCAGTGATTCGAGCATCTGCCCAGCTGAAGTGAAGGACTGAAGCTTGGTATGTGTTTGGGGGAGGGGCGGGGGTGAGCTGAGATCACCTGAGGACCTGACTTTGATCTCCACAAACCGCTGAGAGCTGGGGAGCGATTCAGTAGGGAAAACGGTTACCTCACGTGTGTGAAGGCAGGAATTCAGACTCCTGCACCCCTGTGAGTGTGAGTTGGGCGTGGCAGCCTGCCTGTACTTCTAGCCCTTGGCAAGATGGCTAGCTGGCTAGACTTACTTAATCCGTGAGTTCTAGACTCCATGAGAGAGTCTGTCTTAGTAAAATAAAGGGAAGAGCAGCCAACAAAGACTTCTGATGTCAACACATGCACACGCACACATGTGCCCTTGGATGTGTGTACATGCACGCATATACACACCCCACACACAAATGTTGGGGGCTGGATGCCAGGCATGGTGGTGGGCACGTGTCATCCCAGGGCTGGGGAAGGCAAAGACAGGCAAATGACTGAACTCTCCCTGGCCTAGCCTAGTTGGAGCCCATGTCCCAGTGACAGTCCCTGTCTCAAAAGGAGAACGCAAGTGGCTCCTAAGAAATGACACCGGAAGCCAACCTCTGATTTCACATACACAGGCATGTGCCTGCCCACACACCTGTACACACACACATACTCTTTTTCTTAAAGACACCAATGCTGGCTCACAACCATTCATAACTCCAATTCTAGAGGATCCGATGTCTTCTCCTGACCTCCAAGGGCACCAGGTGCGCACATGGGGTACATAAATACACGCAAGACATACATTCACATAAAATAACAAAATAAATACACCTAAAGAAATCTGAATGTTTAAAAAGCCACCAGTGTGAACCACAACAAGGTAGAAGTAGGAAACTGGGGTGAGAGTCACACCAGTGAGGCTGGACATGACAAGCACTGAGTAGAGCCCGCATGGGGCTCATGTTGAGGACAGTCGGGCACCTGGAGAACTGGAGAGGACTGGGAGACAACGGCGGCAGGGACATGGGAATGTCTGTGACCTAGGAGGCTAAGGAGGGGGCAGTGCATGGGCAGGAAATGCAGAGCTTGGCGATGCGGGGTGAGGCTGAGATGCTGGCAGACACGTACGTGCACAGGTGCAGAACACAGGTACAGGAGCCATCGGCAGACGGGCAGGCCCAGGCTGCAGGTCTAGGCTGAAGGCCTTGTGGCAGCTCAGACAGGGACAAGGCTACCCAGGGATTGTAAGACCAGGGGGTTCAAGTAGGAGGGACTGGAAGATTTGGGCAGAGCATCCTAGAAATGATTTGGAAGAGGGCTAATCGGGAAGCTGGAAGCCCAGAGCCCCTGTGCAGACAGCAAGTTGTCCCTGGGGGAAGGGGTCCTCTTGGGGTGCTTTGGGATGGGTGGGGACAGCACAGCACCTGTGAAAAGCAAAATTGCTTGAGGAGCAATTGACTGCGGGGTGAAGTGCTAAGAGGGCAGCCTCTGGGTGAGCTGAGCGAGGGGTCAGGTGTGTGGTCCTGCTGGGTCAAGGGCTGAGTCTACTAGAAGAATGCATTTTGGGAGTTGAGGCTGTTTGGGGGGAACAGGTTTGAGCTAAAGCACTGGCTCCAAGGTGCAAACAAGATCTGCAAGTGAGGATGGGGGCTTCCTGGTAAAGAGAAAAGCCGGGCTGGGAGATAGATAGAGCTCAGTGGGAGAGCTGCCTGGCAGGCATGGATCCCTGCTGTGATCCCTAACACTGCATAAACACTTGGGAGGAGTGAGTCTGAGGCTAGCCCATAAGAGATCCTGAGTTCATCTCCACAAACAGGTGAAGGGGAGAAATGATTCCACAAGGCTGTCTCTGACCTACCTCCATGTGCACATACAAACACTGGGAATAAGTAAAATAAAAATTAAAGCAGCCGAACAGCACGTAGGTTGGTTATCTCTCCCCCTCCAAGGCTCAGGGGGCGTTGAGGAGGATCATGGCTGAGGGACTAAGACACGCCGCTCCTCCAGAGGACCCTAGTTTGATTCCACGCACGCATGTGGCAGCTCATAACCCACCTGTAACTGCAGTTCTAGGAGATCCGACGCCCTCTTCTGGCTTCCTTGGGTGCTTATGTGATGCATGTAAGCAAATGTAGGAAAACAAATGAATTAAAAAGAAATAAAAAAGAAAGGAAAGAAGGACTGTTCCTAGGGATGAAGGAGGGGAGAACTTATTGTGGATATTTAGTTTTTTGTTTTGTTTTGTTTTTCTAAGATGGACTTTTTGTTGTTGTTGTTAAGTTTGGTTTTTGAGATAAGGTTATGTATGTATGTATGTATGTATGTATGTATGTATGTATGTATGTATGTATGTTCCAGCTATCCTGGAACTCACTCTACACACCAGGCTGGCCTTGAATTGCCTGCCTCTGCCTCCCAAGTGTTGGAATTAAAGGCACTACTAAAGGTTACTACACCCACATTAAAAAAAGGTATCTTTTTATTTTATGTGTCTGAGTGACCTACACGCATGTGTGTGCACCCTGTGTGTGCGGTGTGCGCTTGATGAGCATGGAGATGAGAAGAATGAGCTGGATCTCCTAGAACTGAGGTGTGATCCACCATGCGGGTGCTGGGAGCAGAACTGGGTCCCCTGCGAGAACAGACAGTGCTCTCAACGTCTGGTATACCTCGCTAGCTTGTCACATCATTTCTCCTGTGCAAACAGCCTGAGGAGAAAGAGGAAGCCCTCCTGGACCACATGTCCATCTGAGAGCTTGTCCTCTGTCACCCAGACATGTGGAATCAGAATGAGGTGGGTTGAGAGCACACCTAAGCCTTCACTTGCTCCACCCCTCACCCTTCCTATTGTTTATAAAACCATCTGGAGGCTGGAGAGATGGCTCGGTGACTAAGGGTACTGGTTGCTCTTGCAGAGGACATCATCATCAATGTGCAGCACTCACATCTGTAACCTCAAATGCAGGGTGTCCAATGGCATGTGTGTGTGTGTGTGTGTGTGTGTGTGTGTGTGTGTGTGTGTGTGTGTGTGTGTGAGTGGGTACCAGACTGGCATGGAGGGCTACTGGAAGGAGAGCAGTCAGAGAGAGGCTGGATAACACGTTAGGAAAATACAGTTAGAAGCTGGGGTGGAGCTCAGTAGCAGAAGACCTGCCTAGCATGCTCCAGGCCCGGGTTCCATCCCAGCACTGGAAAAGAAAAACAAACATAAAACCCACCAGACAGGAAAACTCAGTTCCATGGCTGTTAGCACTGACTAATTATGCAAAGCATAGCTAACTAGACTAGAACTCCTAAGCTCGCCCACAAAGACAGGGATAGAGCATCTGAGGTGCTGAGTACATTTGGTCACCAAGCTTGGTATTTGGGTATCTCTGTAGGGAATAACGACGCTGTATGCTACAAGCATATAACACTGCTACGCATCAATCAAATGTCCTCAAAAGGCATTGCATAAGCCATGGTAGTACGTCCCTGTCCCCAGGGCTGGGCTTGGGCTAGCTGAGGGAGCTTTGCCTTGCATGTGCCAGGCCCTGTGCCCAACCCATAGCACTGGAAAAAAAAAAATTTTTTTTTTTGAGGCAGTATCTTACTGCGTAGCCCTGATCGTCCAGGAATTTACAATGTAGACCAGGCTGGCCTCAGACTCCAAATCCCAGAAAGCCAGAATTAACAGAGTGAGTCACCAGGCCCAACGACTTTCTTTAACTTTTAAAATAGAGCGTTGTCAGAGAGTAGGGAAAAGATGAGCCCCTCCGTGGAGCATGAGGGAAGTGACTGGTTGACCTGACTGAAACGGGATCACAGAGCAGATGTGTCTGTCAGGGCATTCCCAGAGAGATTCAACTGAACAAGAAGCCACCCTGAACGTGAGCAGCGCCATCCTGTGGGTTGGGCTACCGAACTAGATACAAAAGATAACAAAGAATCCCAGCATGCTTTGCTCTTCTTCTCACCTCAACTGAGACATGAGGAGTCATGTGCTTGCTACCATAAGCCCTATCGTGGCTTCCCCCAGTGATGAACATATGTATCTTGGGGGGGGGGCGCGCTGTGTATGTTTGTGTGTCACACACACACACACACACACACACACACACACACACACGCACACTCACGCACTCATGCATGCACATATGTACATGCAAAAGCGGGAGATCCACACTGGGCATCATCTTCAACAGCTTCCTCTTTTCACTTACTTGTTTTGGTTTGGTTTGCTTCGGTATATTGAGTCAGGCTACTACTGGCCTACAGGGTCCACTGCCTTGTCTCTCCCCTGCTGAGGTTATGAACAGATGCTGCCACGCTCTGATTTTCTGTGGGGAGTGGGATCCAAACTTGGGTGCTCAAGCTTGCATAGCAACATAGCAAGATGCTTCACCCAGGAAGACACTTCCCCAGTCCCAACAATTGTTTCCATACCCTAGAAGCCAAAATAGATTCTTTTTCCCTAAGTTGCTTTCTCTCCTGGAAAAGGCAAGTGTACAGAACCAACTGTAGATGATGTCCACATAACCAGAGCTGTCTCCTCCAAGTGGCCAAAAAGGCACAAAACAAACTGGAAGATCATAGTGATGATGATGGTGGTGGTGGTGGTAATGATGATGGTGATGATGGTGATGGTGGTGGTAATGATGATGGTGATAATATACCCTTTGCTGATGGTGGTGGTGATAATGATGTTATCATTTTAGCAATGATGATAGGTGTGAGGTTGCATATAACCCAGAATTCCATTTTTTTTCCCTCGTTCCAGTCAACCCTGCTTGCTCCTGCCAGCCCCGGCTCGCTCCTGCTGGCCCCCGCTCGCTCCGGCCGGGCCCCACTCGCTCCGGTCGGTCCCACTTGCTCAGTCCCTGCTCTGTCCGGTCCAAGGATTCATTTATTATTATTCATAAGTACACTATAGCTGACTTCAGACGCACCAGAGGAGGCGTCAGATCTCATTACGGGTGGTTGTAAGCCACCATGTGGTTGCTGGAATTTGAACTCATCACCTTCGGAAGAGCAGTCAGGTGCTCTTACCCGCTGAGCCATCTCACCAGCCCCAGAATTCCATTTCTAGGTGATCAGTCTGAGACCTATGTAAACATTGGCCTTCAAAAGTATCATTAAAACAGCATCTGGGCCGGACGTGGTGGCGCGCACGCCTCTAATCCCAGCACTCGGGACACAGAGGCAGGCGGATTTCTGAGTTCGAGGCCAGCCTGGTCTACAGAGTGAGTTCCAGGACAGCCAGGGCTATACAGAGAAACCCTGTCTCGAAAAACAAACAAACAAAAACAAAAACAAAAACAAAAACAAAACAAAAAAAACAGCATCTGTACCAAGAACAGGAGAAGAAGTCTAAGGCTTGGCCTCTCAGCTGTTACCATGGGATGCTATACTACTTCACTACAGCATACGTCTGCTATAGATCAACATGCAGTGCAAGGACCCAGAGCTTCCAGAAGTCTGTAGAATGTTCCAGCTGTGTGAGGCAAAGAAAAATCTCTGTACTCCATGACTTGAATTGACTGTATTCTTTTGTGTTTATGCATTTTTTTGAGACAAGGTTTTGTGTAGTCCAGGCTAGTCTTAAAATTGCCATGTAGCTGAGGATGACCGTGAAGTTCTGATCCTCCTGCCTCTGACTTCTATTTTTTTTTATAATTTTTTTAAAGATTTATTTTATTTATTATATGTAAGTACACTGTAGCTGTCTTCAGACACTCCAGAAGAGGGCGCCAGATCTCGTTACGGATGGTTGTGAGCCACCATGTGGATGCTGGGATTTGAACTTATCACCTTCAGAAGAGCAGTTGGGTGCTCTTACCTGCTGAGCCATCTCACCAGCCCCGCCTCTGACTTCTAAGTGCTGGGATTATAGGTATGTGCTAATATGTCACTTCTTTTGTTTGTTTGTTTGTTTGTTTGTTTGTTTGTTTGTTTGTTTGTTTCAAGACAGGGTTTCTCTGTGTAGCCCTGGCTGTCCTGGAACTCACTCTGTAGACCAGGCTGGCCTCGAACTCAGAAATCCGCCTGCCTCTGCCTCCCCAGTGCTGGGATGAAAGGCATGCGCCACCACCACCCAGCTCATATGTCAGTTCTTAATTTAATTTTAATTATACCATGTTCTTGTATTATTTAAGCTTCTCTGAAGGGACAGAATTTACAGAATAAATGGATTTATATGGATAGGCTGGGTGCCTCCACTCATCTCCAGTATGTGCTGGGATTCCAAAGAAGTCTGCTCTGTACCAATGAAGGGATGGGCTTGCTACAGGAAACAAGAGCAAGCAGGCAACGGTGGAAGCCCATGTAAGCTCCCTTCCTCCAGGCCTTACATGGGCTTCCAGCAGAAGGTGTGCTCCAGGTTAAATGTGGATCTTCCCACCTCTGAAGATCTGAATGGAGCTGGGCTCTGGTGGTGCATCCCCTTAACCTAGCACTAGAGAGGCAGAGGCAGGCAGATTTCTGAGTTCGAGGCCAGCCTGCTCTACAGCATTCAAGACAGCCAGGGCTACGCAGAGAAACCCTGTCTCAAACAATCAAAAAAACAAACCAAACCAAACAAACAAAAATCTGGATTAAAGGTATGCCTTCCCACCTCAAAGATCCAAATTAGAATCTGGATTAGAATCAAGTCTTCCCACTTCAAGCTGGGAGTGGTGGCGCACGTCTTTAATCCCAGCACTCGGGAGGCAGAGGCAGGCGGATTTCTGAGTTCGAGGCCAGCCTGGTCTACAGAGTGAGTTCCAGGACAGCCAGGGCTATACAGAGAGACCCTGTCTTGAAAAACCAATAATAATAATAATAATAATAATAATAATAATAATAATAATAATTAATAAATAAAAGGCTGGAGCCAGGCAGTACTTCTATCCATCCCCTCCCCCAACTTCAACCCAAAATATTTGACTTTTTTATGAATTGCCACTGTGAACATTGGTGTGAGCACTGGTGTGCAAATGACGATAAAGCCCCAGCTGTCCTTTCCTTTGGTGTCTATACCTAAATGTGGGCTCAGTGGCTCATATGGTAATTTTGTATCTACTTTCTTGGAGGAGTTGCCTTGTTGTTTCCTGCTACAAAGTTTCTGGTGCCCACAGCAATTCACAAGGTTTTTGACTCAGATCCTTGCCAACATTTAATTAGGTTTTTGGATATTACTTTGTTGTTAACAGTAGCCATCTAGGTGAGTAAGAAGTGGGAAGGTATTGTGGTTTTGATTGACGTTGTCCTGGGGGTCTTTTCATGTGCTCATTGGCCACTTGTAAAACCTGTAGAAAAGCTTAAGAGTCTTTTTCCCATTGCTATTAGATTTTCCATTGTGATTAAAATACTTACCATATTGATTAAAAATATTTTATTTAACTGGGCTTTGTATTGATACATATCTTTAATCCCAGTACTTGAGAGGCATAGGCAGGCAGATCTCTGTAAATTTGAGGTCAGTCTGGTCTACATAGAGTTCCAGGCTAGCCTGGAAAATATAGTAAGATGCTGCTTCAAAAATATTAATTTTCTGGCCAGGCGTGGTGGCACAAGCCTTTAATTCCAGGCAGAGGCAGGCGGATTTCTGAGTTCGAGGCCAGCCTGGTCTACAGAGGGAGTTCCAGGACAGCCAGGGCTACACAGAAAAACCCTGTCTCAAAAAACCAAAAAAAAATTTTTTTTCTTTTATTTTTAATTATAGGAGGTGTGCACATGTGTGCAGGTGCCCACAGAGGCATCAGATCTTCAGCTGGAATTACAGATGCCCTGATCCACTGTACTAGGAGCCCAGCTCTATTACTCTGAAAGAGCAGCAAGTGCTCCTAACCACTGAGCCATCTTTTCAGCCCCTTAATTTTTAAAAAAAATATGTCATATGATTTTTAAAAAAAATAGTCATATAACTTAGCTTAACTGGACTCAAACTTACTATGTAACCAAGGCTGACTTTGGCTTCCCGACCCTGAGTGCTGGGGAGTACAGGAATATACCATGTATCTGTGTCTGTGTATATGCACATGTATGTGTGCAGGTGCTTATGGAAATTAAAAAGGGCAGGAGATCCCCTGGAACTGGAGCTACACGTGGTTGTGAGTTGTCAGGCATGGGTGCTAGGAACTGCATTCAGGTCCTCTCCAAGAGCAGCAAGCACTCTTACTGGCTTAGACACCTCTCTAATCCCAATTTCACTTTCTTAAGTAAACAGTTCAATTGTGTGAACACCTATATCCTGCTGTGCAGCCAGTCTCAAGAACTTGTTCATTCTGGAAAAACTGTTGCTGTGTCTGCATTAAAATCTTCCTTTCTTTACACTTCACACCACAAAACTCTGGTGTGTGTGTGTGTGTGTGTGTGTGTGTGTGTGTGTGTGCCTGTGATTCTATTTCACCTAGTATGTTGAGGTTTTCTTATTTTCCCTATTTTGTTGTTTGGGTTTTTTGACACAGGACTTCATGCAATTCAGGCTAGTGTTGAATTTGATCATCTAGGAGTTGGACAGATTCCCTGACAGATAGACAGATGGGGCCAGGGTAGGACATGAGTAGGTAATAAAGATGCTGAATTTCCAATATGGCTGGCTTCTTCCTTGACTTCCTGACCAGAGAGAGACAAAAGCCTGACAGATAAAAGCAAAGGCTTAGCAGGCTTTTGCTCCTTCCAATACCAGCACACACTCCAGCCTCCCTCTTGCCCTGTTGATGGACCAGCCAGGAAGCAGGGCCCAGCAAGGTCATGTTTACACCAAATTTGTGAACCTATCAGCCCTGTCTTTGTTCAAAACAACCAACCCTAATACATATATAAGGGAAAATCCCACAAAGACCCTTAAAATTCCCAGCCCTGGAGGAGATCCTGTATTTTCAGGCTCCCAAGTGCCCCTCTGCTTTGTAGAGGGATGTTCTCTCTGGTGCTTACTGTGGATATATAGATTTTGTTAGCTTTAATAAAAAGGCTTTCTTCACTGGCTAATTCTGTCTGTAGTGCTTGAGTCTTTTCCTGCCTTTTAATTTCTCAACTAGCAGAGAAAAACAAACCTGAGCTGGACTTCTAGACAGTAACAAATTCAAGATGTAGCTAAGGATGGCCTAGAAGTCCTGATCTTCCTCTCTTCTTTTTTTTTTTTTAAGATTTTATTTATTTTTTTTTATATATATGACAAGTACCCAACTTGTAGCTGTCTTTTTTTTTAAAAAAATTTATTTATAATAATAAACAAGTACACTGTAGCTGTCTTCAGACACACCAGAAGAGGGCATCAGATCTCATTACGGGTGGCTGTGGAGCCACCATGTAGTTGCTGGGATTTGAACTCAGGACATTCAGAAGAGCAGTCAGTGCTCTTAACCCGCTGAGCCATCTCACCAGCCCTCTTCCTCTTTTCTTGTTTGTTTGTTTGTTTGTTTTCGAGACAGGGTTTCTCTGTATAGCCCTGGCTGTAGACCAGGCTGGCCTCGAACTCAGAAATCCACCTGCCTCTGCCTCCCAAGTGCTGGGATTAAAGGCGTGCGCCACCACGCCCAGCTCCTCTTCCTCTTTTCTTGTCTTAGTTAGTGTCCATTGATGAGAAGAGACACCATGACCAAGCCAAATCTGATAAGGGAAAACATTTCATTAGGGCTGGCTTACAGATTCAGAGTTCCAATCTATTACCATCATTGCAGGAAGCATGGCGGCATCCAGGCAGGCATGGTGCTGGAGGAGCTGAGAGTTCTACATCTTCATCCAAAAGAAGCCAGGAGCAGACTGTCTCACAGGCTTCTAGGAGGAGAGTTCTCAAAGCCTACCCCCAAGAATGACACACTTCCTCCAACAAGGCCACACCTACTCCAACAAGGCCACACCCATTCCAACTAGGCTACACCTACTCCAACTAGGCCACACCTATTCCAACTAGGCCACACTTACTCCAACTAGGCCACACATAATAGTGCCCCTGGGTCAAACATATTCAAACCACCACACTCCTCAAGGACAAGGCAAACAAAACATATTTGCATGTTTTAATTTGATGGGGATTTTTTTGTTATACTGTAGATGTTCTTTATATATTCTAGATATTAATCCAAAATCAAATCTATGATTCACAGATATTTTTCCCATCCTGAGTTTTCACATTTTCAGTAGTGTTCCTTGATACACAAACACTTTAAATTAATTTTTCTTACTTAATTTTGGTATGTGTGTATGAAAGAGAATGTGTGTGTGTGTGTGTGTGTGTGTGTGTGCGCGCGCGCGTGCATGTATTGAAAGATCCTGAGAAAATGTAACAGGTCTCAAAGACCCCGAAACTGGGAAAGAGATTTCATTATTAGTAGAAAGCCTTTACATAGCTAAACATAATAGCCTGAACATTTCTTGAATCTGTGTGCTTGCCCCTACTGTTCTTTGAATGCATGTATTTGCCAACTGCTATAGCTCATTGCCAAGAGTTTGTGGGTTAATNGGTCCTCTTTTCCCTCAGGGTCGACTCCTCTATCCACTTCCGGGATATGAGTCGTCCCCAGAGCTCTGGCTTTCCCCGAATAAAGCCTCATGTGATTTGCAGCAAGCCTGGTCTTCTGTGAGTTCTTGGGGGATTCGCCAATATCCCGTGACTTGAGTGGAGGTCTCCCTACGGGGGTCCTTTCAGTATCATGTGTCTATTAAGTGTGTATGTGTGAATGTGAGTGTGTTTGTATGTGTTGTGTGTGTTGTATATGTTGTGTGTGTGTACAGATTGAGTGCTCATGGAGGTCAGAGGAGAGCTTTGTGGATTTGGCTCTTTTCTTCTACCTTTATGTAGGTTCTAGAGATCAAACTCAGGTAGCCAGGCTTTTACTGCAAACACCATTATACTCTAGCCAAAGTGCCAGCCCCATTTAAACTTTTTAGGATGTAATTGTATGCCATGTAGCCAAGATCCTCCTACCTCTGACGTCCAAGTGTTGGAGTCACAGATGTAGGCAACTGTGCCTAGCCAATATTTAAAATATGTTCCAATGTGTTGACATTTTTCTCTTGTTCCTTTGTTTTAGGATCATGTCTTGGAAACATTTATAAAATTTAATATCATGAAGTGTTTTTTTGTTTTTTTGGTTTTGTTTTTTGATACAGGGTTTCTCTGTATAGCCCTGGCTGTCCTGGAACTCACTTTGTAGACCAGGCTGGCCTCGAACTCAGAAATCTGCCTGCCTCTCTGCCTCCTGAGTGCTGGGATTAAAGGCGTGCGCCACTACGCCCGGCTCAGTATTGGCTTTTACATTGAGGTCTTTGGTCCCTTTTGAGTTATCTTTGTATCTAGAATAGGGAAAAGGCCCATCTTGACCTTAGATATGTACATATCCTGCTCCCGTTAGTTAGTCCAGCCCATTGATGGGGCAGTTCTGCAGGTACATAGGTGGCTGGTGAACACGTGAGAAATGTGCACCCCACGGGAATATAAAGGGAAACCATTGTGCAATGCTGGACTCACACTCAGGAGAGCTGTGATCAGGAAGACACACCCCGACAATGGTGAGGACAAGGACAAAGTGGGGACTCAGCAACTCCACAGGAGACAGAGCCCACAGGGTAGGGACTGGCCTGGTGAGTAAGATGCTCTTGGTACAAACTAAGGACCCAAGCTCAACCCCCACTTAAAAATCTGGGTGTGGACGTACACACTTGAACACTAATTAGAGAGGCAGAGGCAGGTGGATCCCGGGGTCTTGCTGCTTAGCCAGACTAGCCAAATCAGCAAGCTTTGGTTTTAGTGAGAGACTGTCTCAAAAAACAAGGTAGAGAGCCAGAGAGACACCTGACAAAACTCTGGCCTCCACACATGAACATACAGGTAGGCATTCATGCATGCATGCACGTGTGCGTGTGTGCACACACACACACACACACACACATACACACACACACACATGAATACACGCCCCACCCACACAAATACACTATACATGCACACACACCATCCTCCCTCACACACACACAAATACACCCCCAACACACATGAATACACCCCCACACAAATACAACACATAAATAAATAAATAAATAAATAAATAAATAAAATAAAATCTTTTTTTAAACCTTTTTTAAAGGCTATAGAGATGGCTCAGTGGTTAAGTGTGGGACTGTGAAAGGCAGCTTGTTTTCTGGTTGAGCTAGGTTTAATTCCTGGAGACCCAGCAGATAACTCTGTAAGGGACAGAAGGCCCTTTTGCCATGCTCCCAGACATAAGGCCCCAGCTCCATAATTCTGTGGCCATCAGTCTTGTAGGGAAATGCCCCAAGCTCCTGCCATTCTGTCTGGACTCCACCCCCACAGTTACCTGGCAACAGCCAGGTAGGCCTACTTGGCCCACATTAAAAGGGACTGTCTACCCCTCCTCCCTCTCTTACTCCTGCTTCCCGCTTGCTTTTCTCTTGCTCTCTTTCTCCCAGCTATGGCTTTAAGGCATTTATTGTAGAAAGGCAGAGGGAGAGAGTAGGGAAGTAGAGGCACTGGAGCTTGGGACTGCACCTTCCTTTTGTAATTTTTGTTGTTGTTGTTTTTGCTTTTTGAGACAGGGTTTCTCTGTATAGTCCTGGCTGTCCTGGAACTCACTTTGTAGACAAGGCTGGCCTTGAACTCAGAAATCTGCCTGCCTCTGCCTCCTGAGTGCTGGGATTAAAGGCGTGCGCCATCACGCCTGGCTACCTTTTGTAATTTTTTTTTGGGGGGGGGGGTTTGAGACAGGGTTTCTCTGTATAGCCCTGGCTGTCCTGGCACTCACTTTGTAGACCAGGCTGGCCTCGAACTCAGAAATCCGCCTGCCTCTGCCTCCCGAGTGCTGGGATTAAAGGCGTGCGCCACCACACCCGGCCCTACCTTTTGTAATTTTTAAAAGACTCATTTTGGGCCTAATCGGATGGCTCAGTGGTTAAGAGCACTGACTGCTTTTTCAGAGGTCCTGAGTTCAATTCCCAGCAACCACATGGTGGCTCACAACCATTTGTAACATGTGATCAAGGAGGGCTGCATGGAGGAAGCACCATTAAGCCATCCAGAACACAATGACTTGGCCATAGGAGTTGGGAAGTTCAAGGTGTTCGGAGAGGCTCACACAGCCAGGCATGTGGCGAGGGTGTGTCCTGGGATCCCTGCCTCTCTGTCCTTCATCCCCTGTTCAGTACTCCAGGTCACACCTCTGCTTCCTCAAGTCTGTGCCTAGTTCTAGGCTCAGATTGTGATTGGTTTTCATGGGAAGCAATGTCCCTTGTCTCCCTATCCCATGTACCAACCAACTGATTCAATAGACTGATAAAAAGGTGATGAAGTAAGGCAGCCTGCCTAGCATTTAAAAGACCCCCAGCTCCATCTCAGCACCAAGTGGGCATGTACACACACACACATACACACATATACACACACAATACACACATACACACACATACACATACATACACATACACACACACACACACACACACACACACACACACACACACACACACACACACACGGGCTACGGGTAGACTATAGACAAATTCAGATCAATCCAAGTCACTGGGACCCAGCACTGGAGGCTTAAGGGACAGACTAGGGTATAGGGAGATAATGGTCTTCTTTAGTGAGATGGGAACCCAAGATGGGAGCCCTCAGCTGCTGAATTTCTTCTGCGAATGTGGAAGAATCAGAGGCAGGAACAGAGAAAACATCAGACTCATATATAGCCTAGAAGCTCAGATCAAGCCTTGTCTGAAGGCTGGTTCTATGGGACTCAGTTGAACCGATCAACTTCTGCTTTAGCCATTTGGACAGCAGGGTTTCAATTCTGAACGCGGTAAGGGAGAACTGCACAGGCCTCCCTGGGTCCTTAGTGCATCTAGGAGGCTTCCCCCAGAAGGTGCCCAATAAGAATATTTGTTTGCAAGCCGGGCGTGGTAGCATACGTCTTTAATCCCAGCACTCAGGAGGCAGAGGCAGGCAGATTTCTGAGTTCGAGGCCAGCCTGGTCTACAGAGTGAGTTCCAGGACAGCCAGGGCCTCACAGAGAAACCCTATCTCAAAAAAAAAAAAAAAAAAGAATATTTGTTTGCTTTCTGAGATAAAGTCTTATTGTGTAGCCCTGGCTGTCCTGGAACTAACTCTATAGATCAGGCTGGCCTCGAACTTAGACGTCTACCTGCCTGTGTCTCCTGAGTCCTGGGATTAAAGTGTCTTCTCTCCTAGGAATATGGACAGAACACCTTGCTGAATTTCACAGACTGTCGCAGAGGGGCCCTGACCCAGTTTGAGCACAAGGGAGCTAAACTGTCACTGCTTCCTGGGTTCTTGTTTGTTTGTTTGTTTGTTTGTTTCACCGAGACAGGGTTTCTCTGTATTGCTCTGGATGTCCTGGAACTCACTCTGTAGACCAGGCTGGCCTCGAACTCAGAAATCCGCCTGCCTCTGCCTCCCAAGTGCTGGGATTAAAGGCGTGCGCCACCACGCCCGGCTTGCTTCCTAGGTTCTTTATCCTCTCATGGGGTTCTTCAGTGAGATCCCAGGGGCCAGTTGATTTTCCCAGTTACCCCAGAGTCATACAGGACAGCATCTCAGGTATTTGTCCCATGACCTAGTCCTGTCCATCACGGAGACCTGGAAGAACTGATGTTGGTTTTGAGAGAAAGCTCTTCCACCTCACCTAGAACTCCCCATCCCACTCTATCGGCTTCCCTGCTTAAGCTCTTCCTCTGCTGTCTGGGCTTCATAAAATCCATCCACGGGTGGCTGCATTGATTTTTAATCATGTTTTACCTCTGCGTAATGAGTCTCTCGGGCCCTTTGCAGCCGCTCTTGGCGTCACATACCCAGAGCCGACGCTGGTGATTCAGATAGAATTATTAACAAGACTGTATTTATTCCAGAAAGACTTGCTGGGAGCCCTGTCCATGCAGCAAACTGGAGACATAGACTTATGTCTTGACACCACTCCACCACCACCACCACCACCACCACCACCACCACCACCACCACCACTCCTGACTCGGGCTGTGATAACAGCCAGGTGAGCCTGGCTGGGGCGTGACCTTCGGGCTGTGGCTTCAGTATTCTGGCTGGCTCTCCTATGGTTTCATTTTTGGTCATTTGTTTTTGTTTTTGTTTGTTTTTTCAGGATAGGATTTCTCTGTGTAGCCACCCCGACAACCTCCTGTTCTGAAACTCACTCTGTAGACCAGGCTGGCCACAAACTCAGAGATTCATCTACCTCTGCCTCCTAAGTGCTACTGCTATTAAAGGTGTATACCACCACCTCTCAGCATTGTCCTATGCTTAGAATAGTCCTTTCTTGCTCAGGGGTGTAGCCTTACAAAAACATATCTCCTTAAATATTGGTGAGGCTGGGAAAGTCAGGCACACACTAGAGACCCCTGCTGTGTCCCCTCCCAACCATGGGAAGGCATGAGCTCAGATCTTCGTTGCTGCCACTATGATTGATGCCAGGAGCTCCCCATCAGCTGCCCATCAAATCCAGCCTTGCCACAACCTGAATAGCTATAGAGACGGCATCCAGAAAAGAAGCCCTCCCCAGACTCCCGGGCTGGAGCAGCTCTGGATCCCAGAACCTCCACTTGTCAAAAATTGTCCTATGCCACCTGTCAAAAGTTGTCCTAAGCCGCCGGACATGGTGGCTCACACCTTTAATCCCAGCACTCAGGAGGCAGAGGCAGGCGGATTTCTGAGTTCGAGGCCAGCCTGGTCTACAGAGTGAGTTCCAGGACAGCCAGGAACAGAGAAACCCTGTCTCGAAACCAAAAAAAAAAAAAAAAAAAAAAAAAAAAAAAGTTGTCCTATGTCCTACATCCTGGCTACAGGCTCCCTTCAGGGTAGCAAACACTTGCAGGTGCCTGAGGGCAGAAGGGGGCACTTGCCCCTGGACTGGATGGGCTTCTGTGGCATTCATAAACCCTCCTGGCTTACTGCCCCATGGAGTAACTTCTCCCAGGCAGAAGCTTGTTCCAAGGCCCACAAATAGCCCTGCAAGCAGCAGGTGCCCAGAAGTGCCACTGTGCCTACTTGTAGCTAGAAAATAGAAACTCAAAGGGCTTCAGTGTGTGACAAACTGCAAGTCAGGCCTCTTTCACAGAAAGTTCTACTATTTCTTTTCTCTGTCAAAATATAACAGGATGCAGCTGAGGGGAAGAGGGCCTGCTTGGTTGGCTTTCATAATGCCTGGATTCATTCCATAGCACCCCACCATCTACAATTATCTTCATTATCTCCACTCCACCATTATCACCTCCATCGTCGTCATCTCCACCATCACCATCATCTTCGTTATCATCCCCACTCTCATCTTTATCTCGGCCACCACCATCATCACCACCACTGCCATTACCGCCACCATTGCCTCTGCTATCATCACCAGCATTACCACAACCACCACCACCATTGTGTGAAACTGAGTAGCAACAGTTAACCGCACTCTGCACTGTAGCTTTTCATGTCGACCCTAGGATCTTGTAACAACCTTGTCCAGGAGGACATACTGTGATTCCCTCCTTTCCAGATGAAACTGAAGCTTAGTTGCAGTCATCCCCACGACCATACAGTAAACTGGGCTAACCACCCTTTGCCTGGTGTTCCTCCATGGGGAGGCGGTGTCCAGCCACTTACTCAGGTCATAAGACACACAGACTGGGCCTGTGACCACAGAGGGAGGACACCAGTCTTTCTCTACTTGTGGGTTCTTCTTTTTCCCACCATTTATCCCTAACACAGGACAGAAAGAAGGATAGAGGGGAGAGAGGAATTAGGGGAGAAACCCTGAATCACATTTCTTTCCTTTTGCTTCTTCTTTGAGCATGACTACTAACAAACCACACCCACCCTCCCTGAACAACAACAACAACCCACCCCACCAATGTGGCCCTAGCATTTATACACCCTTTGAAAGTTCCCAGAATTCCAAATGTCACACATGCACAGAAACTCTCTGCAACTGGCAGAATCACGCCCCTGCTAGAGCACGAGGCAAGTCATAGTCATCTGTGGACAGTCCGAGGCAGCCCCTCATTCCTATACCAGGGATTAAAACAAAAATGCATTCTTTTTTTTTTTTTTTTTTTGGTTTTTCGAGGCAGGGTTTCTCTGTGTAGCCCTGGCTGTCCTGGAACTCACTTTGTAGACCAGGCTGGTCTTGAACTCAGAAATCCGCCTGCCTCTGCTTCCCGAGTGCTGGGATTAAAGGGATTAAAGGCATGTGCCACCATGCCCGGCTCTTATAATAGTTTTAAAGAAACCAAAGTTGGCACTACACATTGAGTATGAAAAATACTTAAAAAGATAGTTAGTTGGTTGTGTGTGTGAGTATGTGTGTGTGTGTTTTAATCCCAGCACTTAGGAGGCAGAGGCAGACAGATCTCTGTGAGACCGAGCCCAGCCTGATCTACAGAGCAAGTTCCAGTATATTCAGGGTTACACAGAGAAACCCTGTCTTGAATCCTGTGCCCAAATAAATAGGTAAATAAAGTTGGAGGATGGAGAGGCTGGCTGGGGGTGTATGGCTTGCTGTTCAATCTGAACCCATGTGAAAAGCCAGATGCAAGCTGGGCGTGGTGGCACACGCCTTTAATCCCAGCACTTGGGAGGCAGAGGCAGGCGAATTTCTGAGTTCGAGGCCAGCCTGGTCTAGAGTGAGTTCCAGGACAGCCAGGGCTACACAGAGAAACCCTGTCTCAGAAAAAAAAAAAAAAAAAAAAAAAAGCCAGATGCAGGAGTGTGCATCCATCACCCTAGTGTGTGCATCCATCACCCTAGTGTGTGCATCTGTTAACCTAGTGTGTTTTGTCAGTTACTCTAGTATGTGCATCTGTCAACCTAGTGTGTGCATCTGTCACCCTAGTATGTACATCTGTCACCCTAGTGTGTGCATCTGTCACTCTAGTGCCCTGGTGCTCCCTGGTTCAGTGAGAGACCTGGTCTCAAAAAATAAGGTGGAAAGTAATGGAAGAAGACACTTGATGTTGCCCTTTGGCCTCCACGTTACACACACACACACACACACACACACACACACACACACACACACACTTCCTGTATTCTCCAACCTTCTATTAGGATGGCGCTCACTGTGACTCATTAAAAGAAAAAGCAGGGCTGATGAGATGGCTCAGCGGGTAAGAGCACCTGACTGCTCTTCCGAAGGTGATAAGTTCAAATCCCAGCATCCACATGGTGGCTCACAACCATCTGTAACGAGATCTGGCGCCCTCTTCTGGAGTGTCTGAAGACAGCTACAGTGTACTTACATATAATAAATAAAATAAATCTTAAAAAAAAAAAGAAAAAAGAAAAAGCAAAAACAAAACAAAAAACCAAACAGACAACAACAACAAAAAAAAAAAAAAAAAGAAGGAGGAGGAGGAGGAGGCACTTGGGCCGGGTGTGGTGGCGCACGCCTTTGATCCCAGCACTTGGGAGGCAGAGGCAGGCGGATTTCTAAGTTTGAAGCCAGCCTGGTCTACAGAGTGAGTTCCAGGACAGCCAGGGCTACACAGAGAAANACAGTGTACTTACATATAATAAATAAAATAAATCTTAAAAAAAAAAGAAAAAAGAAAAAGCAAAAACAAAACAAAAAAACAAACAAACAACAACAACAAAAAAAAAAAAAAAGAAGGAGGAGGAGGAGGAGGCACTCGGGCCGGGCGTGGTGGCGCACGCCTTTGATCCCAGCACTTGGGAGGCAGAGGCAGGCGGATTTCTAAGTTTGAAGCCAGCCTGGTCTACAGAGTGAGTTCCAGGACAGCCAGGGCTACACAGAGAAACCCTGTCTCAGAAAACCAAAAAAAAAAAAAAAAAAAAAAAAAAAAGAAGGCAGAGTCCTAGTTAGGGTGACTGTTGCTGTGATGAAGCGCAGTGACCAAAAACAGCCCAAGGATGGAAGAGTTTCTTTTGCTCATAGTTCCATGTGACAGTTCATCTTCAAATGCCAAGTGGGCAGGAACTCAAGCAGGACAGGAAGCTGGAGGCAGGAGCTGATGTAGAGGCAATGAAGGGGTGCTGCTCATTGGCTTGCTCCCTCTGCCTCGCTCAGCCGGCTTTCTTATGGCACCCAGGACCACCACAATGGGCCTGGTCCTTCCCCATTAAGTGCTAAATAAGAAAATGCCCTACAAAAACAACAACAACAACAACAACAACAACAACAACAACAACAACAAAAACCTAAAAAAAAAAAAAAAAAAAAAGCCGGGTGTGGTGGCACATGCCTTTAATCCCAGCACTTGGGAGGCAGAGGCAAGCAGATTCTGAGTTAGAGGCCAGCCTGGTCTGCAAAGTGAGTTCCAGGACAGCCAGAGCTATATAAAGAAACCCTGCCTCGAAAAAACCAAAAAAAGGGCTGGAGAGATGGCTCAGTGGTTAAGAGCACTGACTGCTCTTCCAGAGGTCCTGAGTTCAATTCCCAGCAACCACATGATGGCTCACAACCATCTGTAATGGGATCCAATGCCTGAAGACAGCAACCGTGTACTCACATACATAAAATAAATAAATCTTTAAAAAAAAAAGGAAAAAAAGAAAATGCCCTATAGTCTTTACAGTCTTGCCTATGGTTTTAAGGAGACATTTTTTCAGTTGAGGATCCTTCTCTGATGGCTCCAGCTTGTGTTGATGTAAAACTAGCTCAGGCAGTGTGGCTAGCGGGAAAGCTCTTGCCTAGCATGTTTTGATCCCTGTGGGGAAAAAGCCCTGTGTTTGATCCCAGCACTGCTAAGCAAGCAAAGAACCTAATTTTGGCTGTTCCCAAGAGCATGTAATAGAGGGAACGTTTTGCCACATATCATACTTAGACACTGTTTATCGCCCATCGGAGGTATGCTTTTGAAGTCTCTAATTTGGAGAACTATTGTGGTTCAACTTGACTACATCTAGAATTAACTAAAACCCAAAGGGCTGGGCATACCTGCGAGGAATTTTTAAATTAATTATATTTATTTATTTATGTATATGAGTACACTATAGCTGTCTTCAGACACACCAAAGAGGGTGTCAGATCCCATTATGGATGGTTGTGAGCCACCAAGTGGTTGCTGGGAATTGAACTCAGGACCTCTGGAAAAGCAGTCAATGCTCTTAACCACTGAGTCATCTCTCCAGCCTTTTCTTTCTTTCTCTCTTTCTTTCTCTTTTTCTTTCTTTCTTTCTCTCTTTCTTTCTTTCTTTCTTTCTTTCTTTCTTTCTTTCTTTCTTTCTTTCTTTCTATTTTTTATTTATTTCTTATATGTAAGTACACTGTAGCTGTTTTCAGGCACACCAGAAGAGGGAGTCCAATCTCATTACAGATGGTTGTGAGCCACCATATGGTTGCTGGGATTTGAACTCAGGATCTTTGGAAGAGCAGTCAGTGCTCTTAACCACTGAGCCATCTCTGTCCTCTTTCTTTCTTTCTTTCTTTCTTTCTTTCTTTCTTTCTTTCTTTCTTTCTTTCTTTCTCTTCCTTCCTTCCTTTCTTTTTTTTTTTCTTTTCTTTTTTTTTGGTTTTTTTGAGACAGGGTTTTTCCCCTGTCTCAAAAAAGGTTCTGTCTCAAACGAGGTTCTGAGTTCAAATCCCCAGCACCCATGTAAAAGGATGGGCCTGGTAGTAGGTGTCTCTGAGATCAACTTTAGGGGATGGAGTTAGATAGATCCTGAAAGCTTGTCTTCCAGCCTAGCCAAAATCAATGGACTTCAGGTTCTCTGAGAGACCCTGACTCAAGGCAAGAAAGTGCAGAGTGAAGCAGAACTACTCATAAGGTCCTCCCTCTCCAGTTTGGGGATATGTAACCAGCTCGTGAATCAGCTAAAGCAGCCAGCAGAGAGAAAGGCAGGGTAGTGCTCTGTCTGTAATCAGGGAGACCAGGGAGTATTTTGGCTTTTCATTTTTGGTCTTTTTTACTGTATTATCATCTCCACGACATTGCCTCTGGCCATCAATGAGGGTGGTTTTCCCTTTACTTGTCTCTCTCCCCGCTACCCCCTCCAAAAATGTGTGACTCCTTTTCAGAACAAAGTTTCCATTTATCAGCCTGTTCCTAGGTGTATTGTCTGTCTCAGGAAATAGCACTGTTTTCTTCTGGTCTATTGGTCACTTCTGATCTATAGTGTATAGAAACATGATGGACCATTTTGGTTTTTTGAGGCAGGGTCTCACTGACACAGACTTGGCTGTCCCGGAACTCAGAGATCTGCTTGCCTTTGCCTCGAGTGCTGGGAATAAGGGTGTAAGCAGCCATGCCAGCTGGACTTCTCTTTTTCTAAGGATTTTATTTACTTTATATATATGATTAGTACACTATAGCTGTCTTCATACACACCTGAAGAGGGCATCAGATCCCATTACAGATGGTTGTGAGCCTCCAGGTGGTTACTGGGAGTTGAACTCAGGACTTCTGGAAGAATAGTCAGAGTTCTTGACCACTGAGCCATCTCTCCAGTCTCCAGCTGGACTTCTTTACAATTAATTAAAAATTATTTCTTAGAACTTTTTTTTATTTCCAGAACTATTATACTGGCTTCTCAGCCATATTTTATTTTTAAATTTGTATTTTAAATTTGTGAATTTCCCATCATGCACTCCAATCCCACTCATCTTCCTGTCCCTTCACATCTGCTCTCCACCCTTGAAACCTCCCTACAAGAGAAAATAAGATAGAATAAGAAAGAAAGAAAGAAAGAAAGAAAGAAAGAAAGAAAGAAAGAAAGAAAGAAAGAAAGAAAGAAAGTCTTGCTGTGAAAGCTGTAGTGTGTTACAGTGTGTCCCAGGCTATACCCTTTTGTGCACACATCTTTACTCGCAATGAGTCATTGGTCTGGTTCGAGGCCTCTGGCTTCTGCTACATTATTTATTTTGGATCCTCATTGGACTCCTCTCAGACCTCCTGTTGTTGCCCTGTGACATGGAGATCTTTGGATCTGGAGGAGCCTTTTCACGACTTCCAGCAGATGATCATAGATGGGGCAGGTGTTAGAGTGGGCCAACTCAAAGCCCCATATCTGGGCCTGAGAGCCAGCTGAGTTCATTGCCACCTGTGCAGTTCTCCTGTGCCTGTCCTCCCAGGGCAAGCTCTCTAGCACTGCCTGAGTTAGCTCACCCAGTGCCACAGCCCTCAAGGGGCATGGTCAGCTCTCCTGCTCTCATGTCCTTGAGGACAGTTTACTTGAACCCTCACCGCTAGGGTCAGCTCTACTGTGCTGGCCAGGTGAGTGGTGGGGCCAGCTCTCCCAAGTGTGGTGGCAGTGAGTAGCAGGGTCAGCTCTGCACAGTGCCTTAGGGGACAGTCCAGAAGAGGGACATTTCCATGGCCTTTGATGATAACATGGGCCTGGAACATGTATACAGACCCCAGCTATCATAGGACCTCAGACACAGACCTATGGCTCCTGGCAGCAGCCTGGGCCCAGATGTCCCTATGGCCTCAAGTGGCAACACAGGCCACTTAGATCAGCATGTCCCCCCTCAGCAGCATGCCCCTCAAATATCCACATGGTCTCCAGTGGCCGCCCAGTCCAGACATCTACTTGGGCTTTGGTGGCAACCTGGGCCACAGAACCATTACAGACCCCAGTTGCAGTAGGACTGTGGACCCAGACGTGGCCCTCAGTGGCAGCCAGGGACAGGATCTCACCATGGCCTCCTCACATCTGCCTGTTTCTCACCGCTTGAGTCTCCAGTGCCACTTTTCTCCACAGTGTACGAACCCCTTGGTTTTGCTTTCTCTTCCACCTCTCCAGCACATATTCTACTGTTCCTACCTCTCTATCACACACCCATTCATGTATTGACGCCTGCGGCCGGTGCTTGGGTGTCTTTCTTCCGGCCACTGCTGGCTGGCTCTTAGGATTTCTCTTCTAATGTGGGCAATGCAGTGCCCTCCCTCAGATATCAGACCATTTCTCAGGGCGGGAGTTACAGGTGCTTGTGAGCCACCCAGCATGGGTGCTTGGAAACAAACTTGCATCCCTTTGAAGAACAACAGGCATCTTTCCTGCTGAGCCCCCTCCCAACTTCTAAAATAATTTAGAAGTCCTGTATTCTGTGCACACGCTTGCCACAGCATGTACGTGGACATCAGAGGACTTGTCTGAACCTATTCTCTTCATCTTCCATTTGACCCTGGATGATTGAATTCGGGTCACCAGGCTCTGGAGCAGGTGTCTATCTGCTGAGCCATTTTCCTGGCTCCACAATTAATTTCTGTGTATCGGCCTGGTACTTTGCACAATCACATCCACTTGTGCTTAACCCAGGGGGCAGGAGCTTCTGGAGTCATTCTGACTTATACACAGCAGGGCAAGACTGCAGGAAGGTGGCAGCCGGAGGGGGGTCTGATGCTGGGGAGTGGGCAGCAGTGGGAAGAGATGAGAAGGCTTGATCCACAGGGCCGAGATGGACATGAGAATGAGGGGTATTAAGGAGAGCCCAGGCTTTTTACTTAGGTCACACTGACCAGGGCTGGGTGGGGTGTGGTACCTGGATAACTCGGCTTTGATGTGTGCCAGTGTAGCTGAATAAGCCACAGCAGAGCTCAGACCAGGTCTAGGCTGAAACCAAATCTGGGTTATCAGGGAGGCTGGGGAGCCTGCCCCAAGTTGAAGCAGAGCCCTAGGACCTAGCATAGGGAAGGACACAGGAAACCCAAGTAGCAAGGTGACTCAGATAAAAGCATGACTTGCAGGTGGCACAAGTCTAGAGACAGAAGAAGTATGTCTTATTGTGCCAAGCTACTCGGGTTAGGGAGAGCATGGTATCAATAGGGGCTATTGTTATTGTTGTTGGGGTGAAATCAATAAAGATGAGCCTGCTGCATGTACCACAGATCCTGGTGGCTCGATGTCTGTCTTCTACCTCCCAGCACTCTCTGCAAGCCAGAAACCACTACTGCGCAGTCTTGGCTTGGCAGATGTTGGCACAGGTGATTTTCAGTCCTCACAGGCTTGAGGCCACGGATGCAGTCCCTCTGCGGCACACGTCTAAGAGGGCTGACAAGGCGTGTGTGAGCTTGTACCTCCACCCCCGTGGAAGGGGCAGATTCTTCACTTCTATGCAGGTCAGCCATGCCCTACAGTTCCTATGTGGGTCACTTCTACTTTCCCAAATGCTGAGAAAATTCCTCTTGGAGTAGACAGGCCAGTACCAGGGGCCAGGTCTAAGTTCTCAAAGGCCAAGGAACCTGTAATGTGATGGTCCCCTTACAGGACCCACTCCCCCAGATCTTTGCTTGGAAGGAGCACATACTTGACAGATTCCTGGTGAGGGCCGCCAAAGGCAGCTGTGCCCAGGAGGGAAGCAGTGGAGAGCTGAGAGGACCCAGCAGGGCACACTGAGCTGGACAGCTGCATGGACCATGGCACCATGAGCGCAGCATACTTCAACATGGAGACAACAGAGAGCAGAAGGGCTCAGCCCTCACATTCTTCAGACCAGGTCAGCACTTTGACTTCAGAACACCCCCTATCAGACTATCTTGTGGCCAGTACAACTACCCCTCCCATCAAGGGTGGCTGCCCTGGACCAGCCAAGGATGAGCCACAGGTGACAGGTTTGTGTATACAGGGAAGAAGAGAGGCACATGGACAAGTACACTGGCCATTGGGATGGGTCTCTACAGTAGCTTTTGGATTTCCTTTTGGGGACTGCTGAATGTCCCTTTCTGGGTCCTTGCGGAGGTTCCAGCACTCACTGTGAACTTTAAAACATATGATTAGCCGGGCGTGGTGGCGCACGCCTTTAATCCCAGCACTCGGGAGGCAGAGGCAGGCGGATTTCTGAGTTCGAGGCCAGCCTGGTCTACAAAGTGAGTTCCAGGACAGCCAGGGCTAGACAGAGAAACCTTGTCTCGAAAAACCAAAAAACAAAACAAAACAAAACAAAACAAAACAAAACATATGATTATGAACGGTTTGATCATATGTTTATGTACCACATGCGTGCTTGGTGCCTGAAGTTAGAGAGGGCAACAGAGCCCTGAAGTTTATCTGATGGATGGATGTGAACCACCACATATGTACTGGGAATTAAACCCAGGTCATTTGTAAGAGCAGCGAGTGTTCCTAACTACTGAGCCATCTTTCCAGCCCTCACTGTATACTCTTAATGTTAAGGCAGAGGCCAGTGCTGGAGCTCAGCATGTACTGTACCACACTTAGTAAATAAGGTTCTAGGGTTCAATATGTAGGGGCAATGGGTAAGGTCTCTTGGCCTCAGAAGGTGAACCTGTTACAGGTCAGATAGCAGGCTCCTGTTTTCCCAGTGCCAAACTGGGTCTGCGGAGTCAGAGTTCACAGACAGCCCAGCAGCAGCATCTCCAGCTGGGATGCCCCAGGGGAGCAATGGGGAACAGCCAAGGGCCCCATTTAAGCTGGCTTCCTCCTTTCACCTCTGCCATGGTCCTTGTATGGCACATAATCAGTCATAGACCTCGTTAGGTAGGTGGGCCTACAGATACATGGGTTCAAGTCCCAGCTAGACACCATCCCTGGATTAAAAGTTCTGATCACAGCTGTTGTCAAAGCATCAGCAAAGACAGTCTCATCCACCCTTCCTGGCACTGCTAGGAGGCACAGTCTCAGCCCCCAAAGACCTCCAGAACCACAAACTCTAGACCCTATGGGGCCCTTGTTACTCCTGGAAATGAGGATGGCTAGATTTCCCAAGCCCAGGGTCACTCCTCTGTCATTCTTAGCTGCCCCTAACTCAGCACTGTCTCCTGGAGTTGTGTAGAGTTGGTCTCTCCTTTTCATCCCTTGCTCTAGACACCTTTACAAACCCAAAGTCACTGACAAGGGTTATAGTGGGGCCACTGTGGGGCAAACATGACATTGGTAGCTAATAGACACATACTTGGGCTGGTGAGATGGCTCAGCGGGTAAGAGCACCTGACTGCTCTTCCGAAGGTGATAAGTTCAAATCCCAGCATCCACATGGTGGCTCACAACCATCCGTAACGAGATCTGGCGCCCTCTTCTGGAGTGTCTGAAGACAGCAACAGTCTACTTACATATAATAAGTAAAATAAATCTTTAAAAAAAAAATAGACACATACTCTGAGGCTCTGCAGAGCACAAGGCAGGTTTAGCATTACCACAGCTGTGCAGCATGAGCCAGAGGCCCCACTCAAGCAGGGCCGGGCTCCACTTGCTTCCTCCAGGCAGACACGGGCTTGGCTGCTGATTGCGTGGCATGGGAGCAGTGTGACATAGCTTTCTTCAGGTTCCATGGTCTGCAAAGACCAGCAGCTCCCCGAGTGGCCCCCCTCCCAAGAGCATCTTTGAGCAGGGAAGAAGTCTGCGGTGAGGCAGTGGGTCAACTCCGAAAGGCAGCTGGAAATGGGAGAGGAACGTTATACCTGGGTGAAGCCCCAGCACCACTCTTATATTTGGAAGTGTGCGTTTCTTTTTCTGTGGGTCGTGTTGTGCATGAGCAGGCCCAGCTTGACACAGTGTTTTCCATAACTCTCAGCTGTGTTCTGAGGTAGGGTCTCTCACAGGACCCAGGGCACACTGGCCAGCTAGACTGGCTTTTATGTGGGTGCTGAGGATCCAAACTCAATGTGCCATGCCTGTGTGGCTGGCACCTCGCCCACAGAGCCACTTCTCCAGCCCAGAGAGTGCTGCCAAGCTAAAGCATTCCTAGTGAAGGGGTCAGAGATGAACGACTTACCTGAATGTCTGATTTCCACAGGGATAACCCTATTGGATAACTGGGAAGCCTGTTGCAGTAGGGGCTTAGCCCCGGACCTCTGCTGTCACATCCTGAGATGGCAGCAGGACTGGGTCCTGACCTGGATCTCCTTTGACTGCACATCAGCGGTGTGCACTGGTACCACAGGCTTGGTAGTCAGGCTTTGCCAGGTGGGGCAACTGTCAGTGAGAGTGGGTGGCAGGCAGCCAGATAATTTAATGAGCACAGATAACACGGAAAGACAGCAGTTCTCAACCTGTGGGTCACGACCCCTTTGGGGGAATCAAATGACCCTTCCAAGGAGATTGCCTAAGACAGTATATCAGATACTTACAATTCATAACAGTATCAAAGCTACAGTTAAGAAGTAGCAACAAGCCGGGCGTGGTGGCGCACGCCTTTAATCCCAGCACTCGGGAGACAGAGGCAGGGGGATGTCTGAGTTCGAGGCCAGCCTGGTCTACAAAGTGAGTTCCAGGACAGCCAGGGCTACACAGAGAAAGCCTGTCTCAAAAAACCAAAAAAAAAAAAAGTAGCAACAAAAGCAATTCCATGGTTTGTGGTCACCACAATATGAGGAACTGTATGAACACTGAATTTTGAGGAGGAAGTTTGGCAGTCCCTAGGACCACAGACATAAGCTTCCACATAGAATCTTTATTGGGCATATTTGCTTTGCAGTGAAGTGCCTCCATACAGTGGCCAGTCCTGAGCACATCCAAACCCATGCTTGGAAATATTTCAGTGATTAATGTTAAAAATTACTAAGTGGTCCCCAGCCCCTGCACCCCAACCTGAGTAAGGCATACAGGCCAGAAGACCTCCTGCAGGTGAAACCTCTGGGCTCAGTCTGACAATTATTTGGGTCATCTAGAAAAGCTGTTTAGGGACAGAAGAGTTCCTTTATGTGGACAGGCTTTCCAGCCCCTTCAGCAGGACACAGCACTTGGATGCTAAGAAGACTGGCCCTCCAGTCCCCTCTCCATCTACTGCACCCCAACTCCAAATGAGCACCCTGTCTCAGAAATGTGTCTGCCTCACTCTGCTCTGTATGAACACACCAGGAGTCTGTGTGCTTTCCCCACTGACCAGGATGAAGTCTCCCTGCAGTCAAAATCATACCAGGTCCTGACATGCCAGTCATGACCACATCTGCTCCCAAGCTTGTTCTGTCCCTCTTTATAATGTGGAGAAGCAGGCAGCTGGTCCCTGGCCAGGCAGAGGGTCACCTAAATGTATGATGCTTTTTTTTTTTTTTTTTTTTTTTTTTGGTTTTCAAGACAGGGTTTCTCTGTATAGCCCTGGCTGTCCTGGAACTCACTCTGTAGACCGGGCTGGCCTCAAACTCAGAAATCCGCCTGCCTCTGCCTCCCGAGTACTGGGATTAAAGGCGTGTGCCACCACGCCCGGTGTATGATGCTTTTTAAGCACGAAACAAACACACCTCTACAGGACAGACAAGGTCTTGGAGGAACTGGAAGACCCCTTGGCCTGTGGCCTGTGAGCATATTCTAGGTGGTACAGGTATGAGGGGGACTTCTGTGAATGTTTTTACAGAATCTTGCCGGAGCAGCCTCAGAAAAGGAGGAACAAAAGGCGGACCTTTGAGAACACTAGCCTGCTCTAAATAGCTGAGAGGCTGAATAAAGTCCTCATGGAGCCCTAGACAGAAAAGGCGGCAGTAGTAGGCAGCACAGGCCTCTGAGGTACACACAGTGAGTGCTGAGGCAGGGGACAGGTCAGCATGTGAGCTCAGGTGGTCGATGGAGTGTGGGAACAAGGCTGGAGGGTAGGCTAGAATCTTCCTTTGAGGATCAGCGGCTTGGCAGAGCGAGGTTGTCCTGGGTGTGTGGAACTGGGCCAGCAAACCCATCAGACTAATGCTTCCTCAAGGACCACACTTTGGGATTCGGGGGTGGCCAGGGGCCACTGAAAATGAACACAGAAATTGCTGATGGGCTTCCCCTTCTGCAAAGACTTGCTTTAGCCTCCACTCTAAGAGCCAGACAGGCATTGCAGTGTGTGGAGATCATGTGGTCAGAGCAGCAATACATAGCGCGAGTTTGCATAGTTTGCACTCTCTTGATAAAATGCTCCCTGGTTTAGACAATCCATTCTGCATGCAGCTGCAGGCAGCCAATGCTGCAGTGCACCAGCCTGCGGCTGAGTATGCCAGAGAGGCCAGGGAGTCAGTGGCAAAGCAGGAGGGAGTGTGGGCAGCGAGGGAGAAAAGGAAGGGGCACGAGGGAAGGAGAGGGGTGAGAGGAGGACACGGGGACCAGGGGAAGCAGAAATCCTGCGAGCACTTCAGGAGCTGGGCAGCCCTGGCTGGCTGCACAGGCGAGGGCTAGAGAGTGGGGACACTTAGGTATTTACTCTGAAGTGGTTTTTGAAGGAGAACTGAAGACTCAGGCCTGATGTGACCTGGAGTGAGCTGCTCCTCTAGAGAGAATGAAGCCCAGGCAGGCTCAACATTAGACTATGCTCTGTTATTCAAACATGAGAGGCTGAGTCCTGTTAGAGCCAGAATTCAGAGTTGAACACTTGCTCCTGTTGTCCAAGAAATAATTATCTAGCAAAGTCCACACTTTATTAAATGTCACAGCCACAGCTTCCAGTCCACAGCACTCTCAAAGAAAGTATGGATACCTCACACAGGCAGACGGTGGGGTGGGGTGGGGTGGGGAACAGAGCAGAGCTAGTAATACCACAGTGGCAGTGCAATGCACACCCATTTTTGCTCAGCCCCTTCAACACAAAGGGGACAGGTCAGCATGTGAGCTCAGGTGGTCGATGGAGTGTGGGAACAAGGCAGTACAACACACATTGAAACATGGCTGTATGAAGCCAGGTGGGCTAAGACTCAAGGCTGCAGAGGGCAGCTCGTGAGCTGGGGCGGCTGAACTCCAATCAGACTCCTCTGCCCAAGGACACCGCGGAATGCTGCCTCACAGCTCTCAAGTGATGGAGACGAGATACGCTTACAGTGCAGGATGACAGACGGGCTGGAAGCTTTCCTTTCCACAGCCTGGGCACCAGGCCAGTCTTCCCAGCCCCAGGTTAGGCTTCTAATTCCCCCACCATGCCTGGCTTCCCACCTACAGCAGTTCCAGGGTAGGACTTGGGAGGACACTGCTGTAGCACACCTCCCTGCCCGTGCACCCATGCTCTGGAAGGAGCAGGCTATCCCCTCTACAGCCGCTCAGCTGTGCACCCAGAGAGCTCTGCGGGGCGGGTGGTACAACTTCTCCCCTCTGGCTCTCCTAAAACCCAGCAAGTGAAACGTGGACCCTTCCAAAAGGACCCTGCCCTCTGAGAGGCAGGCTGTGGCTTAGATGTCACCACAGGAACACACTTCTGCAGTGCTGGAGGAGTGCTTACTTGCAGAAAATAAAGCACTAATACCCCGTCTCCTTGACAACTCCCTTCCCACCACATACTTTAAACAAGCACAAACAAAACAAACAAACAAACAAACAAACAAACAAACGGAACTAGGAGAAAAAGGTCCCTTAAATAGATCCTTCAAGCCTGTCTACCTTCCTCAAGATGAACACCTGTGGTAGGGACAGCCCTGCCAGGGCAGCACAAGCAGCAGTTTCTCGCTGGTGGCTTAGGACATAGACTTGGGCTGGGGGTGTGGAGACAGACACACTGTCTTCAGGACAGAGATCATCTGCACTGGGAGGCAGAGTAACCCACCCCAGGAAGCGCCTGTTCCTTGAAGGTGCAACTCACCTGCAAGTCGGGCATTAAGGGGCTCGGAGGTGCCGAGCTGGTCTCCTGTGACCTCGTCACATGCCTTCTGCAGGCAGCTGCTGGTGCTCCGGCCCAAGCTCTGAGCAGACTGGCTGTCTCAGGTCTCTGAGCATGAGTGGCTCAAACACACTCACTCCCTTCACGCATGCTTGGACTACGTAGTTGAGGCTCAGAGGTCCTGTCTGGCCCATGAGCTGTGGAAGGATGCTTACCTAAGCATTCATTTAGACACTACCCTTTCTGTCCTCAGCTGCTCCTTCAGGAAAGTTCTGTTTTCTCGGATTCGGATCAGAAAATACAGGTGGAAGGAGAGGAAGCCAGGCGGCTGCTCTGGGCAGGCAGGGGGATGGAGTCAGGAGAGCCAGCTGGAACACACTTCTGGAGCTCCAAGGCCCTTCTCCCCTTCAGCCAGCTGTGTACTGAGTCCTCCCTGCTGGCCTCTAGCACCACTGGTGTAAGTCACATCAGGGCGGGGACATTTAGAGTGGTGCTTGGGGACCAGTGGCTCTCCCTGGACAGGTGTCATGCCACCTAGGGTGTCTATTTGGCTATCTAAAAGAATTTCATTCAGTTCTGTTGTTCTTGTTCCCAAAGGCTGACAATCCCTTTCTCTTATGCCCTTGGTAGATATCTGTCTAGTTCCCAAAGTAAATTCTTCTCCCCCCACCCTGGTACTAGGAATTGAACCCAAAGCCTTATAAATTGCTAGGCTGAGCAGTGAGTCACAGTCTCCCCAGCCTCCAAAGCACTGTGACCAGTGCAGACCCGCTCCCCCACCCCAAAGCCTTTCTGAGTAGCAGCCACAGGACTCCTTGGCACAGACCCAGGCTCCCCAATCAGCAAGGTAAATCAGATGCCATCCTTCACTCCTCCTCTAAGCCCCTGCCGCCCTCACTGAGGGCAGTCCTAGCTGCCTGTAGCCCACACCACAATCCAGATCCTAAGAGTACAAAAGTGTGTGTCCGTGGCACTTGCTCGCTCGGCATGAGCGCTGGCTGGGGTGTCACTGCTGGGAGATGCCGTGGTGAGTCCTCAGCCCTGCCATCACATCATGCGGTGCCCTCCCAGCTGCCCTGGGGCTCCACAGCACCGTTGCTCACTTTCTTCACCTTCTTCATATTCTCCATCACGCCCGATGTTGTCACTCTGAAAAAGAAAAGCCAAAGTGTCAGGTGAATCAGAGTCCTATGGCAGGGGACTCTAGGCTAAGGTGGGGACCTGGCCTTCTCTCACAGCTGTGTGCTACTGGCCAGGCCACTTGACCTTTCGGAGCCTAATTCTTTTTTTTTTTTCCCTCGTTCCGGTCAACCTTGCTCGCTCTGGTCTGCCCTGCTTGCTCCGGCCAGCCTTGCTTGCTCTGGTCGCCCCGCTCACTCCGGTAGGCTCCACTCGCTCCGGTTGGTCCCGCTTGCTCTCTCCGGTCCAAGGATTCGTTTATTATTATTATTCATAGGTACGCTGTAGGTGACTTCAGACGCACTAGAGGAAGGCGTCAGATCTCATTATGGGTGGTTGTAAGCCACCATGTGGTTGCTGGGATTTGAACTCATCACCTTCGGAAGAGCAGTCGGGTGCTCTTACCCGCTGAGCCATCTCACCAGCCCCAGAGCCTAATTCTTACCTTTCAAGAAAAATATTCCCCACATGCCCGATCAAGTTGTCCTCACTGCCAACATTAATTTCACCACAGTGGCCAGAGACTTGAGGCCACACTCAGGTCAGCATTGGGGTTACAGGCATTCAAGAAAGATGGCTAACTAGTGGGGCAGACACAGACATTCCCAAGGCACGGGACAGAAGCACAGGCTTGGTGTTCAAAACTCTGCCTGCTATGGACAGTTAACACTACTTCCTCGAGGTCTGCTCTTCCTTCCCCAGCCATTCCTAGAAGCCCTTAGGTTCTCTCCAGGCTGCTGCTGCCTGCCCCAGCTCCCCTCTGACTTCACGAGCACTCTAGGGTGATTCTGCAGCCCCGAGAATGTGCAGAAGGGGGAAGGCAAGAGAGCAGCCCATAGAGGAGGGCAGTGGTACCAAGACGGACAGCTGAGACACAAGGCTGGATCTATGAGATGCTCAACCACTTTCTGAGGACAGGCAAAAAGGGTGGCTTGGCCATGGAGTGCAGCTCCATCAGACTATAAACCCTGCAAACACACACTATCTGCCCAGTAGCCTGGACCACAGTTGCCAGCCTGTTCTCACAGCCTGTGCAAGAAGGAACTCTAGAAAACTCAGGTTAAGTGATGGTCACTGGGAGAGAGGGGGATGGGGGGAGAGCTGCACCTCTGTGGATCCAGTGACAGGTTCTGGAGCCTCCCAGGTCACAGGTGGGAAGTGAGATTTCTTGGGGGCCTCAGCTCCTAAGCAGGTCTGAGCAGCATGGCCCACAGGGCCAGCCAATAGTGTACCAAGGGCAGAAAGGTGCTGGGGACCCATATTGCCTCCACTCATATCTGTCCCTCTTTCCTGCTTTACAGAGCCCCACATCTTCCCAAACCCAAAGTATAGAAAGAATACAGCTCTTCATTTAGCTTGGCTAAAGCTGTCCATGGTACATCTATTTCTTTGCCTAATACATACTTGGAGGGTTACACTGTGAGAGACCTAAGGGGATCCCGGGCATCTGATTCTTCTGACTCCCCTGTGGAATAGGAACCTGGGGAGCTTGGAGCCCTCTCTGCCTCCCCACCTCCCAGGTCAGAAACAATCAGATAGTAAGTGTGTGCAGCATGGCTGACACAACCAAGGCTGGCTGGTCGGTGAAACAGCTCCCAATACTTTTCAACTTACTGTTTTTGTTTTACAATGAAGTTTGCAACCAAAATTGGCAGGCTCAAAGAGAGATGTAAAAGAAACAGGAAGGGAAGGCAAGCCCCTGTTACTTCCTCCCTAGGCCAGATAGAAAGCCATTTTACAGCCACGCAGGCTCCACAGGCAAGCTGGGCCAGCACAAGGATGGAAGCCGGTGCCCTGAAGTTGGCTCCCAAGCAGAGGAGCACAGACAATGGAATGACCTGGGGCCTGGACACACCCTCGGGGCTTGTCAGATGGGCTGTGGCCTTGCTCTGAGGGTGTCAGGAGGGTGGAGGGCAGGGGCAGAGTTCTTGTACATGCTGGAGTGTCTTCTGTGGTAGGATCAGACCTAATGGCTCAAGCTTTACAGAGCTAAAGGCCTTCTGAGCCAGGCCCTGCTTTCTTCTGGGACAAGTTATCTCTGGAGGACTTGAGAGGTGCCATCAAGAAGGCACTCCACAGCTCCAGCTGCTGCACGGTTTACCTGTCTGAGAGCCACAGTAAGCCCACGCTCACTACAGGAGGGCACCAGGCAGCAGGCCCATGGGGGTCTATTCTGCCTATACATCTTCTCACTCTCCAGAACTTTCAACAGCTCTTGTCTGCCTCTCTCCGACCTGTCCTGGGCTCAGCCCCATCCATGCCCCAGTATCCTTACTGAGCTAAGGCACTTTGCCTCCATCAGTTCCTGAGCTCCTGCTTCCTCTCCCCTCAGAGCCCAGACTGCACTGGGGCTGCCTGCTGGTGCCAGGGCCTTAGATAAGTAACCCTGTGTACCTGCTAAGCATGCAGCCCCTCTGCCACAGGAGCACTCCATGAGCCCCAGAGAACACCCAGTATAACCTGGTTCCTTGTCACAGGCAGGTAGACTGAGAGCACCAAGGGGTTACCTCCATCTCCAACATTTGCCCTGGCCTATGCCTCGCCAAACTGCAGAATGTGCCCTCTTTAGTTACAAGGCCAGAGTCTGTGCACCTTCCTGTTCCTTCCTGCCCAGACCTATGTCATAAAGTTCACCATTCAGACTGATACCAAAGTAAAACTTTAAACACTGCCATGAGGTCAGACATGGTGGGTCACTCTTTTAATCTTAGCACTCGGAAGAGAAACAAGTACATCTCTGAGAGTTTAAGGCCAGCCTGATCTATATAGAGTTCCAGGCCATCCATGGCTACATAGTGAGACCCTGTCTCAAAAAAAAAAAAAAAAAAAAAAAAAAAGAAGAAAGGCCGGGCGTGGTGGCACACGCCTTTAATCCCAGCACTCGGGAGGCAGAGGCAGGCGGATTTCTGAGTTCAAGGCCAGCCTGATCTACAGAGTGAGTTCCAGGACAGCCAGGGTTAAACAGAGAAACCCTGTCTCGAAAAAGAAAAAAAAGCCACTGCCATGGATCAAACACACACACTCTCTTTCCAAGGCACAATGGAAGATGGGGAGCACAGCTCCCACAGGGGCACTTCACAGTTTAGCTCAGTGGAGGGCGCTAGGACCCAGCTACTCGGCCCCACAGCTGGCACTGCAGGGAAGGGTAGGCTGACTTGGTCTGTAGCCCTTTCTGCCATTACTTGCAATGACTGCTCCCTCTGGCAAAGGCACAGTTAGAGGCCCTCCTGCCTCCCCACTGCGTGGAAAGGGTATTGCTGCACAGGAATGACTTGCTCAGGGCCCATCCCAGGATCTACCTTGTACGCACTGCCCTAGTGGGGCAGCCAGCACCAAGAGCTGCTCTACAAGGCCTGATGTGCCTGGCAGCCCAGCCTGGGTTAACCTCAGCCTTTGAGTTGTGGAGAGGAGAAAGGCAAAAGTACAGGGCAGTGGGGACCTCGGCCTGAAGTGGCTATCACACACACACACACACACACACACACACACACACACACACAGCTCACTAGAGTCAGAGCTGGCAGACAGGTTATGATCCATCTGGAAAACAACTACCTTCCCTGAACCTCACCCTAGCCCCGTCACTCAGATGCAGGTTGGAGGTATAGTCTGCTGTCAACCTATGATGATCCAGGAGATGCCATTTTCAAATACCAGTAGCAATGCTCGAAGCTGGATAGCCCATTTTAAACTGGCCCAGAACACTTCCAGACTCTTGCCACTGGGTCACTGGGAGCTGCTCCAAGGATATATAATAGGATGGTAAGTTCTGATTTTTCCTGACAAAACTGAGCAATGGCTGGCAGACACTGCACTTCAAACTAAGCAAAGCACACCAGGGGCTCCAGTGTCCACAGCCTTCTACTCAAAACAGCTGCAGGGGCTGAGAGCAGGGTCCCTGCATACCATACCATTCAGCAGAGGGAGGGAGGGAAGGCGGGCAGCTTACACGGACTCCATCTCCAGGTCATCTTCTTCCTGAGAAAGCTGCAGGTAGGGGTTATCTGAAGCTGGGCGAAATTTATACCCCGTCAGGACAAAGAACACCAGCGTGGCTGTTTCATCCAGCAGCTGCAAATTTAAAATCCACCCACAGATAAGAGGATTAGCAACACCACTCTTCAGAAAGCAATAGGACTAAACAAGCTCATGCCTCTCTTAGTCTCCACATGGTTTTCCAGCAATGCAGCCACAGTCTGCTCCTGAGTACTTCCTCAGGTCTATGGGGGGTCAATGCCAAGAGCACGGCCAGAGTAGACACTGGGTGTCTCCATGGGAACCCACTGTTTTGTTTTGTTTTTAAATGATGAGAGCGACTTGCTGTGAAACCTAGGCTGGCCTTGAACTTGCCACCTTCTGTGCCAGCTTCTCCAATGCTGGATTAGTGTGTGCATCACACCGGTTCATCTTATACCGTCTCCATCCTGTTGTTCTTCCTTTTTTGTTTGTTTGTGTGTGTGTGTGTGTGTAGTGCACTGTGGAGTTGAATGTGGAGGTCAGAGGACAACTAACTTGTGGGAGTGCAATTTCTCCTCCCACCATGTGGGTCCTGAGGATCCAACTCAGGTCACCTGTGGTGGCAGCAGGTGCCTTTCCCAGCTGAGCATTTTTTTCAGAAACAAGAACAAGAGGCACAGGGTAGGGGCTCTAGTAAATTAATCCTGCCTATTAAAAAAAAAGACTTTTTCTTTATTTTTTTATTTGTGTTAGTGTGTTCCTCTGTTTGACCACTCAGATGCCAGTGGCTGCATAGCTAGAAGAAGGCGCTGGCTCCCTGAGAGCTGGACTCAAAATGCCAAGTGAGTCACCCACCCCACACTGCTGCTGGAAGAATAGCAAGTGCTCTTGACCTTTGAGTTACCTCTCCAGCCCCAAGAACAAAGGTCCGAATGTGTATGCAGCCTTGGTGACCAGCTCTAGTACCTTACAAAAATAGTTTATAGTTATAATCATCAAATATATATATATTATATTGTATATATATATATATATATATATATATATATATATATATATATATATATAAAACAAATCCTTGAAGCCATGAGGACTGGATTGAAAACCACTCAAACTCTGTGGCTGAAGGCAAAGGCGGATAAATTCTAATTACACAGGACAAATCTCACTCTCTCTGCTTGAGACTTTTCTCTTTAAAGACTTAGAATTAATCAATAATGCAATTACATCCAGATTTATCATGTAGCCCAGCAGCTCTTCTGGGCACACAGATCATCGTATCTGGAGAGCAGAGGAGGCAGAAGGTCGTAGCACTCATTCCCAGGCAGGTCAGACACAATCTTAAGCTACACCCCAAGATGTGGTCCTCAGACATAAATTCTCCAAACTGTCCCCCAAGAGCAGCAGACCTGGTAGAGCCACTTCCACTGGAATGGAACGGCAAACTTGAGAAGGAAGGCAATGATCCTGGTGAAGTAGATGTAGCACACGATCTACAGGAAAGAGGAAAGCAGAAATTAGAGCATCACATTATGCCACTGAATAACCGCAAAGCAGGAAACAGTCACCCGACGGAATAGATGTGGTCCACAGCCCTGGTTATGCAAGACTTCTTACTCTTGGTGGCTAAGACACTGACCACACCCTCCTGGGAGGCTAGCTCCTTTGGTATGGCTGTTCTGTTTCTTGCCACCCACATTCAGGTCCTCCTTCCATCTCCAAGGACGCTCTTGTCACCCCAGGCTTGGGGGCAGTTCCTAGCAGCTACAGCAAAACGGTCACATGGGGAACACGCAGATACAGTGAGCAGCTGAGTCTCACGTTCCAGGGCATACTGAACCATACACTCTAACCTGATAACACCTTCCTCTGGCCACCCTGTGACAAGGTCTCAGTAGGCTGGCCAGGAGACCACCCAGAACACTAGACCAGGCTGGGGTCTCCTCTGCATCGTCACAGGCCTCAGAAACGCTCTGTGGCACCTGTTGTGATGACGCTACAGAGCCCATGTCAACAGAACAGGCAACCTGAGAACGAGAGCGAACAGGCACAAGGACGCCAGAGAGATGAGGTCTGCCCTGCTTCCCTGCTGCTGCCTCTAATGTCGTTTGTGTGCTTGGGCAGAGCTGTCAAGCTTGCTTGTGGGAGTCAAGGGAACACTGGGAGATTATACTCTGTGCTCACGCCACAGAGCTCCGTGTCTATCACTGACTTGCGGATGCAGTGGTGCAGGCCTTTAATCCCAGGACTTCGGAGGCAGGGGCAATGGATGGAGGTTATTAGCCAGGGCTACATAATGAGGCCCTTTCTTAAACAAAAACCCAAAACCAAACATCCCAAAACAAAACCAACCTCAATTTTCTGTTTTTAAGGGACACATCCCTAGAACAAAACTGGTTTCCTGCCTGGTAACTGGAGAGAGTGGTGCAGACGCAGTGGCTTCTGTGGGGGCCTGTAGAAGAGCACAAGGGTGCACCCACATCCCTAAGTGGGCAGAAAAGGCAAGCTGGGGAATGGCTGGGTCTGGCCTAGGCCTAGAGGTGCCCTTGGGGATCAAACACTACCCTGGCCTTCATACAAGGGTCTGAGCCCTTCCCACGGCTCCTGCTTGTGAGTGAGTGCACCTGCTACTTTTGTACGTAGTTAAAGCCACTCCTAACAGCCTGCCCAAAGCAGCCCAGATTTTTCATTCCCACTTTCAGAGAGAAGCGATGTAAGGCTGTGAGACAGCTGACAGGCCCCGGCCCAGTGGCTGCCGCTATGGCCAGGTCTGCTCACTGATCTCATTTACAGTTTTCTGGGTTTTGTTTCTTTGTTTTGGTTTCTACTCACCAAGACGTAGTAATGTCTAAAAAGCCTCAGCTTCGCCAAGTTAATGGCAGCTACAAAGAACAGAATGAAAAGTGTGTTAACTTCCTTTCTTCACCCTCTGTCCTGCCCCCTAACTCCCAGCCATCCTTTGGAGACATCATGCCTAAACTTCCTCAATTTTTAACATCTTATCCCATCTCTATGGCCACCCCCTCTCTCATGCCACAAGCAGAAGAAATGGAGCAGGTTGAATACCTGAGCAGTGACATGGTACAGTCTCTCAACTATTCCGGGCGACTCCTCCCTTGGAGATGGGCAGCTATGAGCAGAAACTGGGGCTATGGATGGGGTCCCAGTATAGACAAGGGCCAGGGCTAACCTCTCCAGCTCTACACTGCAGCTGAGAGGGATAGGTACCCCTAATCAGAACCAGCAGCAGGCTGGCGTAAATGACCACTGAGGACCTCCCACAGGGGCAAACTCAATCAGTTTTCAGGTGCATTCAGTTTCCTTTATGTGCTTCACAGTAAGTCCTTTGAAACCAGACTCCCTCGTTAAGCCCTACCTTCAAGAACACTCAAGGTCAGCTAAACCAGGACGTGCAGCTTCCTGACACTGCCTATGGCTATGAAATATTGATGACTGTAGAGGGTAGCCTCGCTCCCTCCTCGATTAGCAACGCTTTCATTCATCATAGCCTTCCTGCAGGAGGCAAATTAATTTTGCTTAATAGCATTCAATTACTGATTCAGTTTAAGAATGGGACTGTGGGTGGCAGACATTCAAATTTCCTCTTCCTCTCCCCTCTGGCTCAGGATTAGTGTTGATGGTGGTGGTGGTGGGGTGAGGAATATGCTTAGGATGCCCACAGAAATTCCGGAGATCCTAAGTTAGCAAGGTGATTATCAACCAGAGTTCTGCCAGAGGCATTCTGAGAGTTTTGAATTCTAGAGATACATTGTCTTTGTGTGTGTCCTTGTGTGTGTGTGTCCATGTGTATGTGTGTACAGGCACATATGCATGTTCATACATGCAACAGGAACAGGTACATACACCCAGCAGGCATGGGGCAAAAACTGGCAGATTGCCCAACACTCTCATCTCTCTACATGTCTGAGAACTGTGTGGTTTGTTTGTTTGTTGCTGCTGCTGTTGGTTTAACATTAAACTCTCTGCTTCTCACCCTTTGTTCATCCATCAATACTCAGTGAGCAAGTTCTGACTTGTACCAGGCATCGGGTACAAGCAGTGCTCTGGGCAGATGTAGCCTCCACCCTGCTCTCAGGGACACCCCACTTAGGCACTGGGAGGGGTGCTCCTGAGGACAGATGCTACAGTGGAGACATACTAGGTGAATCAGAGTGTCCTAGCCCCTGACTTCCATCTCCTGCCTCCACAACAGGGCCTGCGCTCTCACCACACTGCAGCAGAGGAGGCCAAGGCTGGAGGGTACTATAGCCTGCCATCCAGGGCAACCACTAATGCTCTCCCTTCCTGTGGGACAGCCTCGTGGATGGGCAAGAGAGGGTTTAGCATGCTGGACCTTGAGGACACTGGTGACAGGGATAGACAGAGAGTAAAGCAAGGTGAAGACACAGACTGTGAACTTGTCCTTACTGAGTCTAAGGGCCCTGGGGAGTTTTAGGCTGTTACCAAGGTCAGGGCAGCAAGCAGCAAGTTCACCCAGACACTGGCTGGCTGGCTGACAAGGGCAGAAACTAAGGAGCCCTCCAAGGACCCATGAAGGAAAGGAGGAGGCAGACGGCTCGGGGAGGAGGGGCCGAGGGGGCTAATAATGGGGAGTAAGAGCAGGAAGTGACACATGGGCACCCCACCACCACCACAGGCCACATCAGACCTGCAGGCTACACAGACACTGATTTCTGAAGGGAGGCAGGCTACAGGCAGCTCTGTAATTGAGCCAGTGTACCTCACACCCTCACAGCCTCACAGCACGAGGGTCCACTACAGAACAGCAGCACGCTACCCAGCACTCCTAGGGATGACAAACAGGTCCTGGAGAATGTGATGAGCTCTAGGCCATTTCCTAAATCATGATAACATCCTTGCTAAGTCCATGACATTACTTAACACTGAGGCTGGCCTCTCAGGCCCCCCGGCTGGGTTTTCCTGCTATGGGGCTTGGGAGAGGGGTGTGGTATGGACCCCAGAGCTACAGACCTGCTAATTCTTTCTGGCCATCCCAGACACACGCTGCTCTACACGCATGCATTGGAGTTGAAAGAGGAAAGGAGAACACTCAACGGTAGGCTGAGCACAGCTGTATGGCCAGGGTTCAAACCTCAGTCCTGCTGCCTGGTACACATGTGACAGTAAGCAAATCGTCTACCCTTTTGGTCTGGACTTCAGTTTGTTTACCTGTTAAGGCAGGAACAATAATTTCTAGTCTTAGGGTTGCTGGGATAGCCAGCAGGACAAGGTAGGCAGCAAATAGCTCACACTCAGCCCTTGGACGCTCTTACAACATTTATCAGAATCCTGTCAGGATTATATGGGGCTAGCCTGCATTGAAGGTGGCACTGTGACTGGTAGAAAGCCAGACTCTAATAATACTGGAACCCATGTGAAGCTGGGACTACCAGTGCCCAGGCTCTCCTGGAAACAGCACTGCCGGCCACATGGAACTGAAGAGCAGAGGAGGAGCAGCCACAGAGGGGAACCTCCCAGCATCAGGCCACAGCCTGGAACCTCAAGGTTCCCTTTCTTCTCTCTCTTCCAAAGACTTCCCAGGAGTCTAGGGAACTGACAGCTTGCTGCTCCTTGAACCACAGGGAGCTGGGCTCTTATGGGAGTGCAAGCTTGCGGAGGGAGGCTAGGCTGGCTATTTCTGACTAGGCCATGCTGAAGCAGCAAATATGGTCAAAGAATGAGCAGGCAAGAAGGGAAACACTGTGACTGGGAGTCAGGAGCCCTGGTCCAGCAATAAGCAACATGGCCTCAGCTCCAGAGCAGCTGGAGCTCCCTAGGGAGGGCACAGGCACTCTTCTTCCCCCTCAAGGAGCCAGGCCACTGCGGAGCCTGCACTTTGGCAGGACTCCCTACTTCCTGCCAATGCACATGGGAGGTGCTGCCCGCCCTTCCCAGGACT
Organism: Mus minutoides; assembly: GCA_902729485.2. NCBI lineage: Eukaryota > Metazoa > Chordata > Mammalia > Rodentia > Muridae > Mus > Mus minutoides. The sequence goes on along the minus strand of LR753347.1, from coordinate 578,002 downwards.
GCCACCTCCTACTCAGGCATGGTGACGGCTACTTGGGGAGGGGAGCAGGAGCCACTTCTCACCAGTGGCTGCCCATGGCCCTGGAAATAACCCCACAGTACACCACACCAGGCAATCCTGAAACTTGGCTGGGGACTGGCGAGAAGGCTCAGGAGGTTAAAGGTAGCCAGAGTTCAATCCCCAGAACCCATGGAATAAGATGAAAATCAACTCCTTAATAGTGCCCCCCATGACCTTCAACAAGAGCTCTATGGCTCACATGTTCCCCCACTCTGTAGCAAATTCATGAACATGTGCACACACACAATAATAAAATAAAAATTAAGGGCCACTAAGATGGCTCAGCAGGTAAAGGTGATTGCTACCAAACCAGACAATCTGACCCCATCTGTGGGGCCCACATAGGAAAAGAGGACAGATTCAAGAAAGGTATCTGCTGACCTTCACAACTACCCAAGCACATGTCACATATGTGCTATGTATGTACACACACACACACACACACACACACACACACACACACACAAAAAGGTTTTTTTAAAAATAAATGACATGAAAGGAAGGGGAACTTAAGGATTCCAGGAGCGGGTGGGTGATAAAAGGGGTGGGAAAATGTAATCAAATATACTATAAACATATATAAAGTATTTCTGAAAGGGGGTGGGAAGGTGGCTCTGCTGTTAAGAGTGTATGCTGCTTTTGCAGAGGATTCAAGCTTGGTTGCCAGTACCTACATCAGTTGGCTCACAACTGCCTGCAACTCCAATTCCAGGAGACCTGAGCCCATCTTCTGGTCCTCAGGCTCTGCATGCATGTGCACAGCACACCCCAACCCTATTATATAGAAATAACTTTTTTTTCAAATCTTAAAACAAACCCCTAAGAAGGCCAGAGACAGATCAGACCTGCCCCCAGCTCACTTCCTTTAACAGTTTTTTTGTTTGTTTCTTTTGAGACAGGGTTTCTCTGTATAGCCCTGGCTGTCCTGAAACTCACTCTGTAGACCAGGCTGGCCTCGAACTCAGAAATCCACCTGCCTCTGCCTCCCGAGTGCTGGGATCAAAGGCGTGCGCCACCACGCCTGGCCCCTTTGACAGTTTTGAAACTATCCAAAAACAATAAGAATCACCTTGATTGGGCTGGTGAGATGGCTCAGTGGGTAAGAGCACCCGACTGCTCTTCTGAAGGTGATGAGTTCAAATCCCAGCAACCACATGGTGGCTTACAACCACCCATAATGAGATCTGACGCCCTCCTCTGGTGTGTCTGAAGTCAGCTATAGTGTACTTATGAATAATAATAAATGAATCCTTGGACCGAAGAGAGCAGGGACTGAGCAAGCAGACCGCCAGGAGCGAGCGGGGCCGGCCGGAGCAAGCGGGGCTGACCGGAGTGAGTGGGGCAGACCACAGCGAGCAGGATTGACGAGGAAAAAAAAAGGTGAAAGAAAAGAAAAATCTAACATTAAAAAAAAAAAAAAAAAGAATCTCCTTGATTGTCACTGTCTATGGAGTGATACAGGCACTGACATTTCTTCTGCTTCATCTCACAGGCTCCTCTGAGTAGAACGCCAGCCGCTCTGTCAGTGATGTGTCTGGGACGAGCGAGCTGGCCTGGTGAAGGCTGCACGTGAAGGAGCAGGCCTCCACTGGAGCCCAAGGCCACTTCCCTCAGCACCATGCTCTCTCCACCTACACTCCTCCTAAGAGAAAGGCAAGCCCCAGCTTCGGACCTTCTGACCACTGCCATCATGGTTCCTGCTGGGGACTGCCAGCGCCATTCTCAGCATGGGCTACTAACTTACAAGGTCCAGGTCAGCTTCTTAAAGTCTTTGCCTCTGTGTAAAGAAAGCCTCAGGCTTAAGACATTCCACTAGCCTACCACCCACGTCCTGCTCCTCATTGCGGTGCCCAGGCTGAGGGAGGGGTTTTTGCCAAGCAGTGTGATCCCGCCTGCCCATCCTCCCATCTGCATGAGTGGCAGCTCAAAGTCACCCCTGGGGCAGAGGGTCTCCCTGTGCAGGCAAACCCCCATCACTTGTCCCTGGAAGCAGTGAGAGAGGCCACATGCCAGAGGCCTGAGACAACACTGGCCTTAAAGTGTTAATGGGGCTCTATAGCCTTCAAAAGGAAATCCCACCAACAAACCTCAGACAGTTTGGGGGAGTCAGCAGGGGAAAGGGCTGTAACTGCCAGCGGCTCAGTTACTCAGAGTACAAGGCACTTTCCTCTCAAGCCCCTGGAGGCATGTGGAAACTGATCCCAATCCACTCCTATATGCATTTAAAGCAACAGCCCAAGAGATGTCAAAGGTAAAGGAGCTAATCCACTAGGGTATGCATCTTGTTCTGTGCCAGACCACATCATCAGTGACAAAAATTAAAGTGGGCCAGCAGGACAGGTGGCTCAGGCCTACAGAGGCCCCAGTTTCTTAGGAGGCTGAGGGGAAAACCTAGAGTTTAGAAGTTCAGGACGAGCAACCTGCCTCAATCAATCAATTTAAAAGTCCAAAGACCACCATCAAAGGAACCCTGTGCTCCTTTCCTCTTCCTCCTTCTCTCTGACTCCAGAACCCATCATCAGTGCTGCTCAAGGAGGGGCCCAAAGGGCTGGCCAGACTGGCTCTGTCAGCGTCTGCTCTCTCCAGCACACAGTGTACAGCCGAAGTCCATGAGCTAATCAGATGGACACTATAGTAGAGACTGCAGCCAAGCTTGAGCACATGTCAGTCAACCCCAGGTCTCCAACACAGACGCAACCAGCAGTGAGCTACGACGAAGGTCACATTTCTGCTTGCTTGATAACACAGGCTACCAACTCAGGTGAGACTCTAACCTCCCTGGACTACTGCAGCAGGCCATCGGGAAACGCAGCCTACAATCCTGAGACATGCCAGCAGCCCTGGACAGAGCAGGCTACTGGGGGAGGGAGGGCAGCCACTATAAAGTGTGCTCACTGAGTTGCTGATACTTAATGAAGCAGTGCGTCTCAGCCTGTGCTGTGAGAAGTCCCTGGGCTCCGGACTATGTCTTATATGACCTTGGAATGGCATTACTTATTAAGTAAGAGATCAGTTATTTCATAGTGTTGGAAGATACAGGTTGGTAGCAATTCAGGAATTTTGAGTGGTGTGTCTGAGGTAGGAAAAAAAAAAACTTGGTTTTGCTGAATAACATATATTAAATATGCTTGTTTTAACCTGGTGTTAAGACATATTCAATCACTGCCTCTGAGCTGTGCTTGAGAGCATGTAGAAGTCCCAGCTGCCCAGGAGCCCCGTGGGAGGGAGGCACCGGCAGACACTGGGCAGACAATTGCTACCTGTGAGGTGGCCCTGAGGAGAGCAGAGGCCTCTGAGGCTTTTCTGGGCCCTACTGTGTGCGCTCCCACAACAGCACTGGGAGAGAAGGCATCTGCAGGAGGCTGTGAGCGCCAAGGGAGCAGCTCCAGAACTGATGTCCTTAGTAACACAGGGACAAAGGAAGGTGACAAGGCTCTGGGATTACATCAGGGACTCATTTCTTCTCTCTCTCTCTCTTTTTTTTTTTTGGTTTTTCGAGACAAGGTTTCTCTGTGTAGCCCTGGCTGTCCTGGAACTCCTCACTCTGTAGACCAGGCTGGCCTCGAACTCAGAAATCCGCCTGCCTCTGCCTCCCCAGTGCTGGGATTAAAGGCGTGTGCTACCACGCCCGGCTCAGGGACTCATTTCTTTGCTTCTTCTCTCTCTTTTTTTTTCTTTTTAAGACTTATTTTATTTATTATATGTAAGTACACTGTAGCTGTCTTCAGACGCTCCAGAAGAGGGAGCCAGATCTTGTTACGGATGGTTGTGAGCCACCATGTGGTTGCTGGGATTTGAACTTATCACCTTAGGAAGAGCAGTCGGGTGCTCTTACCCGCTGAGCCATCTCACCAGCCCCCTGCTTCTTCTCTCTTAAAAACTGTGCTGTAGGTAGGAGGGTTCCAACAACAAATGCTGAGCAGCAGTGCATATAAAGGTAGGGCAGAGACTCAGGCAGGCTGTCCCCAAAGTAGGCAGGCTGTCCCTACTGCAGGGAGGGGACTCATCAACAAGTATAGTGGGGAGGTCCCTCTTCTCTGAGGGCTTCCAGCTGGAGTCTCTAGGCTTCCTTTGGCAACAGCTGTCACTCACTGACCAGAGCATCCTGGCTCCTACTTAGAAAGTGAAAACTGAGGCTGGACAAGCCTGTCACGGAGAGACACTAAAGCGAAGGAGCTGGAAGATCATGCTTACAAACCCCTAAAGCCAGAGCTGTGCCTTGTTCAAGGATGTCTGGTTAAGAAGAACAGAGTGTCATCCCACCCTCAACCCCCAAGACCTTAACTAGTATTTTTTTTTAAAGATTTATTTATTATTATATCTAAGTACACTGTAGCTGTCTTCAGACACACCAGAAGAGGGCATCAGATCTCATTACAGATGATTGTGAGCCTCCATGTGGTTGCTGGGATTTGAACTCAGGACCTTTGGAAGAGCAGTCAGTATTCTTAACCGCTGAGCCATCTCTCTAGCCTCCTTAACTAGTTTAGAAAAAGCAGAATCCTCAAACGCAACAGTAACTGGTTAAAGAAAAGTACCGAGTACAGCTCTAGTCACCAAGTGACCACTTAAAAGTAGCCATGGCGTATGCTCAAGTACAAGGACATGTCAGCAGTCATTACCAGGACATGCCATATGTGGTCTGAGACATGACATCTCTTAGATGTCTAGAGTTGCTAGGATGGCATACTAGGCAGGGCAGGACAGCAGATGTTAGCCTCTGTGGCTCCTCAGCTCTGCTACTGCGGGCACAGCAAGCCATCAGCAGCCAGAGCTACTGTGAAGCACAGTTCCATCTATAAAGACATGGGGTACAGCTAAGTTAGTAAGGTTGTCTAGTGTGCACAAAGCCCTGGGTTTGGTCCTCAGCACCTACAAAAATGGGGGTGGTGGTAGAGGCATAAAAATCCCAGCATATGGGCTGGTGAGATGGCTCAGAGGGTAAGAGCACCCGACTGCTCTTCCAAAGGTGATGAGTTCAAATCCCAGCAACCACATGGTGGCTTACAACCACCCGTAATGAGATCTGACGCCCTCCTCTGGTGCATCTGAAGTCAGCTATAGTGTACTTATGAATAATAATAAATGAATCCTTGGACCAGAGAGAGCAGGGACTGAGCAAGTGGGACCGACCGGAGCGAGCGGGGTTGACAGGAGCGAGGAAAAAAAAATCCCAGCACATGGGATAGAGGCAGAAGGGTCAGAAGTTCAAGGTCAGCCTTGTCTACATAGTTGAGTCAATGATAGCCTGGGCGCTAGGAGACAGTATTTCTTTTTCTTTCTCTCTTTTTCTCTTTCTCTCTTTTTCTCTCTTTCTCTCTCTTTCTTTCTTTCTCTCTCTTTCTCCCTCTCTCTCTCCCTCTTTCTTTCTTTTCTTTTCTTTTCTTTTCTTTTCTTTTCTTTTCTTTTCTTTTCTTTCTTTTAAAAAAGGTTCTCAGCCACCAAGAGCACACCACTCTTGCAGAGGATGTAGTTCCTAGCACCCACATTAGGCAGCTACAACATCTTAACTTTAGCTCCAGGGGCATATGCACTTATGTGCACACCCCACACATGCAGTACATGTGCTCCAACAGCACCTGTCACTGAACTCCCTCTGAAGTAAGCTCCAGAATGGAAACCACAGTGCTCTCAGCTCTCTGCTACATATGTGCAGAATAGATAGGCTGCCATGGGGGTGGTGAGATGGCTCAGCGGGTAAGAGCACTGACTGCTCTTCCAAAGGTCCTGAGTTCAAATCCCAGCAACTACATGGTGGCTTGCGACCACCCGTGATGAGATCTGATGCCCTCTTCTGGCACATCTGAAGACAGCTACAGTGTTCTTATATATAATAATAAATAAATCTTTTTTATGCAATCTGGAACCCCAGCCCAGGGATGGTGGGTCTTCCCACCTCAACTAACCTTATGTGGATAATCTCTCAGGGATATGCCCTGAGACTTGTTTCCACAGTGATTCTAAATCTCACAAAGTTGACAGGTTCAACCATCTGTTGATTGATACCTGGAAAGAGTCAGTGGAGAATTGTCTAGATCAGGTTGGCCTGTGGATGATTGTCTCTTGACTGATAGTTGATTTAGGAAGTCCCAACCACTCTAGGAGGAACCATTCCCTAGGCAGGAGGAACCATTCCCTAGGCAGGAGGTACAGAACAGTGTAAGTAAGGAGAAAGGTAGCTGAGAACGAGCAAGCAAGAATGTGGGGCCGGAGAGATGGCTCAGTAGTTAAGAGCACTAACTGTTCTTCGGAAGGTCCTGAGTTCAAATCCCAGCAACCACATGGTGGCTCAAAACCATCCATAACAAGATCTGACATCCACTTCTGTAGTGTCTGCTACAGTGTACTTACATATAATAAATAAATAAATCTTTGAGCTGGAGCGAGTAGGGCCAGAGAGAGAGCGACCATCCGTTATGATATCTGACGCCCTCTTCTGGAGTGTCTGAAGACAGCTACAGTGTGTTTACATATAATAAATAAATAAACCTTAAAAAGAAAAAAAGAATCTATGTATTGATTCTTTCTACTCTTCAGTATGAATGTGTTTTAAGTTCCTGCCTTGACTTTCCCCAATAATGGACTATAACCTGGAACTGTAAACCTACATTTCCTTTCTACCATTTAGGCTTTTCTCCAGGGTATTTTTTTCACAGCAACAGGAGGAAACTAGAACATATGGCAAAGAGGCTGTGGATGTAAACTCGCTGAGTGGGCGAGTGCTGAGCACTGAGAGCTGCTGTCCAATCTCTGACACACCAAAAACCCTAGCGATGAAGGTGTTGGTGACCAGATGAGAGTCAGCAGTTAACACGGAGTCCTGACATGGACTGCTCACTGGCTCCAACACCATGGCAGACAGACAGGGCCACCGAGAGGCTCAGAAATGCCACTTTTGAGCAGATACGACACAGTAGATCTGAACAGCATGTGTAAAGATCCCAATCACAATGTCCAGCAGAAGTGGCATGTGGCTGTTGCCCCAGGCCTCCCTGTGTAGCTCATCTGTGTCTGAATGTGTATGTATGTGCACCCAAGTTCACAGCGGCACTGCTCATCATGCTCAAGCGACCCTTGACACATGGATGGTGACAAAACTCCACATACATAGCATGCAATATCACTCAGCATTAAAAAGCCAGGAAATTCAGGCCTGGCTACAACATGGGCCGACTTCAGGACACTTTGCTGTGTGAAACAAGCTGGACACAAAAAGTGCAGATACCACTAACATGGGGTCCTGGAGCAGCCAAATTCATAAGGGCAGAAGGTGTGTGTGAGAAGGAGGGGGCACTGCGTTAGCAGCCAGCGTGAGAGACACAGGGGGAGACACAGTTTCAGCTTGGGAACTTAGAGAACTGGCAATGGATGGTGCTGACGGCTGACAACTGTGGGAACCAAATGCAGACCGCCACAGAACTGCGCGCTCAAGTACAGTTCCCGTCTACTGCAGCACAGCAGCAGAAAGATCAGAGCAGAGATGCTATGAGGTGCAGCCCAGTGGAGGTGTAGCGCACAGTGAGAGTGAGATGTCACGGGCTCCAAGCCAAGCAAAGCTGACAGTGACTGTTCTGGGACTCAGTCCTGGGAGGGACACGGTTTCCTCTGGGCCAGATACAAGCATCGCTGTAACACAGAGCAGTGATGGCCTGTGTGACTCTCATGTGGATGGCACAAGGCCTCTTCTCCCCGAGAGGCCAGCTGCTCCTAAGTAAGGTGTGAAGGGAGGGCAGGCTTTTGCCTGCCTGCAAGCAGCTCCAGTAAGCTGGCTGGCTCACCACACTGGGCTCAACTGCTCCTTTGCCTATCCTAGGACCTCCATTTCATGTGAACAGACGCTTCTTTAAGTTTCCTGAGGAAAGAGCAAGCCAAGGAGTCTCACATTGTATTATGTTAGTGTGCTCCTATTCACATCACAGCACAGGAGGACAGAAGCTTCCTGTCAAGAAGGCTTAGTGGACTCAAGCCCCACAAATCACACAGAAAGCTTCACACAGCCAGACATGGAACTCACACCCGCAGCTGGGCCCAGCACTTGTGGGGCCGAGGTAGAAGGTCATCATGAGTTCTGGACCAGCCTGGGCTACAGAGTGAGATCTGGTCTGGGCTAGGGCAAAATCCTGACTCAAAAAATGACAAACACCCAAGGCTCAGTGGGTAAAGCACCTGCTGAACAAGCAGGAGGCCAGGAAGTCAGAGTCCCCAGACATGAGAGCCAATGCAGCCACTTGCCCGCCCATCTGCTTCCCAGAGAGCTGCTCTAGCCAGTGGCAGGTGAAGACCCCGGGTCTGGGGTACACAGAACTGATAACTGAGGGGACCTTAATGGCCTCCACCTGCATGTCATGGTGTACATATACATGCAGAGAGACTGGAATGAAAAGCAAACAAACAACTTAATATTGACACACGAGGTCTATATCTTTCTAAATCCTCAAACAGCTCTGAGAAGCAGAGAAGCCGCGCCTGCAGGGACTCAAGAGCAAACAGAATCACGGCACTGCAGTCACCGTTATGGTACATCCTGCAGGCTTCTTGTGAACACACCCAAGTGAAACAGCACCTTCCCAGGAGGTAACCAAGGCTAATGTCCTGTAGAGAGGAACACCTTGCTGCTGTGAGTTTTCACAGGTCCAGATTCTGCCTTTTGAGGCTCTGCCCCTGCCTGCCTGCCTGCCTGCCTGCCTGCCTGCCTGCCTGCCTGCCTGTGATGTCACCTGCCAGGTGAACACAGTGTGATGTCATGTATCAGGTGGAGCACACTGTTTCAGTGACAGCACTGCTCTCTCAGACGCTGAAGCATTTCTTAAACAGTTCCACGTTGGTGTGTCCCCTCTGCGTGTCCTTCAGGGTTTTAAGAAGCTCTTGCTCATGTGGCCACCGTGAGCTTTCCTATGCTTTACTCTATACTCAGAAGTACAGCTTGTGTCCTGGCAATAAGCCCTGATCCAGCAGCTGTCCTTTCTTGAGATACAAGGCTTCTGACCCATACACCGCAGGACCAAATGGACTTTCTACTTGCCATCCTAGAGCTGAGGCTTGATGACACAAACACTTGCTATATCGACACAGACACTCAGAGAACACAAACCTAGCTCACTCCACAGGCAGGCACCAGGGAACAACTTGGTGGCCTGGCTGGAGACGACTCTGAGGGTAAGAGCACTCACTGATTTCAAGGGGCTGGGCTGGATTCTCAGCACCCATGTGGCGGCTCAGTCTGTAATCCCGAGCCCCAGGGAATCCAGTGCCCTTTTCTGGCCTCAGGGTACCAGGCATGCATCTGGTATATATACATATACACAGCCAAAAGACTCGTGCACAAAACAAAATAAAATATAAATAAAAGAACTTGGCTAGCACTTGGGAGGCAGAGACAGGCAGATTTCTGAGTTAGAGGCCAGCCTGGTCTACAGAGTGAGTTCCAGGACAGCCAGGGCTACTCAGAGAAACACTGTCTCGAAAAACAAACCAAACCAAACCAAACCAAACCAAACCAACAAAACTTGGTAGTTGCTGTGGTGGGGCAGCTCCGATCCTGCACAGACATCACTGTAACACTTATGCACCCGTGAGGCATTCTGAGAAAAGAGCTACTTGTGGTGGTTTGAGTAAGAATGGCCCCCGAGGCTCCTATCCACTCGGCCTCGTTGGAGGAAGTGTGTCACTGGCGGGAGGACTTTGAGGTTTTTGAAGCCCATGCCAGGCCTAGACTCTCTTCTCTCTCTTGGTAGATCAGGATGTAGCTCTCCAGCACCATGCTGTCATGCCTGCCACCGTGTCCCTTGCCATGATCAAACTGTAAGCAAGCCCCCAATTAAACACTGTCCTTTATCAGAGTTGTTGTGGCTGGTGTTTCTTCAAAGCAACAGAGCAATAACTAAGACTCTACTAATAATGGGCTATGAAGCCACTGTGACCCAAGAGCCCCGAGATGGTGTTGAAACTATATTCTATGAAGAGTTCGCTCAGAATGAGGCCATGCCTCCACCAGCCTGCAGCTCTCCCATCACCACATCTTTCTGAAGTAGATGTAAAATGGAAGGCTCTTTAGAATACTTCTCCTGCCTTTCCTCAGGAACAGAAGGAAAAAAAGGATGACTAGAGGTCGGACCCGTTAACCAAGTTATCAGCATGTCCCCAAGCCAGGGCTATAAGAGAGAGAGTTGGAGCAAGGAAGAATCCTGCAGGTTCCAGGGCCAAGCAGCCAACAGATCTTGGCTGGAGGCTGGAGCACCGAGAGCCACTGCACACTGTCTTACAAGACTCACCCAGGCGTCTCAAAGCTATGGACAGAGAGACGCTTCGGCATGTGGCGGGAAAGAAAAGGGCAGGCTCAGGCAGCTGCTCCTTATCGCTTTCCTCTGTGCTTCTTCAAGTTCAGCCAAAGGGACTCCAGGGAGCAGGGGTACAGCCTGCCCAACCAACATTCTCCAAAAGCCACGCGCAACAGCAGTGACACTTGCTCAGCCTCACTGCGCCTACACAAGCCAGAGTCATGGTGAGGGCCAGGGGACAAGGCGATAGAAAAGGAAGTGGAACACTAGGCTCCAGCTGACCTCGGGCCTCCAGACTCAACACAGACTGAAGCTGGCTGTCTCTACGACAGGCAAGACCCATGGAGAGTGGCCAAGGGGCCAGAGGACCCAACACAAACTAGGAACCGGTAGCCAGCACCTGCCCCATAGGCAAGGCCATACTGTGGTGACACTGACTCTGGCCTGCTAGCCCAGTATGCTGATCCCAGTGCTTCTCTGTGGGAACTTCCTCTATGGGAACATGGCTTCTTTGACTCTGGAAGTTGTTTTTCGAAGAACAGAGTAAAATCCACACTTAGGGGTCAGCTCAAAAACACCATGTAGAGAAGACTCCCCCATTCTGTCACTCGCCTTTCTTCTGGACAAAGGGTTCTGTGAGGGTGTAACTCCTAGCTTGGGATGCAAGATCGCTTTTACAAATAGAGAAGTAACATACTGCCACCCAGTGGAAGACAGAAGAACAGCCTTGTGTGACCTTGATCTATACACCAACAGTTCTCAAGCTGTAGGTCCTGACCCCATTGAGGATTAAACAACCCCTTTCACAGGGGTCACCTAAGACCATCTAAAAACACAATTATTTACATTACAATTCATAACACTAACAAAATTAGTTATAAAATAGCAAAAAAATAACTTTATGGTTGGGTCACCACGACATGAACTGCACTAAGGAGTGGCAGTGTTAGGAAGGTTGAGAAGCCCTGGGTTAGACAAAAGATAACTTTTCTGCAGACCATCTTCATCATAGGACCTGCCGAGCTGTCTACCCAAGGCTAAGCTCTTTCTTGCCATCCTCAACCAAGAGCACTGTGGATGAATCATCATAGACCAATTTCCAGTCTCACTCAGGAGAAGATAGAGGACAAAGCAGGGATAGCAAATTGGGCAGAGGCTAGAATGACAAGCAACGAAAGATGGTAAAAAGGGGCCGAAGGCCATCCCCAGGGAACCACAAAGCCTAGGAGACAATCAGGCAGGACTTTCCACGTGGAGAGCACTACCTATAGGATGATAATTTACACTCAGGAAGAAAGGTCGCGTGAGACAGGAGGATCTCTGTGAGTTTCAGGATAGCCAGTGAGACTGGTATAAAAGAACAAACAAAACCAAAAACACAAAAGGGCTGGAGATGTGGCTTAGTGGTTCTGAGCACTGGCTGCTCCCCCAGAGGGCCTGGGTTCAATTCCCAGCACTCACACAGTGGCTCACTGCTGTCCGTGAATTACTCATATGGTATATAGACTATATGCAGGCAGAACAATGTGCACATGAAATGAATGAATGAATAAATAAACAAATAAATAAAATCTCATCTTAATACACTGAGACCTGGCAGTGGTGGTGCACACCTTTAATCCCAGCACTGGGGAGGCAGAGGCAGGCGGATTTCTGAGTTTGAGGCCAGCCTGGTCTACAGAGTGAGTTACAGGACAGCCAGGGCCACACAGAGAAACCCTGTCTCAAACAAACAAACAAACAAAAAAAACCCTGTGAAAAACCCCTATGCATTAAGTTACAAAAGCAATGCCACCTTTTAATATAACATACATACATAAACAACAATGGTCTCAAAACACTCCTGAACATAGCCAGGCAGGCTTTCTCCCAGACAAGGTGATTCCTAACGCTCTCTTCTGCCCACCGCAGGGGGTGGCAAGGTCTTGGAAGTCACAGGCATGATGCCCAAATGAACTCCCTGTGCTCCAGCTGCTGAGGGTGTGATGGGGGGAGGGGGTGTCAAAGCCCTTGGAAAGAAAGAAGAGAAACGAATGACCGAAAGTCTGTATCTCAGCACTAGAGAGAATCAAGGCTGGCCCTGAGTACGTGTGGAGGCCACTGGGTTCTGACTAGGCCTCAACAGGCAGTGAGCGGCTCCTATACAGGGCTGCCCAGTGTTACAGAAGCCTGGACAGTGTATGAGCCCTGGGCCCAAGCTGAACAGAACATAAATACCCAGTGAGCATAGTCAGGTCTTGAAGAGAGCTGAACCCTCAAAGCTAGGAGGCCTGAGCACATGGCCGGGAGAGCGGGCAGCTCAGTGGTAATATACACGTTGTACTTCATCAAAACACCAACAACCCCCCAAAGTAAAATAAAGTGATCTACGTTATCAAGCCCAGAAAATGACTTATAGCTACTGTTTTCCACATTGTCTAAAATGAATCCATACTTTTCTAACAACAACAACAACAACAACAACAACAACAACAACAACAACTGCTCAGTGATGAAGTTCTGGGGTGCAGCTAGGGGAGCAATCTCATGTGTTCCAAGAGCTGTTCCCCCATCCTGTGGGCCAGTCTGCAGACTGGTGTCGAGCAGAAACACACAGGTCACTCTCTGCTGTGCATCTCAGCACAGGTGCAAAGGCAAGCTTGCCTGCAGTCCTCAGAGCTCAGGGCTGGACTCCAGGCAATGCAGAGCTTTATTGGCCTGAGTTTCTCACTTCAAAGAAACACGGGCATGCACTGTGCTGCAGCAGCCAGAAGGAAGCCACACGCTGTCACCTCCACCCCAGACCCCAACAGTCTCTCCTGAGACAAGATTTCCTATTGGATTTGGTTTTGAAAGGTGAAGACTTTGGACCAGGCATGGTGGTGCACGGCTTTACTCTAAGCAGGCAGATGGATCTCTGAGTTTCAGGCTAGCCTGATCTACAGAGTGGGTTCTAGGACAGAGAAACCCTGTCTTGAATTTTTTAGTAATTAAAAAAATAAGTAAAGATTACAATCACAATGGCCAGCAGAAGTGACACACGGCTGTTATCCCAGGCCTTCCTGTAACTCAGCACCTGCTGCCCCCACAGAGCGAGTCCCATCCCTGCCTATCCTGTCCCCGATCCTATCCCACTTGTCAGGGTGAATGTCAGTGCAGCCCAAGGAGCACGGGGAGCAGCAGACACTTGCCTTTTCCATCTGTGGCGGAGGCTTCTTGTAAATGCCTGATTGACCTAAAAATAACCATGTGGAGACAAAGGTTAGTGGGTGAGCCTGCATTCTCTTCTATTTATGACTCTAGAAGCTTGGGACCCAAGCCCCATTATAAACCAAAGTATTTGGACCAGCTGACTAGACAGCCCCCTCCTTAAAACAAGAGACCTGTGTCAGTCCACACTTGGCCATTTATGGGCTCAGGCTGAGGGGGAGATGCCTGCCCTCTGCTGGCAGAACCAGGGCCAGCAGGAGGCAAGAGAAACACTTAATTCTGTTCTCATTCCACAGACTCCCCTGTCCCTCAGGAGACAAGCAGCACTGCCAGGCAGGGAAAGGACCCCAGAGAAAGTGCTGCTGATTCCTAGAAGCTGTGACGGTCTAGGGCTTGCCATAAGCTCACTGCACTTGGTAAGATTCATAGACCTGGAAGAGGCCAGTCTCTAATAACTAATCACCACCATTATGGTCTAGACAGGGAACATTAACATTATTAAAGATGCCTTGGAGACAGGCACTGTGGTGCAGGCCTGCAATCCCAGCACTCAGGAGGCTGACACAGGAGGCCGATACAGGAGGCCTGCTGAGAGTTCAAGACCACCCTGGGCTATAGTGAGCATGAGGCTGGACAGAGCTCCACAGTGAATCCCTGCTCAAAGAATAAGACATAAAATCAGAAAGACTTGGAGCTGCAGGTACAGCTCACAGCCACAGGGGAAAGCCTGCATTGAGCAGACAGACAAGGACGTGCAAGGGAAGCGAGCCAGGGATCCGCAGGCAGGGCTCCTGTTCTAATGCTGACCCTCTTATCTATAGATAAACCACTTCTAAAGCCTCTGTAAAATACCCCAGTACTCCCCCAACTTCATGAGAAATGAGCACATCAATGCTATCAGCATAAAGGTGAGTTATGATAGTGCTGAACCAAGGCTGGCTGAATCAAGTATTTAAAAAATGTAATAGTGCTATTTATTTGTATTTAAATTAATGTGTACATGTGTGCACACACACATGTGGAAGGCAGAGGACAACCTGCTGGTATTGGTTTTCTCCTTTCCCCATGTGAATCCCAGGGATAAAACTTGATCTCAGTGGCCCACTGATACTGTTTCTTCTATATTTATTAAAATTTCATCTCTTGCAGCAATTTTCAGAATGTATACCATAAGGGATTTAGATCAAGTGACAAGAAATGACCACTGGTAGCTCTATGCTTACGGTGGTTTGAATGAGAATGCCCCCCTATAAACTCATATACTTGAATGCTGTGTCTCCAGCTGGTGGAACTGTTTGGGAAGGATTAGGGGGTGTGACCTTCTTGAAGTGGGCATGTCACTGGAGGTAGGCTGTCTTAGTTCATTGCTGTGAAGAGACACCATGACCAAGGCAACTCTTTTTTTTTTTTTTTTTTCTCGAGACAGGGTTTCTCTGTACAGCCTTGGCTGTCCTGGAACTCACTCTGTAGACCAGGCTGGCCTCGAACTCAGAAATCCGCCTGCCTCTGCCTCCCGAGTGCTGGGATTAAAGGCATGCGCCACCACGCCCGGCTCCAAGGCAACTCTTATAAAGGACACTATTTAATTGGGGCTGGCTTACAGGTTCAGAGATTTAGTCCATTGTCATCAAGGCAAGAATCATGGCAGCGTCCAGGCAGACGTAGTGCTGGAAAAGGAGCTGAGAGTTTTCCATCTTGATTCAAAGCCAGTCAGGAGAAGACTGGCTTCCAGGCAGCTAGGAAGAGGTCTTAAGTCCACCCGCAAAGTGACACACTTCCTCCAACAAGGCCATATCTCCCAATAGTGCCACTCTGGGCCAACCATATTCAAACCATCACACAGGCTTTAAGGTTGAGTTAGCAATCTCTGCTTTCTATTTACAGTCAAGATATTAGGTCTCAGCTACTATTCTGTTCATGTGCCATGCCTGCTTGCCTGCTGCCATGCTCCCAGCCATCATGGTCATGAACTCTAACTCTCTGAAACCATAACCCCCAAATAAACTCTCTCTTCTATACATTGCTTTGGTCATGGCAGTAGAAAAGTGTGACAACAGTCAGTTGGGGTCCTTGTACTTCAGTATTTCAACAACTGCAGACATTAGGGGCAGGACTTAATGCCTGCTCTCAACAAGGTCTTCACTACCCAGCAATAGCACTGACTACTCTGGGTAGATGTTTGAGCGGCCTGCTGTGGGCAGGACAGCAGTGCAGCTGGAAGACTGCATGGTAATGGTCTTACCCCACTTCTTTTCTTTTTAAAGGGCTGCCTGCAATGGGCAGGCAGTCCCAGTTATGTGCCAGCAATTGTTATGGTACTGCAACCTAACCCCTCCTTGTGGCTCAGGGGGAGTCAAAGGCAGTACCCCATTTCTTTCTTGAGACAGGATCTCATGTAGCCAGTCTGGTCTCAATTGTTATGTAGCAGAGGATGATCTTGAACTTATGGTCCTTCTGCCTCGGCTTCCTCCATGCTGCACCCATGCACCACCACCCTGCCATGTTTATGTTGTACTGGGAAGGAATGCATGGTTTTAAGCACAAGGAGGCAGTTACTCTGCCACCCGGGCACAGCCCAGGCCTTCTAGCTCGCTTCTACTCTGGCAGCAGTGGGGAGGGTGACACAACCTAGAACCATGAAATATCAGAGTGGCTGGGCAACAAACCAGACAACCTTAGGATCCTAGAAAGCACTGACTTACAGGCATGAGCGTTGCCAAAGACAGTGTCTCACTCCTCAACATTAACTCAGTGTGAACAGCTCTGTCAGAAGCAGTGGCCAGACACCAAGAATGAGTGGGAGATGCCATCACCAGCCTGCTCTGCCTATGTGACTGCACTAAAGCAGCAATCGGCATCTCTCTGCCATGACTTCACAAGAGCACAGCAATGACACCTTTAATATACAATCAAAGCCTGCCATTTCTGGATCAGAGCAAACTATTCTCTAGAGCCCAAAACCTGGGTGGCCTGAGGACTACCATTAGTTTATGTGAGCATATGTTCTCATTTTCCATCTAACTTGGCAAGAAAAATGATTCTCCTACTCAGCCCTAGTCAAACTCTGGCTGACATTTAACATGACCACTGGGCCCTGCAGCCTGTGGTCCAGACCAGCTCTACAGGAGTCCCTTGGGTAATTCTCAGCAGCAAAGGCCTGGGATATTGGAGTCCCAGAATCACACTCTGAGCTAATTATCTGGGGCAGCTTGGGGTCCACAGGGCAGTCTTATGCAAAGAGCTACCCTGTGACTCTACACACACTGCCCTAAGGTTGCTTACCACACCACTGGGAAGAGGATGGCGCCGCAGCAAAGCAAGTCAACCAGGAACAGAGAGTCCTTCCACAGGCCATACTCGCTTGTGCCCTCCTCAGTGGACTCTATGATGATGTAGGCCACATTCGCCAGGACCTACAGGCACGAGACCCAAAGCATGAGTGCTGTTACGACAGTGGCCCCAGTGGGATATCACCCCAGCTCACCTGTGCTGGGCCTGTGGCTGCAGCAATACTGTCAGACCCACAAGCTCCCTGAGAACCTTGTCTCCTAGCTTGCTGGCCCCCAAACCTGTGGAACCTGAGAACTATCTATGCTGCCATGTGATTTCCAAAGAGGGTATAGATTCCTTCTGCCCTGCCCCGCACCCAACCACCTTGCTGGCTCTGCAGAACCTCAAGTCTTCTTCTAAGGCTCCCTTAAGCTGCCATGGAGAAACCATGTGAAGAACAGACAGACACCCAAGGAGCCTCTCTATCTGATCAGGTCTTCCAGGCCTAAGACACAGACTCTATGAAGACCATATAATCCAAGCCGGGCGTGGTGGCGCATACCTTTAATCCCAGCACTCGGGAGGCAGAGGCAGGCGGATTTCGGAGTTCGAGGCCAGCCTGGTCTACAAAGTGAGGTCAAGGACAGCCAGGGCTATAAAGAGAAACCCTGTCTCAAAAAAAAAAACCAAAAAAAACCCCCCAACCCCCTCCCCCAAAAGGACTAAATAACCCAGGGCTGGAAAGATGGCTCAGTGGTTAATTGCTCTTCCAAAGGTCCTGAGTTCAGTTCTCAGCAACCACATGGTGGCTCACAGTCATCTGTAATGGGATCAGATCTCTTCTGGTATATATGAAGACAGCAACATAAATAAATAAATAAATAAATAAATAAATAAATAAATAAATAAATAAATAAATCTTTTTTTTTGTTTTTTAAGATTTTTTTCTTTTAAAAAAAAAAAAAAGACTATAATAAACCCAGACCCTAGTAACTAACAAACTGCAATCAGGCCAGAGCCTAGGTCAAGCCTATGCAATCAAGACACCCTAGCCCACAGAAATTGAGGTTTCCTGCTTAGTGCTTCCTGATATCATCAAGTTTGGGGTTGCATGTAGCAGTGGAAACACTTTACTCTGGGGTACCCAAGCTACTGGACAAGTGGCACTTTACACTCCTCACAGCTAGGATGTCAAGACTCCTCAGACCCAGTTCTTCCTGAGAATTCTTCGTCCTCAGGGACTATAATTCTAAGTAGCTGATATCAAGACCAGAGGACAGAGTGGCAAGAAGTGCAGACTTGAGAGAGCGCGGGTCCTGGATGGGGTCCTGGATGGGGTCCTGGATGGGGCCCTGAATGAGGTCCTGGATGGGGTCCTGGATGGGGCCCTGGATGGGGTCCTGGATGGGGCCCTGGATGGGGTCCTGGATGGGGTCCTGGATGGGGCCCTGGATGGGGTCCTGGATGGGGTCCTGGATGGGGTCCTGGATGGGGTCCTGGATGGGGTCCTGGATGGGGCTAGTTAGCCTAGGGCCTCCTGAGCCTCACCTGCTTCCTTGTCTTGTTTCTAATTCCACAGTAAGGCTTTGTCTTGTGTTTTCAGCCTTGTCCTTGGGCTCTTAGCAGACTACGGACAATTTTTCAAGTGACTTAAATGAGACTCCACTGTGCATCAGGCAAGTTTATGATTTATGGAATTTCCTTTTAGTGACTACCATGAGCTATGATGCAGAAATAAAAATGAGGCGTGTTGGGGCTGGAGAGATAGTACAGCTGTTAAGTGTGCTTGCCAAGCAATCACAAGGCTCAGAAGTCAGATTCCAGCATCCACTTAACAAGCCAGGTGTCCTGAACACAAATATAACCCCAGCTCAGTTCGGAGTGAGATGGAGACAGGACAATGGCTGGGCTTGCTAGTCTAGTCTAGAAACGAAAACCCCAATTCCATTTGGACCTCAATTTGCAGTCTGTATGAAAGATAGACTGGAGCTAGCGTGAGGCTGGGGAGTGCTGAGCCGCGCGACGTGCCCTGCGCTGCCCAGACTAGCGAACAATACAGTCAGGATGGCTAAAAGGTGACCCCAAGAAACCAAAGGGCAAGATGTCTGCTTATGCCTTCTTCGTGCAGACATGCAGGGAAGAACATAAGAAGAAAAGCCCAGAGGTTCCCATCAATTTTGCAGAGTTCTCTAAGAAGTGCTCTGAGAGGTGGAAGACCATGTCTAGCAAAGAGAAATCAAAGTTTGATGAAATGGCAAAGGCAGATAAAGTACACTATGATTGGGAGAGGAAAGATTATGGACCAGCTAAAGGAGCCAAGAAGAAGGACCCAAATGCCACCAAAAGACCTCCGTCTGGATTTTTCTTATTCTGCTCTGAATTCCACCCCAAGATCAAATCCACAAACCCTGGCATCTCCTTTGGAGATGTGGCAAAAAAGCTGGGTGAGATGTGGAGTAACTTAAGTGACAGTGAAAAGCGGCCTTACGTCACCAAGGCAGCAAAGCTGAAGGAGAAGTATGAGAAGGATGTTGCTGCATTCAGTCTAAAGGGAAGTTTGATGGTGCCAAGGGTCCTGCTAAAGTTGCCTAGAAAAAGGTGAAAGAAGAAGAGAAGAAGGAGGAAGAGGAGGAAGATGAATAAAAACTCTGTCTCCTTGTGAATACCTTAGAGTAGGAGAACGCTGTGATTGACACATCTCTTATTTGAGTCGTGTCTATTGCCCTTGTTAGGTGTAATTACAAAATTTGATCATGATCATATTCTCAAAGTGTCAGTGGTTTACATGAAGTGGCCGTGGGTGTCCGGAGTGCCCTGAAACTGTATCAAAGTTGTACATAGCTCCAAACATGTTTAAAATGAAAAGACACTCTTGTGTTCTCCTCACTCAGTGCACTTTGCTGCTGGTATGACAAGGCAATTGAAGATGTTTCTGGCATTTTGTTCTCAACTCGTAAGGTAGTGTTAACTATATGGTTATCGGCTAGCAATCCTGAGTTGTCAACTGTACATATCTACAGTTTGTAAAGAGAACAAAATAACCCAGACAGATTCTTGATGCTCCTTGTTTGGCGTGGAGGCTGTGAGGGGAAGATGCCTTTTGGAGGGGGCCATAGCTCAGGGTGTGCACTGTGAGGCTGGACTTGTTGATATTGTGGTGGGCATCCATTTAGCTTCAGGTTGTCTTGTTTTTGTATATAGTGGAATAGCATTCTGCTGATATTCTTAGTTGTGGATGGGGGAGGGGTCAGCTGGCATGAGAAGTGTTTGGAGACTTTTCTTTAGTTAAGTGCAGTAGGTCTTAAACTTTTTTGTTGTTGTTGTTGTTTGTTTTTCGAGACAGGGTTTCTCTGTATAGCCCTGGCTGTCCTGGAGCTCACTTTGTAGACCAGGCTGGCCTTGAACTCAGAAATCCGCCTGCCTCTGCCTCCCGAGTGCTGGGATTAAAGGCGTGCGCAACCACGCCCGGCCTGGTCTTAAACTTTTTGAACTCATCGTTGTCAGCAAAGCAAAGAACTACTGCATCAATGGAAGTTCCAGAACCCTCTGGATATAAACGCAATTTGCAACATTCTGTCATTTTTTGTATGTTTAGAATGCTGAAATGTTTTTGAAGTTAAATAAACAGTATTACATTTTTAAAACTGTTCTGTATTAAAAAAAAAAAAAAAAAGAAAGTAAGATAGACTGAGCCACTCAAATACCATGTTACTCTCTCCTGCTCCGTGTGGGGGTGGAGGAGCTCAGCAAAGTGCCTGCCTTGCCTGTTCAAGGCCCTGGGTTTCATGCCAAGCACCACGAGAAAAACAAAGGAAAGGAGGAGGGAAAGGAGGAGGAATAGAAACTTTCCTGTACTCCCCAAGGCAAAAGGAAGTTGCCTAGACTTTGGTCAAGCCCTTCCCAGAGCAGTCCCATTATCTAAATACTAACATCCTTTCCTTATCTTTAGTTTCAAACATACATATTTCCTTAGGGGAGCATTCGGTGTGGCTTTGTGTGTTCACCATTCTAAGGACTGAGCAGGACAGAGGTCTCCATCATACCCCAGCTCAGGCTGGGGAGGAGCCAACAGACCGAAAGTCCAAATCTGTCAGAAGGGACACTCCCAGCAATTCCCACAGTTGGAAAGTGCCCAGGTTCTCTCACGGATGCCCTGTGTTTGGAGGCCATGCTCTGAGGCCTCCAAGGCAGGTTATGGAACTCCATCTGCCTAGAAGTGGCCGTGGTGGTTTGGTCACCAGAAGACCTCAGCCTTTGTGTTTCCTCTGACAGCAGTGTCACAGGTATCTGTGGTGATTCCTCTGCCACACTCCTTTTCTTAAACATCCAACCAAGACCATCTCCATTATAAGGCTCTTCCAAATCATTCTGAGCGATTATTCCTCATTGAAAACCTATACCAACTTGTCTATGTCACTGGTCTGGTGGAGTCCACCTGCTTGCTGAATGCTACCAAGCTGCCAAGCAGCCAATTAATCCCCAGAGAGGACATAACCCAGAAGTTCCACTCTCCCTACCTCTTCTGCCAGCCACAGCCATGCTGCAGTCTGAACAGGAGCTGACCTCATCAAAGAAAGGCATAGCTGTAGCCAGACAGCTGGGTGGCTGTACCTGGCTGTGGTGCCCTCCCTCACCTTGCAGACTGCTGGTTTAAGATAAGCCATGGGTCCTCTCTGAAGACTTAGGAGCTAGTCAGTCAGGCCTCAGAGCATGGCCCCCAAACACAGGTGATATAATCAATGTTAGCCCTATGGGGCCACTCTTGTACTCCACCTTGCAGGAAAACCCTCACTGGTGACACTCAGTTCCAAAATACTACAGGGCACCCACCCAGGCCTACTCATTAACCTCACTGATGTTAGAGGCATCTAATGCAGAGAGCACGGGCATTCATCCTTCAGTTCTCTGCAGCTTTCTAACCACAATCTAGGCATCCCTGCCTGTCTGAAGACAAGAGGCCACCAGGGCTTCCAGCACACACCTGAAGCCTAGGTCTGTCAGCAGTCAGAAAAGGAGCCCCCATCCGCAGCCCACAATGATATCAGCTCAGGTTCCCAAGTGAGCTGACTCCCTGCAGAGAGGCCTGGAGCTGAGCCCTGCCCAGAGCCAGGGAGGACTGACAAGGCAGCCACAGTTCCTGTACCTGGAGCGGGATGACAATCATGAAGATCTTCTTGTCTTTATCAGACAGGATGTGCTTGATGAAGGCCCAGCCAGTGCCGATGAGAGCGATGGTGATGAACAGGAGTGCGCCCTTTAGCCTGGAAGACAGAACAGTTCCCAGGTACCAGCAGGCTCGGGAGACTCCATTTCTATCGGTCACCCTGTCAGCTCATTCGATGACTCTACAGCCCCCATTTCTTCTTCTTTTGCTCTGTCTGCGTGTATGCCTGCACACCAGAAGAGGGCATAGGATCACATTATAGATGATTTTGAGCCATGTAGGTGCTGGGAAATTAACTCAGGACCTCTGGAATTGCAGCCAGTGCTCTTAGCAACTGAACCATCTCTCCAAACCCCCCTCCCCATGTATGTATGTATGTATGTATGTATGTATGTATGTATGTATGTATGTATTTTGAGTAACCCAAGCTAGCTCAAACTTTTACTCAAAATGCAGCCAAAGATGATCCTGAGCTTTTAGTCCTCTTGCCTCTCCCTCCCCATCCTGAGTGCTAGGATCATGGGTGTGCACCACCATTCCTGATTTATGCAGTGCTGGGGATGGAGCCCAGGGACTCACCAAAGCCTGGCAAACCCTCTCAACTGATCCATAACCCATCTCTGGCCATTAGTGTCTTTGTAAGCCACTTCATGGTACAGGTATTAGCACTACTGTCTTGTCGACCTGCATACTTACAGGTGAGTTATGTAGTATACAACAGCCCAGCCTTCAATCGGAAAGCCCTGCGAGGAGATGTAGTGGTAGTCGATCTGAAATCAAACAGCTGTGTTTCAGAGAGGCTGTGCCATGCACCTCGGTGCAGGGTAAAGCAGTAAAGGACTCATCCTTGAGATGAGGAATGGGTTGTGCCCGTCCACCCCACTGTCTAATAGCTCCCTTGCCGAGATACCAGCCAGCACACGAGTGTGCTAACACTTAGAAAAGTTGACAGAGGTGTCAATGACCTAACACCTTCTCAATTCACACTGGCAAACACTCCAATTTTTGGCCAGGTACATCGTCTTGAAGTCCTGCTACTCCCAGTAAGACAACAGCCAGCTGGTCAGTCATAAGCTCTACACAGTGACCTGGCATCAGCAATCTAAGCCTGGATACTTAGAGCTGCAGCACATTCTGACTTGAGAGGCTGGCTGCTAGCAGGACGAGAAAAGCCGGTCACAGCACAGACTTAGTTTCTAAAAGTCATCTAGATTTTCAAGTGGCTCAGGGCCCTCCCGAGAATCTTGGGGATTCAAGTACCTTCTATGTCCTGTTTCCATAGCTGGGCATACTTTTGCTTTCTTCTGTGACCCATTTTCAGGTGCAGAAGAAGAACCTAGCACTTGCTTTATGTACACCCCAAAGAACCCTGACCCCTAAATCCGGGAAGCCTCAATCTTGACTCCAAAGGCAAGCCCATTGTGATGTGCACCAGTTCTCAGCAGTCAAAGCTCAGCTCTTGTGCTCCTCGTCTTTGTAAGACTCGATTTACTAACACTGAACTTCACTGAGATACAAGGATGCTTAGTAAAACAGGGGAAGTTCAGGAATGACCCATCGGAGTCACTCTCATCTCTAGATGACAGAAACAAGGGGTATGGGGGAGAAGTGTTTGATATGCTTAGAGACACCTATGATCCCAGCATTCAGGAGGCTGAGCCAGCAGGACCACACAAGTTCAAGGATAGCCTTGGCTATGGTGTGAGACTGTCTCAAAAACCATAAAACATTAAAAGCCAGCATTCTGGAAAGGCTGCAGCCTATAGGTAGGATGCAGGCTGAGCCCACAGCCATGGCCAGCTCTCTGCACAGAGGGGCTGTGCAAAGCATACTCTTGTCCTTTGTCTCCCACCTGACCCTGCCTCCAACTTCTTTCTCCACTGAAATATGTACATCCATCATTTCACCAGTGACCCCACTGCTAATACATACTGCATGGAACACCAGCGAGAGAGACTTGGTGAAAGGAAGGGCCGCCATCAACCAGTGAATTTTAAATACATCATTCCTATAAAAAGAGAGAAGAAAGAATTAAAAGACTTCCATTTCCCCAAAGGCAGCCACAGTATCAGGTACTTCTCTCTTTCTTTCTTTCTTTCTTTCTTTCTTTCTTTCTTTCTTTCTTTCTTTCTTCCTTCCTTCCTTCCTTCCTTCCTTCCTTCCTTTCTTTCTTTCTTTCTTTCTTTCTTTCTTTCTTTTTTTGAGACAGGCTCTCTCTACATAGCCCTGGCTGTCCTGGAGACCATGCTGGCCTCAAATGCACAGAGGTCTACCTCTGCCTCCCAAGTACTGGGATCAAAGGTGTGTACCACCACACCTAGCTCCATCAGATACATTTCTAAGCAAGCAACAAGTACAATCTGAACAAACCACAAACAAATATGAAGTCTTTTTTTTTTTTTTAAATACAAAGCAGATTTTGCTCATAGGAATGAGTCTGTGGTGGTTTGAATGACAACGGCTCCCACAGGCTTGTACAGATAAATGCTTGGTCTGCATTCTTTTGGGAAGGATTAGGAGGTGTGTGTGACCTAGCTAGAAGGCTCCCGGTTGGCTCTCTGCCCCACACTTATGGATCAAGATGTGAGCCTTCAGCTACTTCAGTGCATGCCTGTGTGCTGCCGCACCCCACCCTGATGGTCATCAACTCTCTCTGAAACTGGAAGCCTCAAACAAGTTCTCTCTTCTATCAGTTGCCTTGGTGTCTTATCACAGCAATAGAAAAGAAACTAAGCCAAGTCCTATGACATTTCCAGCACAGTTTCATGCAGTACCAGAGTTCTGCACTGCAGACAGGTGTGATGTCTGCTGAGACATGCTAAGATGGACATGCACAGTGCACCAGCGTCCTCCCTGGAAACAACACTGAACCAGTCACACAGGAATAAGAAGGGCAGTCCTGAAGACAACATGAAATCCCAGGGAAGACAGAAAATGAGATGTATCTGAGGATGTCTGAGCCCAACATAGATGGCCTGGGAGCTGGCTGTGGTGACAGGTTAGGAGAAGTGCTGACATCACATCCTTCCGCCCCCCTGAGCAGCCCGGTGGCTCTCCTGAGCTCTAGGCCACCCTTGAGCTCCAGGCATTAGATTCTTCCTTCTATGTCCACTCTGACTCCTGCAGGAAGGAACTCAAGGCTGTCTTAGAGACAAATAAGACTCTTAAAGTACACAGAGTCCAGGACATGTGCACACTCTCGTCATACATGAAGACGCTGGAATAGCACAGTAATAAGTACATGAAACAGGAGCAGGATATTCATCTCCAAGGGGAGTGAAGCAGTGCGACAGATACGACAGTGCAGAAGGGAGACCCACACACGTCCACAAGCTTGATGGAAGAGGAAGCCAGGCCTGCTTGGTGGAAAAAACAGACTACTTAGTGACTGCAGTGGCAAAAAACCATCTGGGGGGGGGGGGCGCTGGAGAGAGCACCAACTGCTCTTCCGAGTAATGAGAGTCCCCAGCGGGGACACTGAGAAGACAGACAACCCAACAGTTTATACACACCAGACTGGCTCACATCAACAGGCCACTTATAGTGAGAGGATGGGGACAGAGCTCAGCTCCCAGGCAAAGCAGAAAGTGCTGCAGCCACGAGGTGGGCAATCGGACAACACTCAAGGAAACTTTCAAAGCACAAGTCCCTAGGATAGCTCAGAAGTAGGAGACAAGGCTATTCTAGTACTCTGGAGTAGCATAGAGACTGCAGTTGGCAACCTGCATGTACTTCTGTCTCTCAGAACAGCAGAACCCATGAGGATGCAGCCTATGGAACATGGAGGCGTGGCTAAAATCAGCCATCTGGATGCAGACAGCAGAACAGCTGACGGGAAAAGTGTCACTAATTTATATTTTTTTCCAAATAGGGTTTCCCTGTGCAGCCCTGGCTGTCTTCACTAAGTAAATCAGGCTGGCCTTGAACTCACAGAGATCTACCTGCTTCTCAAGTGCTGGGATTAAACGTGTTCACCACTACCTGGCAGTGCCACTGATTTGAAACAGCTGTGTCTGCAGATGACACTTTCTATACATTTAAACACACACAAAACAAACCCCACGAACCGCAGACGTTACTTACAAGAATATACAAATGTCCCAAACTATATATTCAGCATATTGGGGTGACTTTCTATGGTTGAGAAGTGGGCAAGGGACAGGAAGTAGTGGGGGATGGTCAGTTGGGAGAGGAGCACACATGGAGAGATGGTGAGACCACGCACAGCCTGACACACACTAGGCTTCTTGCTTATCTCCTGGGTACTTTCCTGACACACACTAGGCTTCTTGCTTATCTCCTGGGTACTTTCCTGACACACACTAGGCTTCTTGCTTATCTCCTGGGTACTTTCCTGTTCTGGTGACTCCTCACTGAAGGTCACAAGGGAAGCCATTGCCAGAGCAGTCTACTATTGAATGGCAGTGGCTTTACCCAGAATACAACGCTGCCCACTGGGAAAGGCCACACTCACATCCTGGCCAGTTTGACTTTCGGTCCTCAATTAAACGCCCATGCTGGGACAATGAAAGGCTCGAAAGTCATGGCGACCCAGCCTTGACTCTGATTTGGCCCTAATGACCTTCATCTCTGAAGTGGTACAGCTCTACCTCCCCTAAAGAGCAGCCAACCTACAAGCACTCTCACCCTGCAGCCAGCACTGCTTGCTCCCACTCTGGGGTGCACAGCATATAAACCTGAGAGGAGAGACAAGCACCAGCAGGCAGCCCTGACCTCCAGCCCCAGCTCAGTTAGGTAAGTAGCTATCTGTCACTTCCACTCTCTGGGCCTCAGTACATTTATGTGACAAAGATGTCTCATTCTTCTCAGCCCTAACAAGAGTCCTAAACACCTCCTGCATGTAAAATACATACTTCCAGTCTACCAGCATTTACTGGCTGTTACATAGGATGCCTTAAATTGCATCTTTTTGGATATGTACACATCCACTCACAGTTAAAAACATGACTGGCATAAAACAGATCAGCCCCTCTTAACCACCATCTTAGACACAGGCGCCGAGACAGTGACACTGCCACTGCTGAGGAAAAAAAAAGGACACACCGGGGAGTGTGGGCAGCGAGCAGGTACTCACTGCACAGCATGGACACACCAGGGAGTGTGGGCGGGCAGCGAGCAGGTACTCACTGCACAGAGTCCTGGTGCAAAGACAGAGCAGGGCTAAGCACGTGAGAGGCTCGGCAGGAAGAAGGGCAATTATTACTGCTCCTGTGCTGCAGCTGAGGAGCAAGGCACAGTGAAGAGAGGTAGCAGGGAGTCACAGGCGAGGTGTGCCTGCAGTGCAGGCCAGAGGACAACTTGCCAGGGTCAGGTCAGTTTTCTCTTCTATCTTGTGGAACCAGGGCGCTGAACTCAGGTCATCAGGCTAGGCAGCAAGGGCTTTTACTCACTAAGTGATCCTGACAGCATGGAACATTCTTTTTTTTTTTTTTTTTTTTTTTGGTTTTTTGAGACAGGGTTTCTCTGATAGCCCTGGCTGTCCTGGAACTCACTTTGTAGACCAGGCTGTCCTGGAACTCAGAAATCCGCCTGCCTCTGCCTCCTGAGTGCTGGGATTAAAGGCGTGCGCCACCACGCCCGGCTGGAACATTCTTTTAAAAGGACCCATATCCAAGACTCTTGAGTGTCCATTAAAATGCAATCAAGACACCAAGGGTTTCAGCTTCTGCCCCAGTGCTCCAGGGAGAGGGGTCTGGGGCACTTAATTACCATGTGAGTTTGGGGTAACACTGTCCTGTACACCCCAAGTCTAGAGGCCTTTTAATGTAAAAATGTTTTACACTATTTTGTTCTAAGATTTCTGGGCAGAGAGACGGAATTCATACCTACGCAGCCACGTCCCTCAGCAACAGAGAAGAGAAAGTCAGAGCCTCAGGGTTTTGGGACAAGGGTCCTGGTGAAAGGCAGATGGATTCCAAATGGGTTTTTCCCAGAGTCAAGATCTTGGCGGTCAACAGAGAAAGTCCAGGGAGGCTCTCAGCCAATGCTTCAGAGCTGGAAGCTTTAAGCTTCCACTTGGACAGCGACTGACGTCATCACTAACTCCTCTCAAGATGGGTGTCTCCTGGAGCTGGAGAGATGGCTCAGTGGTTAAGAGCACCATCTGCTCTTCCAGAGATCCTGACTTCAATTCCCAGCAACCACATGGTGGCTCACAACCATCTGTAATGGGATCTGATGCCCTCTTCTAGTGTGTCTAAAGACAGCTACAATATATTCATATACATAAAATAAATAAATCTTAAAAAAAAAAAAAAGATGGGTGTCTCCTAAAAGGTACCAACCCCACACTCTCTGCACTGCATCCTGGGCCTCAGCCTCTCTGTAAGGGCGACACTGTGTGTTTGGGCTGTTTGTGTGCTTACTCTAACATCTGCATCTGCTTCCTAAACAAAACACTAAGAGAGAGCCAATAGCACAGTAGGCAGAGCCTCTCACTAGAGGCTCCTGTCTAGCCTCTGGGTCTCACGGAAGACACCCAGAAGAGAGCAGGGCTGCTCAATGACACCTCCCTCAGGGGCAAAATCCAGGAGGATGAAATCTTGCAGCTCTCCACACACTCGGAGCACTTACCTTCTCTTACGAAGGATGTGAATCCAAATGGTCCCAGACAGAAAGAAGAACAAGGCCATGGAAACATATAACTTTGGGAGAGGGATTTCCCCGGCAGAGAGGTAGCTGTCAGGGTTCTTCTCCGTGATATCAATCTGAAACCAACATAAGGTGCATCCCCCTTAGAAACAGGCTGTCTCTAGTCAGGAATACACACTCACAGCTGTCTCACTTTCTGAGAGCATGTGCCTGTAACAAGCAGGTTGCTACTGTCTGGGCTGGAGGACCCCACCCAGTCCTCTTCCGGAGCGTCCTGACCAGCCCCACGTCCTCACAGTAGCAGTTCACATACCCTCAGGATGCACAAAGCCCTACTGTGTTGCTAGCACCAGAACCAAAGCAAAATAAAAGAGAAAACCTCTCGCAGAATCCACCCTAGTCTAGTGCCTAGAGAAGCAGCTGTCTCACCCTGACAGCATCCCTATTGATGTCCCATGAGGTACTCACATTTAGGCTGAATGAGGCCTGTTCACCAGGCTTCACATTGCTGCCTGGGCACTTGTGGAAGTAAAGGCTGTAGAGGCCTTCCTGGTCATCGGTGCTGATGTTAAAGAAGAACTGGAAGGGAGCAAGAAAGAGGTCCTTACAGTTAGGGACCTCAGGAGACAGAAGGTTAGCCAGTCTTGGAACCACCAGTACAGAGGTCAAACAGGGTGTCCTCATCCTGTGAGCCTCTAGTACTTTCTGCCAGTGTTGAAGCACAGACAGTGTTGGAACTACGTGGTGATCACCTGTGCCCACTCCCTGGGCTCTGTAACTTCACTTCCACCATATCCATCCATCACGAGGGCTCTGCTGAGGTCAGCAGAGACAGCCAGAGGTGAGACAGCAGCTCATTTTCAAGTCAACAGACAACTTTACTTTCTCAGAAGTGGACTCCATCACCCACTAATTGTCACAGTGATCAAAAGTCCTATACACACAGAACTAGTGTGTGTCACTGTAGGCACATTCCAGCTCAGTGGCTCTTCCAAGTGCATACATGCACAAGCTGCATGGGAAAGCACCACGTGCCACGGCCAGGAGACTTCAACATGTAGCTCGTAGCTGGGCTGACTGGGCAGGGCACCAAGGCCTCTAAAACTACATCGCTCTCAACTCTTAGCACAGGTCCTTCCAAGTGTAGACCAGCCAGCCTGAGTGGGAGACAGAGACCTAAGCTGAGTAGGTTGGGATCTGGGCCTGTTGCTTCACTGCACTTTCACAGGTCTCCAGGGTCAGAGACTCAGAATTTGGTTAGCACATGGAGCTGGCAGCCTAGTGGTGGGAGGGGGAGTGGTCCTGCAGCCCAGGGACCACACACAGGTAGTCACCGTCCCTGGGAGAGGAGGTCCTGCAGCCTAGGGACCACACACAGGTAGTCACCGTCCCTGGAAGGGGGTGGTCCTGCAGCCCAGGGACCACACACAGGTAGTTACTGTCCCAGGGAGGGGGTGGTCCTGCAGCCCAGGGACCACACACAGGTAGTCACCGTCCCTGGGAGGGGTGGTCCTGCAGCCCAGGGACCACACACAGGTAGTCACCGTCCCTAGGAGGGGTGGTCCTGCAGCCCAGGGACCACACACAGGTAGTCACCGTCCCTATAAGCAAGGTGCCAGTAGAGACTTGAGCTTTCACGTGGCAGAGATGGAGTGAACCTTACCTGAAATGAGACCGCCCCGTCATTCTTGTGAATTGAGAAGGATCGCTCTGTGATAGCCTGAAAAGACACAACAGTGGCAGAAAACATGCTTAGGAAAATCAAAGCTAATGGGGGTGGGGTGAGGGTGGGGTGACGAGAACGTTCAGTGATTAAGAGCTCAATGATTAAGAGCACTGGCTATTTTTTGTATTTATTTATTTTATATATGTGACTACATCGTAGTCTTGAGACACACAGAAGAGAGCATTGGATCCCACTACAGATGGTTGTGAGCCATTGTGTGGTTGCTGGGAATTGAACTCCGGACCTCTTGAAGAGCAGTCAGTGCTCTTAACCTCTGAGCCATCTCTCCAGTCTTGAGCACTGGCTATTTTTACAGAGATTCTGGGTTCAATTTCCAGACACAGCAGCTCGCAGGTGTGTGTAATTCCAATCCCAGAGGATCTAATCCCTCTTCTGGCCTCTGTGGGTACTGAATGCATATGATACACATACACACCTGCAACGCAAACACTTAAAAAAGTAAAGCTAAGCCTTTAATCCCAGCACTCGGGAGGCAGAGGGGGCAAACCGCTGAGTTTGAGACCAGCCTGGTTTACCGGGCAAATTCCAGGATGGTCAGGGCTACCTACACAGAGAAAAACCCTGTGTTGAAAACACAAAAAACAAGAAACAAACAAAAATTAAGCTAGTTATCTGGAGAGATGACTCATTGGTTAAGAACACTCGGTGTCCTTGCAGAGAACCCAGATTTGCTTCCCAGTACCCACAAGGTGATTTACAAACGCTAACGACAGCTCCAGAGAAGCCAACAGGATCTCTCCTGGCTAACATGGGCACAGACACACACATCATGTGTATACATACAGGGAAACACTCACTGTGCTGGCTAATTTTACATCAACTTGGTACAAGCTAGAGTCACCTGAAAGGAGGGAAACTCAATTGAGAAAAGGCCCTCCAAAATCTGGTTTGAAGGGCATTTTCTTGATTAGTGATTGATGGGAGAGGGTCCAGCCCCTGTGGGTGGGGCCATCCCTGGGCTGGCGATCCTGGTTCTGTGAGAGAGCAGCTGAACAAGCCATGGGAGCAAACCAGGCAGGAGCTCCCTCCACGACCTCTGCATCAGCTCCTGCCTCCAGGTTCCAGCTCTGCATGTGCTCCAGTGATGGACGATGATGCAGAAATGTGAGCCAAATGAACCCTTTCCTCCCCAGCTTGCTTTTGGTCATGGTGTTCCTTTATAGCAATAGTATCCCTAACTAGGGCAGTCATACACATAAAAGTAAATTAAAGCTAACTAAAAAATCAAAACAAGGGACTGGAGCGATGGCTCAATGGTTAAGAGCACTGACTGCTCTTCCAGAAGTCCTGAGTTCAATTCCCAGCAACCACATGGTGACTCAACCATCTGTAATGGGCACAGAGACAGTGTACTCACATACATGAAATAAATAAATCTTTAAAAAAAAAAATCAAAACAAAACAAAAAACCACCAAATCTCTTCTTTAAGCACTGCTGACCTTCAGGAGCTCTCTGGCAAGGCCACTCACTGTCCTTCCAGATAGATCTGAGATTCTGTCTCAGAGAAGGCAGCTCCCCTTTCCCATTTTCTTCCTCAGTTTCCTTCCTTCTTGGCTACTCTATAACTCCCTGGGAAGAGCCAAACATCCGACCTTCGCTCTGCTTCTGACTCTGAACAGGAGCGCTGCCATCTGCAGAACGATTAATACCAAGCCATGGAAGAAAGCAGCTTCAAGCACATGGGAGTGAGAGACACTCTGGTGGTTAAGCTGAACAAAGGCAATGCAAGAATACATCTGCACCTGGGCGTGGTGGCACACACCTTTAATCCCAGCACTTGCGAGGCAGAGGCAGGTGAATTTCTGAGTTAGAGGCCAGCCTGGTCTACAGAGTGAGTTCCAGGACAGCCTGTCTGTCTCGAAAAACCAACAACAACAACAACAAACAAACAAACAACAAACAAACAAACAAACAAACAAACAAAAGAATACATCTGCATGGTTTTGTTTCTATAAGGCTCCCTAAAGCTGCCATCGACTGGACACAGATGACAAAGAGGCAGGAGAAATCTTTGAGGTGATGAATACATCTACCATCTTTTTTTTGGTTTTGGTTTTTTTAAAGACTTATTTATTATTATATGTAAGTACACTGTAGCTGCCTTCAGACACCCCAGAAGAGGGGGTCAGATTTCATTACGGATGGTTGTGAGTCACCATGTGGTTGCTGGGATTTGAACTCAGGACCTTCAGAAGAGCAGTCAGTGCTCTTAACCGCTGAGCCATCTCTCTAGCCCCACATCCACCATCTTGATTGACAGGTCAAACGTATCTAACTGCCTCTGTAGGCACAGGCAGTTTATTGTCCCCCAATCACACCTTCACAATACTGTTAGAAGGAAGAAAACCAACAAGCAAGCAAAGCCAACTCTGGTGTGTGCACCTGTACTCCTAGCTTTAGAGGTGGAGGCAGGAGGCAGTTCGAAATGGTTTTGGTGTGTTGATGCTGTTTCTCCAACACAAGCATGTATCATGTACACATATATGCACATATATACATACATGCAAGCACACACACACATCCAGAGAAGCTGACAGGATGGAGATCTGTGCTTACCTTTGAGTCCACTGTACTTCGACTAGCCTTGAGGCCATCTAGAAGCACAAACATTGAGAGGTATCACTGTCTCGCTCAGCTCACACACATACATCACAGAATCATTTTATGAGGCTCTAGCTTATCAATAACCTTTTACGAAAACAAACAAATCTCAGGGCCTCCACCCCCTCCGGTCCCCGGAGATAATTACTGTGCCAAAGAAACAGCAAATCAAAGCGGTGTATACACTACAAATGCTGCTGTGCCCATCCTGGAGGAACCAACAGGAAAGCCTCTGTGTAAGCAATGTGAATGGCAGAGATGCCACCGGGAACAACTTTCTGAGACATTTTAACAAGAATCTAACTGATGCTATTCACTTGGAGAAAAGCTCAGGATCGCCCATTCTCTGTGTGGCATGGGGATGACTCCACACACTCAGCCTGTGCATGGTAAACTGACTGTCACTGAGCTGCCCTATCAGTCTGTATTTGCAGACGTCTTGGTGCTCAAGTCTCATTTTTTGTCACTATTGATTTTCTTAGGGCCCACCCCCCAACAGCAGTGTATTATGATTACTAATGCAGAAAAATGACATAATTATATTTTAATTTAAAAGGCTTAGTAGTAGATGGCTGGGGAAGGATAAGAAGTTCAAGGTCATCCTCAGCTACCTAGAGAACTCAAGGGTAGCTGTGAGTTCAATTCCCACCAAACCACATGGTGGCTCACAACCTTCTATAATGAGATCTGGCGCCCTCTTCTGGCAGATAGCTTTTTCATGGAACACAGTGGGCACCTGCCTTGCTGCCCTGAGGACAGCTCCCTGGGGAAGGCAATTCAACCCTACTGCAGGAAGAGGGTATTTGATGAACACAAGGGATTTGGATAAGCAGAGCCAGAGTAGGCACAGAACAGCATCTACACTCTAGTTCTTTCCTCTGACTCTTAATCTGCAGCAGCTTTCAACAAATCAAGGGAAAAGTAAACAACAACGTTAAGTGGTGAATGAGCTCGAGAGGATGCGCACGGGGCACTAATGGGACCAGAGTTAATACAGCACAAGGATGTCGGGAGAGAGCTGCAGCCGCAGAATGGCAGTTGGAGAACAGCAGTAAATGTCACACAAACCCCTCTCCCCAAAACATTAGAAAAGGAAAACCAAAATCCAACATGGTTTCTTCTGACTTCTCATTTTAGCATTTTCCCCCAAACTTGGTCTCTCTTTGCTGCACAGGCCTCACCTTAACTGGGCACAGACTTTCTTCCTGCCTCAGCCTCCCAAGTTCTAGGACTGCAGACGTGCTCGGTGTCCAGCATAAGCTCTTATGTCTCGCCTGCATTCTGGTGGATGCAGAACTGCCTCCTGACCTGATGAGCAGTGTCAATATTCTCAAAGGCAACTGTATTCTTGAGCCAGAGATCCCAGCTCTACTAACCATCTTAAAGACAGTAGAACACATACCATAATTTTCCTTTTAAAAAAGACTCATTTTAGGGTTGGAGAAATGGCTCAGTGGTTAAGAGCACTGGCTGCTCTTCCAGAGGTCCTGAGTTCAACTCCCAGCAACCTCTAATGAGATCTGGTGCCCTCTTCTGGTATACAGGCAGAACACATAAAAGACACATCTTTATTTTTGTGTGTGTGTGTGTGTGTGTGTGTGTGTGTGTGTGTGTGTGTGTGGTGTGTGCCTTGTGTATGGGTGCCTGTGGAGGCCAGGAGGGCTTCGGATCCCTTGGAACTGGGTTTTCAGGTTTCATGAACCACCTGATGTGGATGTTGGGAGATAAACTAGAGTCCTCTGGAGGGCAAGCAAGTTTTCTTAACTGCTGAGCCATCTCTCCAGTCCCTACACATAAGTCCAATGCCACAGTACCTGGATAACAATGCCTGGAGAGGACAATGTATCACTTGAGGGAAAGGCTGAGGCTGAGTCTGTGTGAGAGTCACTTACTAGGATGGTAGGATGGAATAAAAGGAAAGCAACAGTGCCCCGTGACCAGAGCTGTGAGGCAGCATGTTCTATGCTGAGGAAATGAGCCAACCAGGGACAG
The DNA here is from genome assembly GCA_902729485.2 of Mus minutoides. Lineage (NCBI taxonomy): Eukaryota > Metazoa > Chordata > Mammalia > Rodentia > Muridae > Mus > Mus minutoides. The sequence goes on along the minus strand of LR753347.1, from coordinate 543,089 downwards.
TTACCAAAGTGCTAAGCCAGGGCGAGGGGAGGCCTCTTTCCTTTCCCTTCCACTTGCTTCCTGTGTGGCCTCCACAGCACAATGCTCAGACAATACAGACCAGGCTGCAGTTCTTGAAAACAAACTCTCTACAAAGCAGGCTTACCGAGGGTTCTCTGAGCCTCAATGTCTTTGGGGTTGGAGCTGACAGCAGGCCCCTGGCTCCGACTCAGGACTTTCTCATCTTTGCTGAAGACAATTTCTGGTAACTGCTTACCAGCTTCTGGTGGGGATCTGACCTTGACTCTATATCCATGGAAAACAGAAAGAAGCGTTCAGAGCAGCATCCAGACTTCATTTTAACACTGCCGTAGGCCCAGTTCAAGCCATCTTTTTGTTTGTTTGTTTGTTTGTTTGTTTGTTTGGAAGACAAAGTTTCTGGCTGTCCTAGAACTAGCTCAGCAGACCACATTAGTCTCAAGCTCAAGAGAGCCGCCTACTTTTGCCTCCCAACTGCTAGGATTAAAAGCATGTGCCACCATGCCCAGCTCCAGCTCTGAGTCTGGCACCTTGTGCCACCCCTGCCACATTTGAGATGTAGATTCTGCCATGCACATTCTATGTTGCAACTGAGGCGTAGAAAGGGTAAACACTGGCCAAGGACCAGAGAGACCATGCAGGGACAAAGTGCTTGCCTAGCCTGTACATGGCCCAGACCCTGGCCCCAGCCCTGCCACCCCAAGCTAGGAAGCAGCTGAGTGAGGAGCCTGAGTCTCTCTCTAAACCAGGGTAGTAGCAAATACATAATTATGCTGCTCACACATCCCTAAAGGATTCTTAGTGTGCGCAGAACATTGGTAAAGAGAAGCAGAAGACACGGCTTCTATAATACAGTCGGGACAAGCTCAGGGACTGTGTGAGGAATTAGGGACACTACTAATTACTGGCTTAAAAGCCATTTCCTCCTTCTCCCTGTTTCAACAATTAATTCTATGATTGTGTGTGCGCATGCAAGCTTATGTGTACTCTATGCATGCAGGGTCCTGGGAAGGCTTCCATCCCCTAGAGCTGCGGTAGTTCTAGGTGGCTGTGAGCCCCCTGTGAACGCTGAGAGCCACACTTGGGTCCTCTGTAAGACTAATGAGTGCTCTTAATCACCAAGCCATCTATCTAGCACTCCACTCTTTTTTTCTTTTATAAGACAGAGTCTTACTATGTACCCTGGCCTGAAACTTACCGTGTAGACAAAGCTAGCCTCAAACTCAAAGAGATCTGCTGGCTTCTGTTTCCTGAGTGCTGCAATGAAAGATATGTGTCACCAGGGGCTAGAGAGATGGCTCAGCGGTTAAGAGCACTGACTGTTCTTCCAGAGGTCCTGAGTTCAATTCCAAGCAACCACATGGTGGCTCGCAACCATCTGTAATGGGATCCGATGCCCTCTTCTGGTGTGTCTGAAGACAGTGTGTGTATGTGTTCCTGAGAAGTGGGCACTAAGAGTGGGAGAGCAGAGGTAAAAGGCATAAGGGTCCCTAATTAGTCTCCACCATGAGCAAACTGCCACTGAGCTGCCCTTTTCCAAGCCTGCTGCCACCTAGGGCCTCCAGGTGGGGAGTCAATCCCCGGCTCATTCCTTTTGTCAGGCTCAGTCAGGCCCTTCTCTACCCAGTACCAAACACCCTAACCTAGGAGACTGTCATCCTGACAGATGAAAGCAGAGGCAACCAGGGGTGGGTGTCTTAGTGAAGCTCAGAGTAGTTCTATGACAAAAGTGCTTCCTTTTTTAAGAGACTTCCTCACTGGAAGCTTCCTCTTTCTGCTTCTGACCACGTGTATCTCGAAGTGGCCGCTCCGAGCTGCTAGCAGCTGGGTCTGACAACAACCTGGACATGTACTCTTGGCTTGGAAGCCTTTGAAGGCTCCTCAGGAACTGCACACGGGGCAGAGAGCTAGTTCACTGGGAAAAGTTCTGGTGCCCAAGTCTGACAAGCTGACTTCAGCCCAGAAGCCCACACAGTGGAAGAAGAGCTCTGACTCCCATGAGAGCTCCCCGACCTCCGCATGCACCCACACAATAACTGGACGTAAGACAGGAGGGAAGTTACAGAGAAGTTGGGATGGTTGCCATGGAGACGCTTAGTTGACAAAGGATTTGCTTCCAAATTACGCAGACCTGAATCTAATCCTCGGAGCCCAAGTGCAGAAGTGGGCGTGGTGGTAGGAAGGTGGAGACAGGAGACTCCTGAAGTTTACTGGCCAGCTAATCTAGGCAATTCAGCAAAGATTCAGGCTCAGAGAGAAAAACTCTTCATCAAGAAAAAACGGCAGAACCCTGGCTATGGTGGCGTATACCCTTTTCTTTGTTTTGTTTGTTTGTTTGTTTATTTGTTTCAGACAGGGTTACTGTGTGTAGCCCTTGGTGTTCTGAAATTCACTCTATAGACAAAACTGGCCTCGAACACACAGAGACGTACCTGCCTCTGCCTCCTCAGTGAGTGCTAAGACTAATGAATTAATTAATGTTACGCACATCTTTAATCTCAGCGCTAGGGAGGCAGAGTTAGGCAGATCTCTGAGTTCAAGGCCAGTCTGGCCTACACAATGAGATCCTGCTCACGGGGTTGGGGGAATGGGGTATGATTGAGGAAGACACCCAACATCATCTTCTGCTGCACTCCCCAAACATGAAACCCAGGCAGTGGCCAGATGGAAATATACCTAACTTGAAAACACAAAATCGCCTAATTCATCTAAGTTCCAATGTGTTTATTAAAAGGACTGAGTTTTTTGGGTTTTTTTTTCTTTTTTAGTGCAAAAGGACAAGAGGCCTTTACCTGTGCTCTGTACTGGCCATCCATGAAGGACAATCTCATAAGTGACACTAACACTGTGAGGCAGGAAAGAGACTGAGCCCTGGAGTTACACAGCCTCTTAGTGGCAGACACTGCCTGGACCTTGTCCAGTTTCCTCCCTGCCTCCTCTAATGTGTTCCCCACCAGTCACCTCAGATGCTAACATAGTGCAGTCACCTCGGACGCTAACATGGTGCAGTCACCTCGGATGCTAACACGGTGCTCATCACCGTGCTCCACAGGCTGGCCAGCCCTCTCCTGCGGATGCAGACGCCCTTCCTGTCTCATTCATTTGGAAAAGCTGACTCACCACAAGGCTGCCGGCCTAAGGCTGACCTGCAATGGTCCTTCCCTGGCGTGGCGTGCGAGCCCCTCTTCCTTCTGCCACTGTGCTGCAGTCAGTCATTTGGACTGTCCTCTGTCCGCCTTCCCTCTGTCTCCCTGCACATGGTTCTATCTCCAGCACTCAGGGTAGGACAGGCATATGGTAGATGTGTGAGCGCCAGCTACTGTCCTCAGGGCACTGAGGGTGAGCAGAGGGAACTTTGGAATTACTTACATGCTTCCAGAGATGTCTAAGATGACAAGAGTGACAGAAGACATGGACTTTTTTTTAAAAATACAGTAATTCACATCTTCATCCTGCCAAAGGAAGAGCAAGTGTGTGTCATCGTGTTCACTACGGAAGAGCGAGTGTGTGTCATCGTGCTCACTACGGAAGAGTGAGGCCCGTGAGTAGCTCCTGCTCTCTCCAAAAGAGCCTACAAGTCTCAGCAGCAACCACCTTCGAATAGGACTGTGGGCCGAAGGGTGTCCTGAGCCCCGGTGAGGATTGCAGTCAGGCCCTGCAATCCTAGCGCCTGGGAAGTAGAGGCAGGAACACAAACCAGTGTGTTCTGGGATAGTCTAGGATCCAGAGTGTGGTGGAGCGTGCCGTAATCCTAGAACTCGGGAGACTGAGGCAGGAGGACTGCTCCAAGTTAGAGAATACCCTGGACTACAGAATGAAACCCTGCCATCCCCTACTGTCTCTTTAAAAGAGAACATGGGCCAGAAGAAGACTCAGTTGTCAAGAGCACTTATTCAGCTCTTGCAGAGGTCCTGATTCTCAGCACCCATCATCATAACTGTAACACAGTTCCAGGGGATCCTCTGATGGCACCAGGCAAGCATGTAGTGTTCAGACATGCATGTGGGCAAAATACCAACACACACAAAAAATTTAAAAGACAACTTACCAGGTAAGAAGAAAAGCCATCGTTCTTAGTCCGATCCAAACTGAATCCGATCTGAGGGCAGCAAAGAGAGGACAGACTAAGTCCCCACACTGCGCTCTGCCCTCGCCTTTCTTACTCCAAGCTGTGCTCTGCCCTCGCCTTTCTTACTCCAAGCTGTGCTCTGCCCTCGCCTTTCTTACTCCAAGCTGCCCTCTGCCCTCGCCTTTCTTACTCCAAGCCGTGCTCTGCCCTTGCCTTTCTTACTCCAAGCTGCCCTCTGCCCTCGCCTTTCTTACTCCAAGCTGCCCTCTGCCCTCGCCTTTCTTACTCCAAGCTGCCCTCTGCCCTCGCCTTTCTTACTCCAAGCTGCGCTCTGCCCTCGCCTTTCTTACTCCAAGCTGCCCTCTGCCCTTGCCTTTCTTACTCCAAGAGCAAAATGAAGTTAAATAGCAACAAACACAGAAAGCTGTCCAGTCGGCCTGGCCTCTCATTTTTCTTAAGTGCTCTCTTGGTTGGTTTGTTGTTTTTTTTTCTCGCTCTGGCCCTGCGCCCTCAGACCCAAAGTTTTATTGATTTATTATACATAAGTACACCGTAGCTATCTTCAGATGCACAAGAAGAGGGCACAAGAAGCGGGCATCGGATCCCATTACAGATGGTTGTGAGCCACCATGTGGTTGCTGGGAATTGAACTCAGGACCTTCAGAAGAGCAGCAAGTGCTCTTAACCGCTGAGCCACCTCTCTAGCCTAAAGGCTCTCTTGTAAGGAGGACATAGCTGTTCAAGTAAAATCGTTAATCAAATATTTATTCAAGAACTACAGGATTGGAGAACAGCTCAGTAGTCAAGAGTGCTGGCTGCTATGCTCTTGCCGAGGTCCTGAGTTCAATTCCCAGCAACAACATGGTGCCTCACAACCATCTGTAACGGGATACAATTCCTTCTCCTGGTGTGCAGGTGCACATGCAAATAAATCACTTACATACATTAAATGCATAAACAAACATTTTTAAAAGTTCACAACCTAAGGTTGAGATGTGGCCCAGTGGCAAAACACTTATCTAGCATGGGTAAGGCCCTGTGTTCCACCCCAGCACTGCAGGGACTATAGGAAGTCTAAAAGTAAATTGGGGCCAGAGAGATGGCACAGTGGTTAGAGCACTGACTGCTTTTTTTTCCAGAGGTCCTGGGATCAAATCCCAGCAACCACATGGTGGCTCACAACCATCTGTAATGGGATCTGACGCCCTCTTCTGGTGCATCTGAAGACAGCTACAGTGTACTTACATATAATAAATAAATGAATCTTAAAAAGAGAAAAGTAAAGCTGACCCTGTAGCATGCCTCGGTACAGTGTACTTTGGTACTACCAACACTGAATTTTCTCCAGTTTGGGGAGGAAGGAGGAGGCTGATGGAGTAACCCCTGACCCACAGGAAGACACTTGCCTCAGCATCCTTGTCTGTAGCTCCCTCAGGCTCAGTCACAGAGAGGCTGCTGACGTTGACCACCATGTAGCCATCCTTGAAGAACCCGAAGGTGTTGAGATGGACTTTATGCCGCACATCATCCTACAGAGATTGGGGTTGATGTCTCATTAGTCAGCCTGTTCATTTGCGTGAAGAGCTAGCTATGTGTCCAGTTTTATAGTGGCCAGTCTAAGTTCCCATAGGTGCAGAGACAGATCCAGCTGTCGCAAGCTACCCTTCAAATGCATAAAAGGACTCTGACAGATGTCAAAGCCCGGCAGAGGGCAAGTGTGGACTCATTCATTTCAGCACACGTGTATGGGCTCTGGGGCAAATTGGTCAGGGTCAAGTTGACATGTGAATCCCACAGCAAGGTGAACCATGATTTAATTAGCCTGAATTCTTCCTGAAAGAAGAGTGCCTGTCTTCTGGTAGGCACTCAAAACTATATAGAGGAAGCCAAGTCACATGGTGCACACCTTTAATCCCCACCCAGGAGGCAGAAGCAAGAGGGTGAGTTCAAGGCCAGGCTGGTCTACACAGAGTTCCTGGCCAGCCAGGGGTACATAGTGAGACCCTGTTTAAAAGAAAGACAAGCCAAGCAGTGGTGGCGCACACCTTTAATCCCAGCACTTGGGAGACAGAGGCAGGTGGATTTCTGAGTTCGAGGCAAGCCTGGTCTACAGAGCGAGTTCCAGGACAGCCAGAGCTATACAGAGAAACCCTGTCTCTGAAAACAAAACAAAAACAAAAACAAAAAAAGATAAAGAACGGCCCCTCAAAAAAACATAGGGGAGCCGGGCGTGGTGGCGCACGCCTTTAATCCCAGCACTCAGGAGGCAGAGGCAGGTGGATTTCTGAGTTCGAGGCCAGCCTGGTCTACAAAGTGAGTTCCGGGACAGCCAGAGCTATACAGAGAAACCCTGTCTCAAAAAACAAAACAAAACAACAACAAAAAAAAAACATAGGGGTCTGGGGGCTAGGACCTAGTTCAGTAAAAAACACTTGCTGCTCTTCTGTCAACCATCTCCCAGCAACCACATTCAGAGGCTCACAACCATCTGTAACTCCAGGGGATCTTTTGCCTCTGTATTCATGTACACACACCCACATAATTTTCAGTTTAATATTTATGGGGCTGTAGAGATGGCTCAGCGGTTAAGAGCACTGACTGCTCTTTCAGAGGGCGTGAGTTCAATTCCCAGCAACCACATGGTGGCTCACAACCATCTGTAATGAGATCCAATGCCCTCTTCTGGTGTATCTGAAGTCAACTATAGTGTACATAAAATATATAAAATAAATAAATCTTTAAACACCCCCCAAAATTTTTTAATGTATAAAAGAAACTAATTATGTCAGGGGAGGGGAGTGTTGAAGTAAACACCCAGCTGCCCTTAGCTCCTCCCAGACTTGTCCCACTTGACCCCAAGTGATACCCAGTATGCTGGGCCTTAGGGCAGAAGCTAATGTAGAGGCACTCCCAGGAACAAGTCAAGTGGAGACAGACAACTGAGCATGGGGGAATCCTGGGCTCGCTCAAACCACAGCCCACAGGGAAACATGCCCAACCCCTGCCTGCCTCCATGTCTCAACTGAAGCAGGACCACACACTTCAGGACCAGGACGAGATATCAGCAAAGCCTTCTAACACAGGTTCGTCCTAACATGTGACATTACTGAGAATACATGAACTGTGTCTGTGACAAGTGGCTCTTTACCCATAAAGCTGGAGTTACCCAGACAACAGAAGCTGTTGATGGGACCCTCTCCTATAGCTACAAGTTTCCAGGCCTCAGAGGCCTTCAACAGGACAGAAGGAGGGACTAGGATAAGCCCCACCCACAAGGCCAAGAGACAATGCCCTGGAACACTGCCACCAGGAGGGTCTTATTTCCTGCCTGACTCTGGCTTCCCCGCCCAACTAGGTCTGAGGGTTGGAGAACTGGTCCTCAGCAATGGTCTAATGCAAGCTCTCTCTCCACACTCCTGCAATGTCTCAGAATGGCACTGGCTTCCTCCCCTCCCCCCTTCCCGCAGTGTTTTCAACTCTCTTCCCTTTTTTGGTCTGCTGGGAATTTCCCTTAATGCAGAGTTCAGCTAGGCATTTGGAGCATGTGTGCTATCTCTCACTTCCCGGTGACAGGAGACTGAGGCAAGCCCACACTCCCACAGAGAAGCAATCTGCAGAGCAAAGCAAGCACGCGCGCGCGCACACACACACACACACACACAGAGGACAGGATTTGGAGGGGATGGTGACTGCTCCTCAGCGAAAGGGACTTTCCAGTCACTTGAGAGAAAGGTAAAGCTTGAGAAAATTGTGAAAGCACTAATAATTGTTTCCTGATGGCTACAGTGTGTTTACATTGTGGGAATAAGCTGAGTTGTACATTTATGTTCAGCATGTACGGATTTTACTTTTTTCTTGTATTTTGTCTACCTACTTGTGTGTGTATACACATGTCACAGTACAAAGAGAAAGTCAGAAGACAACTTGTAGGAGTCCAGTCTTCCCTTCCAGCATGGGGGGGCCCAGGTCATCAGGCTTTCACTGCTGAGCTGTCTCACGTCCCAAATTTCCATTTTAAGGGTATACTTCTACTCTGTCCAACATGTAGGAAGTTTACAGCAGACACACGTGAGAGACAGAGGCAGGTGGGTCTTTGTGTGTTCAAGCCTAGAACAGCTAGGGTTATACAGTGAGACCCCATCTTTAAACAAAACCTCACTGAGGCTCTATGAGGAGCACCATGCACCTGACATGGCAGCACACCTGTAGCACACACCTGTAGCACACACCTGTAGTAAACACCTGTAGCACTCCTGTAGTACACACCTGTAGTACACACCTGTAGTACACACCTGCAGCACACCTGTAGCACTCCTGTAGTATATACCTGTAGTACACACCTGTAGCACACACCTGTAGTACACACCTGCAGCACTATAGTACACACCTCTAGTACACACCTGTAGCACTCCTGTAGTATACACCTGTAGTACATACCTGCAGCACTCCTGTAGTACACACCTGTAATACACACCTGTAGCACTCCTGTAGTACACACCTGTAGTACACACTTGCAGCACACCTGTAGTACACACCTGTAGTACACACCTGTAGCACACCCCAGCACTTGGCAGGAGAGGCAGGAGGATCAGAGGTTGGGTGGGAGCTCAGCATTCCTGCCCTCTCCCTGCTACTCTCCTGGAAATGTCAGCCAAGCTCCCTGACAACGGGACAGTACAGGGAGAGGAGGAGGGGACAGAGAGGGTCTGCCAGAGTATCCCAAGGCTGACCCTGCCAGACACCAGCAACAGAGAGGATGCACCGGCCACCTCCTGCACTGCACCCAGCAGGGCTCTGAGGAACACTCCGCTTTGCAACCCGGAACTGCCTCTCTACAACTCTACAAGGCGGGTGCAGCTCTGCTCAGGCTACTGAGGAAGAAACAGGCCCAGACAGGTAAGCGCTGGCTTGGACCAGAGAAGCAGACCCAACCCAGGCGGGAACTCCACACCTGGGCTCTTACTCACAGCAGGCCTTTCACAAGCAAATAAACAGTGCATCTTTTATCTAGCTTTGAACTAATCTGCATTACACAGGAGTAGAAAGTGCCAGGGCTTGTCCCTGCTTACACACACACACACCTCAGCCAATTAGGGGAACAAACCCTAGAGGACCCACCATCTCATCTGCAAGTATCTTGGTATGTATCTCCAGTGTGGGCCAAAAGAAAAACAACAGCATTGCTGTCCGCTTGATCACAGTAAGCTGCACATCTGCTGAATTCAACAAGATCACTCAGCTATGGAAAGTCAAGGTCGCAGGGACATAGACACTGTGTGGGAGTGAGGATGCAGCTCAGGGGTGAAGGGTACCTGGAATGTGTAAATGAGCCCCTAGATTGGGTCCTAAGCCCTTCAAAATACATTAAAGGATGGAATACATTACCGCACCTAGATACCCAAAGGAGGTCAATATTAAGAGTGTGCCGCTCTCGCCCGGCTCTCCTCACAGGCGCTCTGCCAACAATCTACAGAGGGCCAGCCCTAGCTTGAAGATGAAACACTGTTGATTAATGTTCTGTCTTGTTTGGTTTTGTTTTCCTTGAAATGGGATCTCATGGAGAGGCCCACACTGATTTTCAACTCAAAATCTTTCTTCAGCCTTGCTGATGTGCTACACCAAGCCTGGACAGAGTCATCAGAGAGAAAAGTGCAGCCCAGGATTCCAGAGTATTGGAAGTTATTCTGAAAGGCTTACTCTTATTTTCAATGATCTATTTTGTTAAACTGAAACTTAATTTTAAAAGCCAGGTGTAGTGGAGGCAGCCTTTAATCCCAGCACTGGAGAGGCAGAGGCAGAGGCAGGGACAAATAAATAAATAAATAAATAAGGGCCTACAAACTGCTCAGTGAGTAGGGGACTTGTTGCCTCTAAGCCTGATACCCTGAGTTCACCTTCCAGGACCCACACAGTGCAAGGAGAGAGCCAACTCCCACAAGGCAACACCTGCATGTTCACAATGTATATGTGCCCCAGCCCACACTAGATAAATAAAAATGCTCAAATGATAAAATAGTTAAAGCCATATGTGGCAACACACACCTGCAATCCCAGCACTAGGAAGGCCGAGGCAAAAGGATTATAGACTGAAGGGCCATCCTGGGCTATACAGAACTTTTTATTCTTTAATCCCAGTGCTAGGGAGGCAAAGGCAGGTGGCTCTCTGTGAGATCAAGGCCAGCCTAGTCTACATAGTGAATTTTAAGTTAACCAGAGCTATAAAGTAAGATCTCGCCCCCCCCCCCCAATTTTTTAATGTATTTTATGAGAGACAGACAAAAGTGAATTCTTACTAAAGTAAGTTGACCTAAAAATTCAGGTACATAGAAACAAAATAAGTTTTTAAAAGACAACAGAAAGCTTTTAAACATGCTGACATCTGAAACTGTCAATTTAAATGAGATATCACCATTTTACTACTGGGCTGGCAGAAACCAGGTTGAGGTCGTAGCTGGGCTGGGAAGCATGTGGACAACAGAACACTCAGTCTGGGACGGGCACTCAGTTAAAGGAGGAAGGAGTCTGCGTCCCTAAAGGCCCCGGCATCAGGTGCCTAGACACATGTGCTCCAGATCACAGCGAGGGAAAGAAAGGGAAAGAGCATCAGTGAGTAAGTAAGTCCTTTGTGTCTCTCTGGATCTCATCATTCTACATCCCTTTCCTCACTCGGGAAATGGCTAGGTCCTCTTGTAGTTTTATCTTATATCGGCAAGCAAGAAATATTGGCTCCGAAAGCTTGAGGCAGGAGGACTGCCATGAGTTAAACTAGATGAATTACAAGCTACCCTGGGCTATAAGAACGTGACTCTATATCCAGAAGAAAAACAAACAAACAAACAAATCTATCTCTGAGTTGAGAGTACAGCTCAGTTGTTAAAGAGCTTGCATGCACACGGCTCTGGTTCTCATCTCCAGCACTTCATACACCAACCATGGTACACACCTAAAATCCCATGTCTGGGGAGGTAGAGACAAGATCAGAAGTTCAAGGCCATTCTCAGCTATTTATCAAGTTTGAGGCCAGTCTGAGACGAATTACAACCTGTCTCAAAAACAAAAACCTCAGTCCCGACAAGGCTTGGTGATACCTGCCTATAATTGCAGCTACTTGCCAGGCTATGTCAGAGGGTGGCAAGTTAAAGGCTAGCCTGGGCAGAAGGTTGCTTGAAAGGAAGCAAAGAAGGAAGGACTCACAGGTCCAACCATAAATATCACAAATTAACAGCTTTAAAATCTGGCTAAATTAATAATGCTTACATAGATCTGCAACTTCCATTTTCAGCAACAATGTATCTATCCTTCCTGGACTCTGTGGATACACTTTCCTGTTGGTACTTATAGTCCATCTATCCAAACATCAGCACAGCGCTCTCTCTCTCTCTCTCTCTCTCTCTCTCTCTCTCTCTCTCTCTCTCACACACACACACACACACACACAAACACACACACACACACACACACACACACACACCAGGAGCATACAGCCATTTCTGAAGCTCTACTGTAACCACACTGCCTAGTGTGGGCCTCTTCTCACACATGCGCTGTCCATGCTGGCTTCTAGGGTATATTAATCTAGCAGTGAAACTTCAGAGCTTACTAGAAACTGCAACTCTTTCCTCCAAAGTCCAGGAGAGTCCCGTTCCTTCTATTCACAACAACCAGGAAGATGCCAGACCTTAAGTTCCCAAGCTCAAAAAAAAAAAAAAAAAAAAAAAAAAAATTCAAGCTACTGGTGACTCAGTTTACATTTTCTGAATGTCTGTTCGTGCTCCTTGTCTGTTAACTAGCTGTTGCTTTTTTATGAGGTATCTTTGTTTATATATTGTGTTTATTCCTATTAGTCTTTTTAATAGACTTTTTAAGGTTTATTTCTATTATTTACTGTGTCTATTTGCATACATGTATTCCCTTAGAAGCAGGAAAGAATGCCCTGGAG
>LR753347.1:292018-429024 GCA_902729485.2 Mus minutoides | reverse complement strand
ACACACACACACACACACACACACAAACACACCCAGAGTGAATCAACCTAGTGGGCTAAATAAATAAGTAAAATGTAAAACTCTATGAGCTAGAAGATGCTGGAGACTATACTGATCCAGGACTCATAAGGGTGAACCACAGGAAGCAGCAATTGTGGTAATAACACACAAGAAGACAGGGGACTGGGAGCTATTTAGAGTACTCTACAGAACTTGGTGACTTGGTGAAATGACAGATTTCCAGCTTGAGAAATAAGCAGCCAGTGGTCTAGTTACTAAGAAAGCCAAAGTGGGAGGCAGAGTACACAGCTGGGAGCGCAGGGTGGGGAGGACAGCCCAATCAACACAGAAGACGATGAGAGCATTTGAACACACACAGGTCTGGCCACCCTGCCCCAACATACTGAACTATTTCTGTGAAAGGTAAAGAAGACAGATGGGGTAGCCTGTGTTTGGAATCCCATAATTGGGAGGTAGAGGCATGAGATCAAGAGTTCAAAGACAAGCCAGGTTTTACTGTGCACGCCTTTGATAACAGTACTTCGAAGGAGGCAGAGGAAAGCAAATTTCTGTGAGTTCCAGTCTAGTCTATAGAGTGAGTTCCAGTCTAGTCTATAATGTGGGTTCCAGTCTAGTCTATAGAGTGAGTTCCAGTCTATAGAGTGAGTTCCAGTCTAGTCTATAGAGTGAGTTCCAGTCTAGTCTATAGAGTGAGTTCCAGTCTAGTCTATAGAGTGAGTTCCAGTCTAGTCTATAGACTGAGTTCCAGTCTAGTCTATAATGTGAGTTCCAGTCTAGTCTATAGAGTGAGTTCCAGTCTAGTCTATAGAGTGAGTTCCAGTCTAGTCTACAAAGTGAGTTCCAGTCTAGTCTATAACGTAAGTTCCAGTCTAGTCTATAATGTGAGTTCCAGTCTAGTCTATAAAGTGAGTTCCAGTCTAGTCTATAAAGTGAGTTCCAGAACACTGAGGGTTAGTACACAGAAAAATTCTGTCTCAGAAAAACCACTAAGAAAGAAAGAAAGAAAGAAAGAAAGAAAGAAAGAAAGAAAGAAAGAAAGAAAGAAAGGGAAAGGGAAAGGGAAAGAAAAGAAAAGAAGAAAGAAGGGAAGAGAGAGTGCAGAGCCATTCTTGGCTGCATAGTGAGTATGAGGTACACCTAAGCTATATGGAGCCTTCCTCAAAAAAAACAAAAAACAAGCAAAAAATCCAAACTAATCAAACAGTTAAGAGAGCCCAGCAGGCAGAGGCGCCCGTCTTCAAGACCACTGACCTGAGTTTGGTCCTGTGGACCCACATGGTGGAAGGAGAGAATCAGCTCCCAAATTATCCTTCAACACAACATGCTTGTTATGTCATGCATGCATGTACACACACATACACACTGACAGAAATGCATGTGTACACCCATGAAGACAGAGACAGACAGACTACACCACACACTAGATAAATAAACATAAAAGAGTAATAGTAACAACCAGGACGGAAGAGATGACCCTGTGCATGTGCTTGCCACACACCACGTCAGAAGCCCACGGGCCAGCTAGCCTGCTGTGTACAGTGGAGAGGAGCACGAGCCCCTCTGGGACAGACAAGGACTAACACTCAAGATTCTTGCCTAACCTCCACATGCACGCCATGCTAGATGAGCACCTGTGTTTGAGAACACTCATGGCATATACACATTAATAAGTAAGTAAAGCAGGTGGGCTAACAGCTCAGTTTCATTCTTTAAACTTTACAGAATAGACTGGTAGGATCAGCTCACTGCCTGGTACTCTCAGGCTGTCCTAGCCTACCTGTGCAGATAAAGTACGCAGGCAATGCACTGCTGCCTTTGTTTTTGTGATGAGTGAACCAGGACCTTGGATATGCCAAGCAATGTGGCACTACTGAGCTACACATTGGTTTAGTTTGCTTTGATTTTTGCAATGCTGGTAGGTTTAAAAAAAAAAAAAAAAAAAAAAGCCGGGCATGGTGGCGCAAGCCTTTAATCCCAGGACTTGGGAGGCAGAGTCAGATTTCTGAGTTCCAGGCCAGCCTGGTCTACGGAGTGAGTTCCAGGACAGCCAAGGCTATACAAACAAACAAACAAACAAAATAACAACAACAACAAATAGTAACAGGGAGCTAGAGAGAAGGCTCAGCAGTTAAGAGCACTGACTGCTCTTCCAAAGGTCCTCAGTTCAAATCCCAACAACCACATGGTGGCTCACAACCATCCATAATGAGACTGACACCCTCTTCTAGTGTGTCCAAAGAGAGTGTACTTAGATATAATAATAAATAAATCTTTAAAAAAATTAAATACAACCCTACCATATGGCCCAGCAACTCTAATCCAGCCCTGGGTGCCACCCAAGTTTCACAGACTTGCACATGAATGATATTGGTAGGACATCCATCATAATAAAACAAGACCAGAGATGGGCATGGGGCCTGCACCTGTAATCCTAGCACTGGGCAGACAGAAGCCAGTTGGACTAGGCAAAAGTCATCACCCACAAAGGGCACTGCTATTCAACAATAGCTAACATCAAATTCCTGAGTGAGTTAAGGAGAGGGCTTGGATGCCGGGCGTGGTGGCGCACGCCTTTAATCCCAGCACTCGGGAGGCAGAGGCAGGCGGATTTCTGAGTTCAAGGCCAGCCTGGTCTACAGAGTGAGTTCCAGGACAGCCAGGGCTATACAGAGAAACCCTGTCTCGAAAAACCAAAAAAAAAAAAAAAAAAGAAATCAGGAGTTCTTAGCCTCAGAGTGATGAACCAGCAAACTCGGATACCTTGATAAACTGCACCAGGATTATGAAGCTACAGAAAGGCCAAGAAAGCTGTGTGGCCTTCAAAATGCATTTCTCTGGGGAGAGTGCCTACAGCTTTCAGTGGACTTTATAAGGAGCCAAGACTGATCTGTCTTGCTGTAGGTAGGAGTCACTTTACTCAAGATCATTTTAACTTACAGTCAAAAGCGGACAGCCCAAGTGTGCCTGTATGGATTTGGCCAGGTTTCAAATCTACAGTCTGTCTGTACCCTTTAAACTCTAGATTCACAAGGCTTGATCCTTCACACCTAATGGAAAGTGTTTTTACAGGCAGCTGTGTCCAGATCCACAACTTCTTGGAACACTGACTATTAGGAAAATGTACAAGGCTTTGAGTCATAATGATGTCATCTTCTCTTCTCCAGGTATATTAACCGGCTGGCAATCCTGTGTAAGCCTTAGAGAACTTTCTACTGTGGATTAGTTACCATAGCGGTTCTTGGGTGTTCACTTCAGGCCTGTCATAAACATCTTCTTCCTTAGGCAATGACCATAGAGGGAGAATGAAAAAGGCCCACTACTTAGAAACACTTCGGACGCTGAGTTTAAATCCTCAGGCTTGTTCTTTCTTACATTTTCTTCTTGAAATCAAGGCATGTATTTCAAGAGAGATTTGAATTCCTCTTGGGGATCCTGGCTTTGGTCAGTCAATCGAGCACCCTAAACCAAGCAGGCTAAGATTCCGCACAACTTCAAAGCGCCAGATCAAGGGGCACAGAAGGGCGGAGATCGCGGACAAGAGAACTTGGAATTTAAGTTATGAAAGGATGAATAGGGAAGGTTGCCACCAACGTGGAATCCAGGGAAGCCAGCGGGAATGGCAGGAGCGGCCTCCCAGGTCTTTGGGAGATTTGGGCCGCGGCTGGGCCCCTTCCTCACGACCTCAAACCTGCAGGGACCAGACTACCCGAGGCGGCCGCACGGCGTAGTCCATCCCCACAGGGCGGCGCAGACCCCCTGGCTCAGGGGCCGAACTTGGAGATCCCGCTGGGCTGAAGTTGGCTCAGCCCGGGACAGCGGTCGCGCCCCCCGTCGCCACTCCCTGATCCTGCCCCCAGCCCGCCAGGTCTTACTTTGAGCGCCAGGTGATGGACGCGGCCCAAGACGGGGTGGACCAGCAGCTCCAGCAACGCCAGCAGTCGTAGCAGCCGCAGGCAGAAGGAGCCGGAGCGGCCGAGGGGTACCGGGACGGCCATGTTTGTTCCAGCATCACCAGCTGCTTCCTCTCCCACCCACTTCCGGGTCAAAGTGCAGCGTCCCGGACATGCTCGGGAAGGGGGTGCGGCTGCCGCCTCCGAGGTCCTTGAGATCATTTTACTGCAAAACTCAACTCTGGTCACGGAGGGACCTGAGCGGACCACCTCGGCACTCTTCAGTTGGCCTCCCAGGGCGGACTTCCGACACATCCCCTGTGAGGACCCTGAAGCGTTTGCCATGACAACCATGGCGGGGCAAGTTCAAGCCGGGCTTGGGGATTGAGGGGTCTGGACCAAAGTCCTGAACCCGCAATGTCCACCACTGACCCTGGCGGATGATTGCACTGCCGCCAGTGGAAATAACTTAGAAATTGCAGGCCTGTCTTAGATTCCTTGACTTATTATCCTAGGCCCTTTACACAAACTTCAGCTTGAAATAGTTGCAGTACTAGGATTTATTGAGTCAACAGGAAGCAATCCACTAGCCTTTTTTTTTTTAAGTGGCATCTAATCTTTGGGACAATCTAATCAGATAAGAGGTAGGTGTCATGCTGTTCCTCTGTTCTACCTAAACTCTAAGAAATGGTCATTTTGTCCATTCTGAGCTGGGGATCACATGCAGATTTTTAACTGATACGTCATTTTGTCTTACTTGATTTCATGCCACTGCTGGAGTTTGAGCCTTAATGTTTTCTATTTTAGTCTCTTTGGGAACTTAGCTTCTAGTCCTTGGCACTTAATGGAAGGACTTGGTAGTAGGTCCCTGGTACCAGGGGTTACAGGAAACACTCGTATTAAAATTGCTGATAACCAAGTTGGTTTAGTTCTTAGATTCTTGTTTTTAACTGGACACACAGTAACAGACTTTTATGTATGTGCACGTAATTATTTAAGCAAAATAGAACACAATAAAAACACAGGGAGGGGCTGGTGAGATGGCTCAGCGGGTAAGAGCACCCGACTGCTCTTCCGAAGGTGATAAGTTCAAATCCCAGCATCCAAATGGTGGCTCACAACCATCCGTAACGAGATCTGGCGCCCTCTTCTGGAGTGTCTGAAGACAGCTACAGTGTACTTACATATAATAAATAAAATAAATCTAAAAAAAAAAAAAAAAAAAACAAAACACAGGGAACTCTACTACCAGGCAACAACCACTATGTTAGTGTGTGAACACCTATGACAGAATCAGATTCCTATAGCTTTTTGTTTGTTTGATTGTTTTTGTTTTTGTTTTTCGAGACAGGGTTTCTCTGTGTAGTCCTGGCTGCCCTGGAACTCACTCTGTAGACCAGGCTGGCCTCGAACTCAGAAATCCACCTGCCTCTGCCACCCAAGTGCTGGGATTAAAGGCGTGCGCCACCATTGCCCGGCTCCTATAGCTTTTTTTTTTTTTTTTTTTAAAGATTTTATTTCTGAGTCAAGTCATAGTACACACTTTTTTTCCCCCTTGTTCCGGTCAACCCCGCTCACTCCGCTCGACCCTGCTCGCTCCAGCGGCCCGCTAGCTCCAGTTGCCCCCCTTGCTCAGGCCGTCCCTGCTCGTTCCGGCCGTCCCTGTTCGGCTCTGCTTGCTCTGGCCAGCACTGCTTGCACCGGTCGGTCTCTCCGTTCCAAGAATTTGTTTTCTTATTATTCTTCATAAGTACGCTGTAGCTGACTTCAGACGCACCAGAGGAGGGCGTCAGATCTCATTACGAGTGGTTGTAAGTCACCATGTGGTTGCTGGGATTTGAACTCATCACCTTTGGAAGAGCAGTCAGGTGTTCTTACCCGCTGAGCCATCTCACCAGCCCCCTCCTATAGCTTTTTAACTGGATCTAGGAACAAGATGTATTTTGAAGATCTGGTTGGTTGGTTTTCTAAACTTTTTAATGTATGTGTGTGCCATGTGTAGGTACCTGAGAGGACCAGAAGATGGTGTCAGATCCTCTGGAGCTGGAATTGCTGGCAGTTGTGTGTTGCCTGACATCATGAGTAATAGAAACTGAACTCAGGTATCTATAAGAGCAGTAAGTGCTCTTAACCACTGAACAATGTCTCTAACCCAACATGAATGATCTGTATCTATAAATACATATAGGTAGGTAATTAAGTTTGTTTTTATGTTGTTTGTGTGTATATAAATGCCATGGGGTGTACCCATAGAGACCAGAAGAGGGCATCAGATCCCTGGAACTGAAGTTACCTGTGGTTGTGAGCCATCCAGTGTGCTTGCTGGGAACCCAAACTTCTGGAAGAACAGGAACTCTTAGCTGCTGAGCCATCTCTTCAGCCCAATATGATACACTTTATTTATTATATGTGAATACACTGTAGCTGACTTCAGACACACCAGAAGAGGGCATCAGATCTCTTTCTTTATGGGTGGTTGTGAGCCACCATGTGGTTGCCAGGATTTGAACTCAAGACCTTCTGAAGAGCAGTCAGTGCTCTTACCTACTGAGCCATCTCTCCAGCCCCAATATGACATACTTTAATGCCACAAACTGTGAACTTCAACAGATTCACTTGGAGCCAGGAGGCCGTGGTACACATCTTTAATCCAGTTACTCAGGAAGCAGAGGCAATCCAGTGGGTCTCTGAGTTCAAGGCCAACCAAAACTACTCAGAAAAACTTCGAGTTGAAAACCCAAAGAAGAGGCGGGAGAGATGGCTCAGCGGTTAAGAGCACTGACTGCTCTTCTGAAGGTTGCGAGTTCAAATCCCAGCAACCACATGGTGGCTCACAACCATCCATAATGAGATCTGATACCCTCTTCTGGTGTGTCTGAAGTCAGCTACAGTGTACTTAGATATAATAATAAGTAAATCTGAGCCGGATGTGGTGGCACACGCCTTTAATCCCAGCACCTGGGAGGCAGAGGCAGGCAGATTTCTGAATTCGAGGCCAGCCTGGTCTACAGAGTGAGTTCCAGGACAGCCAGTTCTATACAGAGAAACCCTGTCTTGAAAAAGAAAAACAAAACAAAACAAAACAAAACAAAAAACCCAAACAAACAAATAAATCAATTGGTTGGGACTATACTGTCTAATTAAAAAAAAAAAATCACGGGAAAATACAGAACTAAAAGTCAGATGGTTGTGGAGCCAGAGAAGGTCCTAGGTTTGCCTCTGTGTTTGCACAATCTTCATACACTGATAAACCCCCTAATCCTTACCCTGACTAAAAAACCAGTCCAAGTTCAGTCACACCCTCCTCAGAGGCAACAGTAGAACAACATGGAGGTGGAGACACAGTTGGGGTTTATCATAAGATGCATTTCAGTTTTCTGGGAGTGACACTGGCTGGCTGGTGGCCTTGTCTTCCCTTCTCTTGGGTCTTGGGCTCTTTTGAATATGCAATCTTCCATGTTTGAACAGGATTTTCATCTGATCCCACCCCCTTACAGATAATGAAACCTAGAGCAGGAAATTCTGGAATTACTCTT
The DNA here is from genome assembly GCA_902729485.2 of Mus minutoides. Classification (NCBI taxonomy): domain Eukaryota; kingdom Metazoa; phylum Chordata; class Mammalia; order Rodentia; family Muridae; genus Mus; species Mus minutoides. The sequence goes on along the minus strand of LR753347.1, from coordinate 421,577 downwards.
TTGCAGCCCTACACAGAGAGGTGAGAATTTATTTTCTGAGTGAACTTAATTGGCTATGTGATCTATATGTATGCTATGTCACTTAAAAGCCTAAGAGATGTCTTATTTCCTTTCTTCAGGTCAGGTTTGGTTAGATTAGTTCAGGGGCAGTCTGTTCATGAGTAAATGACCCACCAGCACAGGCAGACTCACCCTGCTCACAAGCCCTGGACAAAAGCCGTCTTGCCTCATTGAGAACGAGGCCATTGCATGCCTTGTTGGACAGGAAAGCTGTGTAGATAACCCAGATGTTCCCACTTGTTTGATAGGTGTGAGATCAGTGCCAGGGAGCTTTAGGTAGCTTTCTGAAGATCATACAGCCGTTGGGTAGTTTTAGCTGGCATCTGTGACCAGGACTGAAACTACCACAGAAGGCTTCTTGCCCAATATTATGAAGAGCTTCTTACTTAAAAAAAAAAAAAAAGGAAAAAAGATGTATTATTCTATTTTATTGTGTGTATGTGTAGGGTTGGGGAGTGTGTGTGAGTACAAGGTTCCTGGAGGCCAGGAAAGGGTTAGAACCCCTGGGGCTGGAAACCAGATTCAGGTCCTCTGCAAGAGCAGTGCATACTCTTTTTTTTTTTGTTTTTGTTTTTGCTTTTGTTTTGTTTTTTGAGACATGGTTTCTCTGTGTAGCCCTGGCTGTCCTGGAACTCACTCTGTAGACCAGGCTGGCCTCCAACTCAGAAATCCACCTGCCTCTGCCTTCCAAGTGCTGGGATTAAAGGCGTGTGTCACCACTGCCTGGCTAGCAGTGCACACTCTTTTTTTTTAGTTTGTTTTGTTTTGTTTTGTTTGGAGACAGGGTTTCTCTGTGTAGTCTTTGCTGTCCTGGAACTCACTCTGTAGACCAGGCTGACCTCGAATTCAGATCCACCTGCCTCTGCCTCTCAAGTGCTGGGATTAAAGGCCTGTGCCACATGCCCGGCTGCAGTGCACACTCTTGACTGCAGAGCCTGTCTGATTTTTTTTGTTTGTTTGTTTGTTTTGTTTTTTCGAGACAGGGTTTCTCTCTATAGCCTTGGTTGTCCTGGAACTCACTTTGTACACCAGGCTGGCCTCGAACTCAGAAATCCACCTGCCTCTGCCTCCCGAGTGCTGGGATTAAAGGCATGCACCACCATGCCGGTTCTGTCTGATTTTTTTTTTAAAGATTTATTTTATTTTATTATATGTAAGTACACTGTAGCTGTCCTCAGACACTCCAGAAGAGGGAGCCAGATCTCGTTACGGATGGTTGTGAGCCACCATGTGGTTGCTGGGATTTGAATTTATCACCTTCGGAAGAGCAGTCGGGTGCTCTTACCCTCTGAGCCATCTCACCAGCCCCTCTGTCTGATTTTTATAAGTTTATATTTCAAAAAAGGAAGCAAGCTGGCATGGTAACATAGCTGTGACCCATGACAGAGAGTCTGAGGTAAAAGTCACCTGTTGGAGATATATTTACTTATGTGTATGTGTGTATGCCTGAGTTTATGTGTATGCATGCCATGTGCATACAGGAGTATGGAGAGGCCAGAAGGGGCCATTAGATCCTCTAAAACGGGAGTTATAAGTGGTTGTTGGCCACCCTATGGGAGCTGAGAATTGAAACCTAGCTCCTCTGGAAGAGTAGCCAGTGCTCTTAATTACTGAGCAATTTCTCATGCCCTACGTAAGTGATTTTTACTTTCTTTAAAAAAAATTTTTTTTTAAGATTTATTTATTATATGTAAGTATACTGTAGCTGTCTTCAGACACTCCAGAAGAGGGCGTCAGATCTTGTTACAGATGGTTGTGAGTCACCATGTGGTTGCTGGGGTTTGAACTCAGGACCTCTGGAAGAGCAGTCAGTGCTCTTAACCATAAACAAATGAATTCTGAGTAGGTTTTCCCTTTTTGCTGCCGTGCTGCAGATTAGACCAAGGCTTCATGCATGCTGGACAAGCCACTGTGCTATATTGCCATCCGACTTTTACTTCCTAAGGTTCAGTCCTTAACTGATGATCGTCAGCACTTCAGGGCACTTACTGATGTTGCCAAGGACTGCGGTTTGTTTCTAGAACGCACGTGGTGACTAACAATTACCTGTAACAACAGTTCCAATGGGTCTGGTGGCCTCTTCTGGCTTCTGCGGGCATCTGGCACACATACATACATGCAGGCAAATATACACATAAATATAATAATAATAATAATAATAATAATAATAATAATAATAATAACCCAGACACATGCCGTTGTTAGTCTTAGCACTCAGAAGGCAGAGGCAGATGGATCTCTATAGGTTAGAAACCAGCCTTGTCAACATAGTGAGTTCCAGGACAGCCAGGGCTACAGAGTGAGACCCTGGAAGACAGCGATGGCAATGACAGGCAATCATGTGGGACTGGAGATGACTCAGTGGTTAAGGGCACTTGCTACTCTTCCAGAGGACAAAAGCTCAGTTCCCAGCCTTCACATCAGGAAACTCAGAACCACCTGTCCAGCTCCAGGAGACCCATTATCTTTTTCTGGCCTCCACAGGCACCACACACATTATTCACACATATACACATAAGTAAAAGTAATAAAGACCAATAAAAAAGTTCAATGCCACTCTTTAGAAAGTCTGTCTTTAAATTTGACTAATACTAAAAAGTGGAATGTTCAGATATTCTCAGTTCCTCTTAGTAGTGGTAAAAGTTATTCCAAAGAAGAATTTTGTAGTGTCATTGCAGTAAAAGTTTTACCAGATTTAAAATTAAATCTTTAGGATTCTTGATTTTTAACCTTGAGAATTTTGGCAGAACCTCTGTAAGGCCACAGCAATCAGACCTGCTCAGCAGTGTGTGCGGATGTCTGTCCTCATGGGTAAGGGAACCCTATGGATATGGTTATTGTGTAATTCAGAGGAAGGAACATGGAAGACCCCTTACAAGTCTTTCAAAACTTGTTACAAGGAGCCAGTATGGAATGTTCTTCAAACACTGAGTCCCTGCAAGGTGTAACACATGACTTCTGAGTTTCCAGAAAAGGTCATTTACGAAACCAGGATGCTGCAACCATACATCTTGTTGAGTAATAAAACAAGTTATGCCTGCTTCTCCCTGTCAGTGCTTTCAAGGGGCGTTAAACCTGGGGCTGACTGGAAAAGCCTAGAGGTCAGGAAGGACAGAGCTCCTAAGTCCTGGCTTCAAGCCTTGCTCTCTTAATCAAGAGCCTTTACAGTTTGCAGGGTGCCACTGGTAGGAAAGGAGGGTTTGAATTCAAATTTGTAGTTTGTTTATAGTGTTATTGACACAACTTAGCCTGGGCTTGGACAGTTGAGGAAATAAGATATAACTGCTGTCTGTTTTTCCTTTTACCAAAGTTTTTATTACATGTATGTATGTTTGTATGTATGTTGTATGTATGTATGTTGTATGTATGTATGTATGTATGGGGGACACATGCCTCCAGAGGGCGGGGAGGGTAGATAATGTTCAAAATCTGTTCTCTCTTTCTGCCATGTGAGCCACAGGGATAGAAAGTGGGCAGGTTCGGCTACAGCTCCTTTGCCTGCTGAACTGTCCCACAGGTCTGTGTGTCTTTTCAGAAGAGTTCTTTGAGACCCCAAAGCTAACACAGTGGGAGGAAGCAGAGGTTTGTTGGGGCATGGTAGCATCTGCTGGCCATGTCTTCCAGACTGCAATGGGAATCTCAGGCATCTCTGGAGACGGAGAAGAAACCCTTAAGGCATCTTTTTGGCAAGTGGGCAAATGTCAGTCCAGTGGCTTCAGCCCACTGAAGGTAAGCTGGAGGTAAACCTGAGAGTCACTTTTCAACCTGGGATACTACATCCTGCTTAACTGGTGACAGACTGTTTCTGTTTCATGGTTTACAGAGTCTTTGCAAAGGTCTGGAGACCTCAGCAATAGGGTATTAAAGTCTAGTTGCAGTTGTAAGATTGAACTCACTAGAAAGTTCCTAGATTTATCCTGATCCTTGGCTGCAAGCTGGGCTGCAGCTGGTGCTCAATGTACCATAGTTTCACCAACACTTGTGGGCTTACAGGAATATTAAATGCATTTTTTTTTTGGACTTAGGTCACTTCAAGGCCAGCCTTGGCTACATAGTGAGTTTGAGGTCAGCCTAGACTACATAGGCCCTGTCTTTGAAAAAAGACAAACAGGGCTGGAGTGATGGCTCAGCGGTTAAGAGCACTGGATGCTCTTCCAGCTTTCCTGAGTTCAATTCCCAGCAACCACATGGCTCACAACCATCTGTAATGAAATCCAATCCCCTCCTAGCAACAGTGTACTCATATAATAAAATAAATAAATCTTTAAAAAACAAAGAAAGTCTGGCACTGATGGCACATGCCTTTAATCCCAGCACTTGGGAGACAGAGGCAGGCAGATCTCTGTGAATTCCAGGCCAGCCTGGTCTACAGAGAAACTTCCAGAACATCCAGGGAGACCCTGTCTGCAAAACAAACAACAACAAAAACTAGCCAAATAAAAACCAAACAGTAGGGGCTGGTGAGATGGCTCAGCGGGTAAGAGCACCCGACTGCTCTTCCAAAGGTGATAAGTTCAAATCCCAGCATCCACATGGTGGCTCACAACCATCCGTAATGAGATCTGGTGCCCTCTTCTGGAGTGTCTGAAGACAGCTACAGTGTACTTACATATAAATAAAATAAATCTTTAAAAAAAAAAAACAAAAAAAAAACAAACAGTAAGCCAGGCTTGATAGCATGCCCTTCAATCCCAACACTGAAGAGGCAGAGGCAGGCAGGTCTTGGTGAGCTCAAGAGTAACCTAGTATATAGGGATTTCCAGGCCAGCCATGAATACACAGAATAAAAGGGGCGAGGAGGTGGATTGAGACTTAACTCCATTTTAAGTTGGGCTATGGGGAATTTTAAGCCAAAATAGTGTAGAAACTATTGAACAAAACCAAAAAATGTCATTTTAGTGATAGACAACCATCTGCCTTGTTGCTCAGGCCTGTGGGTCTAAGGTGTAAGAGTAGTTTGGAAGCCATTGCTTCCTTGCTGCGGAATACAGAGGAAAGGAGACCTCTATCTGTGTCCTCTTTGCTAAGTGCTTTGCAGAAATTGTCTTCTCCATCTGAAGGAGCCATGAGGTCACTGTTGTATTATTGTAAGAGAGGAAACTGAGGTTTGGAGAGGGGGAACTCTGCAGCTGCTTGCACGGAGCTCTGCATAGCTCAAGTGCACTTGGTGTAAATTACAGAAGCCACACACTGAGGAAGGACTGAACAGTGGGATCCCCAACAAACAGAGAACCCAGTCGGCTTCAGAAACCCCATCTATAAGCTGGGCGTGGAGGTGCACATCTTTAATCGCAGCACTTAGAAGGCAGAGGCAGGCAGATTTCTGAGTTCGAGGCCAGCCTGGTCTACAGAATGAGTTCCAGGACAGCCAGGGCTATACAGAGAAACCCTGTCTCGAAAGAAAAAAAAAAAAAAAAAAAAAAAACAGAAACCCCATCTATCTGCCTCTGAACCCCAAGTCAAATGGTCATTAATCTCAGTCGGGTTTAGAAAGGACCAAATACCTGATAGATTTGTCTCTAATTGCTCAGAAATGGTGACTGGAGCAGGAGGATACCCACCAAATTTCTGGGCTGCCTGGGCTACACAGTAAGATCTTGTCTCAGAAAATAAGGACTCAGAAGATTGTCAGCCAGTAAAGAAATTTGCCGTCAAGCCTTATGACCTAAATTCAATCCCTGGAACCTGTGCTGTGGAAGGAGAAAACTGGCTCCCACATATGTGCTGTATGTGCATACCAACACACACCCATCTACACACAACTAAACAAATATATAATATACTAAGCTTTACAAGATTGTGGCATGAGCCTTTAGTTCATCATCACTTGGGAGGCACAAGCAGGTGGATCTCTGTGAGTTTGAGGCCAGCCTGGTCTACAAAGAGAGTTTCAGGATAGCCAGGGGTGTTACACATGAAACTCTGCTGGGGGGAAGAAGGAAGGAAAGAAGAAGAAGAGCAAACCAAACAGCCAGAAGCCTATGCAGGAAGAGTTGGTGGTGTTTGTCCAGATGCCTTAGAGTTAACCCCTTCCATGCCAAAGGCAAAGACCACAACGTTGTGAGTCCAGGTGGAGCAGGTATGCAGCTGTGCTGAGGTCAGCATCTGCGAGGGTGAGGCCGGCCCAGCTAAAGAATCAGCAGTGCATTTGCCTTTCATTTTCTGAGCTTTTAACTCAGGCATCTTCCAGCTGCCATCCAGCCTTATCCACGTGAAAGATAGAGTAAGTGTGCTCAGCTAGCTCGCCTCCTGCAGTCCATCCACAGTGGCTTCCAACTAACAACTTCTGCTGACTGGAAGAAAACGTCTCGTCTTGCGGCCTCTTTCTCTCTTTAGTTCCTTCGCTTCTTTCTCTTTAGGGCACAGGTTGCTTTGCCTCCTGGCTAGCCTATTTTTTCAAGTGGTCATTCTAGTTTTCCGAAGTCAAGATTAGATCATTTTGTGGACGGAAAAGGAAACACCACAAACAAGCAGGGAGAGAAGCAAGGTGATGAGGATGCCAGCAGGCAGGGACTCCCTAGTGTGGCCATTTTCAACTTGGAGAAAATAAAACCCAGTGGCACTGTGGGGACTGGGGAGATGGCTAAGCGAGAGACTAAGAGCACTGACTGCTCCTCCAGAAGACCTGGGTTTGACTCTCCATCTCCATGAGTGGCTCACAACTATCTGCAGGTCACTTCCAGCCGTCCCAAGGGCCCCAGCCATGAATGGGTACACATGCATACAGAGGGCAAAACAACCCTGCAGTGTGGCTAACATTGCTTGCAGTCCCAAGCCCTCCAGCTCACCCTTGCCTTAAGTCTGCCTTGGAAGGAAGGGGGCTGACCATCCTGACGCTTACATGCCCGGCAGACGAGGGAGTAAAGAGCGCTCGGACCTGGTAAATGTGGGAGCAAAATACTTAAAACAGACACAAAGGGTGGAGGCCGTGTCTTGAAGCTGACAAAAGACAGACCAAAATAGTTTTGATAGTTGTAACTACCCAGCAAAGGAAGTAGGAGGTCCTGAGGTTTAAGGCAAGGTTTCTCAGCTCCACCCCTCCTTCCTTTTTCTTTCTTTCCTTTTCCTTTTCAAACAAATTTATTATTTTGTGCTTATTTTTGGTTTTTGAGACAGGGTCTCACTATGTAGCTGTAACTCTGCCCCCATACCACACCATATTTGTTTATCACTGTTATTTTAGTCAAGGTTTCCCTTTGTGGTCCAGGTCATCCTACTTGGTATTTACCACGTGACTCGGGTTGGCCTTGAACATGCAGCAGTCTTCCTACCTCTGCCTCAGGAGTGCTGAGACTCCAAGTCTAGGACAGCACACACTGGGCTGAGATTCACCCTGTAAGGAGATGTAACTCCCTGACAGAAAAAAGATGAACAGGTTCAGGAGAACAGGGAGGGAAGAAACATGTAGAAGAGGATCACGACTCTGGAGGAGATCCTCTTCTACAGAGAAAGAAAGGTTGTGGAAATAGGACCTGAGAGATTCTGAAGAGTTAATGAGATGGCTCCCATTCTGCGTCAGCCACCCATTGGCCAGTTCACCTCCTCTGTTCACAGCACTGGGCCTGGACTGGCAGACACTGCCTCCTTTTGGCAGCTGAGGCTCTCCCTCTAGATAGAGGTGAAGTCTGTTCTAGACCACCCAGCCACGAGTGCAGAGGCTGAATTTGAACCCTCCAAAGTCTCTGTGGGCCCTTCAGAGATTCTGCTGTCCTTCAGCGTGGTAACAACTTTACTGCCGAGATTCCTGGCCAAACAGGTAGAAAAAGGCACTGATTATAATTCTTTGGTCACACAATCCCGAGTTCCTTCCTTGGGTTCCTGGATCTGCTGGATTGCTGTTCCCTTCAACGTCCTGTGTACACTGCGCACCGACGTCACGGTCCCAGGCCCCACTCTTACGCGCGCTGCTGAGCTCTTTGGGCCTCCACAGTGTCTGGATAGTGGGAGAAGCCACTCCGGGAGCTTCTAAGGTGGGCGTCGGTGGCCACCAGGCGAAAGTTCTGAAATGCAAAACAGCGCTAGGCGCGATGGGTAGAAGGCAGACGGCGATGGAGCGACGTGATCACCAGCAGCTCAGTCTGCAGACAGAGAGCGCAGGTCCCAAAAGAGTTGGGCGCGCAGGCTGCCGAATACCAATGACGTGGAGAAGTCCCCAGGGGTTCGCGTCCTTCCAGACCCTCGGGGCAACCGCGCCAAAGGGAGCCTGTGGGCGGAACGGTATGCACGAGCTGTCAGTCCGGTCCCGCCCCGTCCCGCCTCTCGTCCCGCCCCATCCCGCCCCTCGGCTCCGGTGCGGGGCGGGCGCGCTGCGGCGGTAGCTGCTGCTGCTTCCTCGGGCCATTTTGCTCCGCGCGGAGCGACGAGAGGTTGCGAGCTCCGGCTAGAGGAGGCGCGGGCCGGAGGAAGCGGCGGGCTTTCCGCATTCGCAAGGTTCGGAGGGCCGCAGCGATCGCCGGCGAAGGGGTTCGGGGGCCCCTTCCCGGTCCCTGCACCATGAGCTGGGGCACTGAGCTCTGGGTGAGTGAGGGGCCGGGCCGCGGGCGGCCTGGGCGGGAGGCGCGACGAGGGGCCTCGGCGTGCGTCGTCGCCCAGCAAAGAGGGAACGTGAATCGGGTGGCCCGGGCGGCCTCGGGGCGACGTGGAGCTGGGTCCCGGCTCCCGGAGCGGCAACCCACGGGCGTTCCCCGGGGGCGTGGGGCCCGCGCTATGCCGGGCTGCGTAATTGCGCGCGCCCCTGGCCGGAGCTCTGGGGCCGATCTATACGCTTGGAGGTGCGGGCGGATCCCGCGCTACTCCCGGGGGCGGGGCGGCCTGGCAGGCGCAGGGTTTCGGGTCTGGGGTTACCCGGGAGCGAGAGGTAAGGTCTTCTCTCTGGAAGTGAGGACTTTAGCCCCGAGGCGGTTGGAGCGCACTTGTAATCTTGGAGACAGCTCAGATTCTGAATTTGAGGGGGGCTGCGGTGTTTGGTCCGCAGGGGGACAGCAGTAGGGGAGATCATAAGCTAGCACAGAGGGACGATTGCTGGGGACCTGGTTCTGTCCTGCTACCTAGAGGAAACGAAACGGTTTCAAGAGGGGATGACCTCGCGGGGAATCCTTCGTTTGGGGGTGCAGGTGGGTTAGTGGGCAGCTTGTATCTGGAAGCGGTCCCATCGAGGGCGATCAGAGGACGCCAGGACAGCTCTCATGACATCTCCGGGAAAGGGAGGCCGTTGGCCGAGAGGCAGGGCCTGTTGCCCTGCCTTCCTCTGGACTCGACACCGGGGAAAGGCTGGTCATAGGTTTGCCGTGCAATGGCCTGGGTGAAGGTGGGGAAGAAACCGTGGTTACTGCGCCGAAATGTGCCCGAGACCAGACCTAAGTGCCCGCTGACTGCCTTTCTGAATTCCATTTGTGAAGGGTGTGGAGGGGAAAGTATGGGGTAGTGTTGCCATCCAAGATGAGGCCAAGAAATGCCATGTCAAAATAAGGTTAGGGCAATTAGGGAAATGCGGCGCATCCTCCTTAAATTGTTTTCTTTGCCTTGATTGTTTTACATAATCATTCCTTAGACTATAGTAGCTTCTGCTAATACTAAAATCCCGGGAGCACTGGCTCCCAAGAGATCGCATTTCATAAACATCCTCTGTCCAAGGGGTTCCCATTCATTCTGCTGTCAAAATGTCAGGTGACTGGTGCAAATGCCCATTTTGAAAATAAATGCAACACATAGTTTGAAAGCAACTTGTACACAACCTACAGTAGGCAAAACTGCTCGCCTACGAGGGCTATTTTCTTTTCTGATTTGGGGATGTGTTGTTTGGTTAGTTGATTGGGTTTTGTTTTGTTTCTTTCTCACCGTGGTAGGGGCACATTAGAAGTCAAGGTCAGCAACAGAATGGAAGTCTGGGCATGTGTTCAAACAGCAGGGCATAACTCAGAAGGCAGAAAATTCTTGGTTTCTGAGTGACTTAGGTGGATATTTTGTAGCCATATTGTTGAAGGTTCTAGCTGGTGATCCAGAAGATGGCAGGTAGCTGGGCTAAAGAGGTGACAGCATGGCTGTCCTTCCTGCATCTTTGAGGAGTGGAAGACAGGGGGAGGTCAAACACAGGAGCCACTCCTGGTGACTCACACCTGTAATCCCCAACACTGGAGAGGCTGAGACAGGAGGATTGCTGTGACTTTGCATCCAGCCTGGAATACATAGTGACTCCCAAGTCAGCAGGATTCTACGTGGTAAGACCTTGTCTGTAAAAGCAAAACAAAAAGCTACCAAGGATGTGACTCAGGTAAAATACTTGCCTGGCCTGGACCTGGACAAGGCCCGAGAGCTTGTTGGATTTAGCTAACTTGATAAATTTGTGAGTTTACTTATGGCCAATAGCAGATTGGCCTGCCATATTGTATATGAAGTATATGGAAATGAAAAAAAAAAAAGGATGACTTAATTTTTATTTTTGGTTTTGTTTTTAAGGCATGGTGAGTACAGGCCTTTACCTTTGGGTAGCTTATAGTTTTTTTGTTTTTGTTTTTGTTTTTTTTTTCTTTTTGGTTTTTCGAGACAGGGATTCTCTGTGCAGCCCTGGCTGTCCTGGAACTCACTCTGTAGACCAGGCTGGCCTCGAACTCAGAAATCCGCCCGCCTCTGCCTCCCGAGTGCTGGGATTAAAGGCGTGGGGTAGCTTATAGTTTAATGGAAGAAACAGGTGAGCGTGTTATGACACTATCAAGAAAAATTAGTGTAAAACATGGGTTTTGAGGCTATCAGCTCTCTTAAAACAGTTTTACAAAAAGGAAGAGAAGGAAAAGAAAGCAAGCCAGCCTAGGGGTGAGGGAAGCCGAGCTGAAGAGGCCCTGCTGTCTCTGCTGTGTCTAGTGGTCAGAAGCTTGGATGAGCAGTGGCCTGGCGGCCAGGCCAAGCCCTGATTGAGGGTTTTCCTTACATGGTGGCTTTGGGACCTCGCTGTGGTAATGAAATAATGATGGGTCGCTAAAGTCTCACTTGGCAGAATGACACTTCTGGATTCGATGGCACAGTTTGGGTGGCTGCGAGTGAGTGCCGGCAGGTGGCCGCAGCGCTCATGACCGGCACCGATCTTAATAGATTGTATGCAGTCTTGGGACTTTAGTGAAAGTCCATCAAGGCCCTAAAAAACCCTTCTGGTTTCGAACACTTGTTCTAGGTAAAAAGCCCACTCTTAAGCCACATCCTGCTTTGTTAAGGAGTGACGACACCCTTTTCTTCTAAAAAACCTCCTTAAGGCAGAAAGCATTCTCAGTCTAGGTGAGCTTTGAAAAACTGTAAAATGTCAGGAAGTTAGAAAAACTTTTGTATCAAGAGTGAACTAAAGTCAGGCCTGCTGGCTCAGGTCTGTAATCCTAACTAGTAGTAGGAGGCAGAGACAGAAGGACTGAATGTTCAAGGCCCACCTGAGCAATTTATAGTGAGTTTATGTCAAAAATTTAGAACACAGAAAGGGGTGGGGCCATAGCTCAGTGGTAGAGAGTTTGCATAGCATGCACCTGAAGCCTGGGTTCTACCCCTGGTACTGGGGTGGGGAAGAGACAAAGTATAAACGGCAGGTTTGGATTGTATTTGTTTATATAGTTATTTATTTTTGTTTTGTTTGAGACACGATCTGTCACCCTGGCTGACGTGGAGCTCACTATGTAGATAAGCTGGCCTTGAACTCACAGAGATCCTCCTGCCTCTGCCTCTGTGCCTCCGCCTCCTTAATCAGCCGTTTTTAAAGTGATTAGGTTAAGGCTGAAACCTGGGCTCTAGGATAGAGTGCTTGCCCAGCATGTGGGAGGCCCTAGGTTCATCTCCAGTGTGGCAAAAAGAGAAAAAGGGAGGGAGATCAGTTAATTACAAACTTCAGCAATCTTCCTGTCATTGGGTTATAATAAATCTTTTCTGTAACTCCATAACATTGAACAACTGCCAAGTTCAAATGGCCCAAGCCTCGCTGCTGTGAGCTCCTCGTACAGGCTGGAGGATGGCACTTACCTTCCTGACAGCATATGCTAGCCTGGGACATCAAAAATCTCAAGGGACATTTATGTTTCTACAAAAGGTTCATCAAAACAGAGCTGGGGTGTAGCTCATTGGTGCTGTGCTTGTTTAGCGTATGTAAGACCCTGAGCTAGATTGGTGTGTGTGTGTATGTGTGTGTGTAATGTATAATATATATGTGTGTGTGTAATAATATAATAATTATATATAATTATTAACATGTATATGTATTACATGTTACATATACATGTATACATACATGTTATATATATATATATATATATATATATATATATATATATATATATATTTAGACATCTTAAAATAGGCTTTTTTAGAATGGTTTGAGATTCCCAGTGATAGAGAGATTGTCACCTCCCCTGTGCTCTTTGTCCCCAAATGAACACTGGCTACGTTTCTCCTTCATCCCCTACACATGTGCTTTGGCACACATTCTCACTCCCACCACACACACATAAACACAGACGCAAATATGAAAGTTGTCTTTGAAAAGTAGTTTCTTGGGGCTGGAGAAATGGCTCAGCGGTTAAGAGCACTAACTGCTCTTCTAAAGGTCCTGAGTTCAAATCCCAGCAACCACATGGTGGCTCACAACCATCCGTAATGAGATTTGATGCCCTCTTCTGGTGTGTCTGAAGACAGCTACAGTACATAATAATAAAAATAAATCTTAAAAAGAAAGAAAGACAGAAAGAAAAGCAGTTTCTTTTCTGTGGTTCATGGCACTTGGCCCTGGTAGCTCTAGGAGTTATATCAGGGCACTTTTTAATGTGCCAAGGGTTAAGCTAGGCAGTACTGATTCTTTTTCGACCGGAAGTGGTATCTGGTTTGGGAGGTGTGAGCTCTGCCGCCTTTGACTTCTAAATGGGCATAAATAAAACACTAACAGCCATTCCCAAGCCTTCCTCAGTGCCCTGGCCTTTCTTTACCCTTCGCAAGTTTCTGTTTGGGATGAGCACAGCAAGGCCACCAGCACAAATTCAGTCATTCCTTCTTCCTTGGGACAAGCTTTGCACCCAGTCCTTCTGGTTAACAGAAATGAAGCAAAGCCAGCACCACCCGGCAGACCAGGGACCTGCACGTCCTGGCGTTTGTAAATTAGCTCTGAAACCGGGGATGTGCTGCGTTTGGGCTAGTGAGAGCAGGATCTCAAGCATACGCGCTGAGACTTCTGCATCTGCCCAGCTGGCCGCGGGGCTCCTGGGAGCTCACACCTGGCCTTAGTGAGCTGTGGGAAGGACTGAGGCTCCAGTCTGGCATCCTGGACTCCTACCTAGCTCAGCCCTGATGTGTGTTTCCCCAGCAAGCATAGCTCACAGCCCCGCCCACATGAAAGAATAAAGCTTTATTTTGACACTGAAAAATTGCACACTACCAAGAATGCACAGATACCCTGGGGAATTAATCTAATTAAACTTCAGAATGTGGGTGTGAAGTCATCAGGAATTTGTATGGAGATATTCGTTTCCTGTTTTAGTACCCCGAATTCGTATGAGCTAGACTCTTAGTGTGATAGAACACTTAAAATCCTAAAGGCAGAGTCTTGCACTACATAGCTTAGGCTGGTCTAGAACTCATGATATAGCCTGAACTTTTCCCCTCTCAGAAAACCTCTGGCGTCAGCTTGTCAAGTGCTGGGATTACAGGTGTAAGCCACCACACCCAGCAGATCATGCACCTTGTTTTCTTGCAAAGGGCAAGATAGCCTTTACATTTAAACTGTAACCTTGGACCTGGGTTCAATTCCCAGCACACATGCACTTGGTGGCTCACGACCATCTGTAACTTCAGTCCTAGGGGGTTGGATGCCCTCTTGTGACCTCTGTGCTCACCAAGCACGAAAACAAAGTACCCAAAAATGTATGTGTATTACAATATTAAAAAAAATTAAACCAAACAAACAAACCCCCTGTAGCCCAGGCGAGTAAGGGCGCGCATGCCTCAGCTGAGTTCCATAAAGTCAGGGAGAGACCTGACTCGGCCAGGTTGTTCTCTGACTTTCTCACTCACTCACTCACTCTCTCTCTCTCTCTCTCTCTCTCACACACACACACACACACACACACACACACACACACACACACACGCTGTAACAAATGAGTGAAAAAAGAAAAAGTGACATCCTAGAAGCTGGGGGAGAGGAAGAGAGGTTCCAGCTAGGACAGACGGACCTAGCCATCGGAGAGGGAGAGAGGTTCCAGCTAGGACAGACGGACCTAGCCGTCGGAGAGGGAGAGAGGTTCCAGTTAGGACAGACGGACCTAGCCGTCGGAGAGGGAGAGAGGTTCCAGTTAGGACAGACGGACCTAGCCATCGGCATTGTAGCTTGTTTGTTTGGTTGGTGGTATTGCTTTGTTTTGTTGTTGTTGGCTTATTTTTATTTTTGGCTTTTCAAGACAGGGTTTCTCTGTGTAGCCCTTGCTGTCCTTGAAAACTCACTCTGTAGACCAGGCTGGCCTCAGACTCAGAGAGATCCGCCTGCCTCTGCCTCCCGAGTGCTGGGATTAAAGACCTGCACCACCACCACCACCCTGCTTATTTGGTCACCTCTTCTTCCTCCTCTTCCTCCTCCTCTTCCTCCTCCTTTTCTTTTCTCCTGCTTCTTTTTTTCCCTTTATCTGCTTAGTATTTGTTTGTTTATTTATTTTGATACAGAGTTCATGTAACCCAAGCTGGCCTACATTTATCACTGAGGATGGCCTTGAGTCTGAGCTCTGAGACTACAGGCATGCAGTCGCACGCAAGGCTGTATGCAGCTGGGGTTGGAAGCCTGGGCTTCCTGCATGCATAGCAGGCACTCTACCAGCTGAGCCGAATCCCCTGCCAGGAGTCCCTTAGCCCAGTCCCAGCCATCTTGCATGCATTCCCTTTGCATTTTTTCCTTTTCTAAAACTGGCTCCTAATGGCCTCAGCGGCACAGACCTGTAACACCCCACGCACTGCCCCATGACCTTCAGTGACCTTAACCGCTGCTAAAGAGTTGCAGTCCTAATTGCTATCTGTTGAAGGCCTCCGAGTCCCAGGAGCTGTGGGACCATCCCATCCACGCTCTTGCTCTCTCCCATAAGGAAGTGGTGGGCCAGGTTCTACTTGTGGCAGCTCTCAGGAAGAAGATACTGAGATGCTTTCAGAAGTGTGCAAGGCCTACTGCCGGAGTGGGGGTTGGGGCATGTCATTCCGTGACAGAAAATGAGCAGGTCACCATACAGACCTCTCCCAAGCCACCAGGGAGATCCAGACAGAGGTGAACCATTTCAGGGAGGCTTATATTGAGCAGAAATGGTCACCATCTGCCCCCAAGAAGAACATGCCTTTGATCTTCACTCACCTCCATTACTTCTTGCCTAGGATGATGGTGTATGATCAAGGCCTTGACATAGACATTGAGACAAAGCCCAGAGAGGCTGCTTATCACAGGCTGAGCAGCTCGGCAGTGAGTCCGTTTTTTGGCACCTCTTCTCATGGTCAGGCAGAGATTCATTCTCAGAATCCTAGATCTATGGCAGTCTGAAATAGTTTTACTAAATACATATATTTAGTGCTGAGGTCAAACCTAGGGCCTCTCACATGCTAGGCAGACGCTCTACTGCATCAACCCTAGTGCTCTCCCCTTTAAAATTAAGAAGGTAACTAACATTTCTATTAACTTTGCATGCGTAAGTAAGGGGGTGCGCATGCGCCATGGCTGGAGGGAGGTCAGAGGACAAGCAGGTGAGGTCAGCTCTCTCCTTCCATTGTGTGGTTCCTGGAATCAAACTCAGGTCACCAAGCTTGGAGACAGAACCCCTTCACCCACACAGCCATTTCACCGGTCCAGAAAATTATGTGTAAGCCAGGCCTAGTGGCTCACGGTTGTAATCCCAACACTAAAGAGAGACAAGCGGATCTCTACAGAGTCAGGCTGGGCTCTATAGCAAGACTCCGCCTTACAAAGCAAACAAAACAACTAAGTTTATTGTTTTAGCTGTTTGCTCTCTCTCTCTCTCTCTCTCTCTCTCTCTCTCTCTTTTTGTTTGAGCCTTTTAATATAGAAAATTCCAAATAAACACATAGTAGAGAAATAATATCATGAGCCCCCACCCCACACCCCGGCCACACATACTCCCTATCATCCAGGCTCAGGAATGGCTGAGCTCTGCCATCCTGTGCCATTTGGTACCCAGTGTATTCTTGTAGGGTTCTCTCCCTACAAGGTTCTCATGACGCTTTCCTGCTCCCTGGCTTTCTGGAGAAGGAAGCCCAGACCCTGCATTCTTCTCATTGGCTTAAAATCTGGAGAGCCGGACAGAATCCATGAGTAGCTCTTCAGAGGTAAGGAGAGGATAGGAAGCAGTTCTTCCCAGAACCTAACAGCTAGTTAGTTCCAGTTTGTAGCTGAGTCTCTGGCAGGTGGAGCCACTCCCTCCCTCACACTTGAGGGCTGCCCACATGTAAATGAAAGTTTCTCTTTCTGGCACCCAAGTCAACCAATCACAGTTCAAAGCTTGCAGCTGCGTTACTGCCCCTGCGGCTCTTTCCCCAGCTTCTGTTTCACTTGTCAGTGACACTGGGTTGGGTCCCTGAAACCTGTTTAGTTTTTCTTACTCGGGATTGAGCCTAGGGCATGACACATGTTTGTTAAATATTTTTCCAAGGGCTGTGGAGATGGCTCAGAGGTTAAGACCACTGGCTAGTTAGCCAGAGGACCTGGCTTCCAGATTCCCAGCACCCATATGGTGGCTCACAGCCACCTGTGACTCAGGTCCTATCAGAATCCAGTGCTCTCTTTTCGATTCTGAAGGCCCTATATGTATATGGTGCACAGACACACATACAGGCAAAACACTATACACATAAAATAATAATAAATCCCCCCCCAAAAAAATCCTCTTCCCCAGAGATGTACCCCCCACCCAGATTTTTCTTCCTTTTCTTTTTTCTTTCTTCTTCCTTTTTTGTTTTTTTCTTTTCGGACTTCAGTAAGATGTCCAGACTGACCTTTAGCTCTGTAGGCTACTTGTTTGAATCTTCTGCTTCCGTCTTTCAGGTAGCTGAGATTAGAGGGTTGTGCCCTTGGGCCTGGCTAACTGCTGTGGGCGGCAGACCTGGTGGGTGGGCGTGGTTGCCAATGAAGCTGGTATCTGCCATTTGTCCAGTAAGCCTCTCAAATTTTCCTCTTTTCTCTCTTTCCTCACTTGTTTGTCTGTTTGGCTGGTTGGGTTGTTGTTGTTGTTGTTGTTTTTAGACAGGGTTTCTCAGTATAGCCCTGGCTGTCCTGGAACTCTCTTTGTAAACCAGGCTGGCCTTGAACACACAGAGATCCGCCTGCCTCTGCCTCCCGAGTGCTGGGATTAAAGGCATGTAACACAATGCCTGGTTGTGTTTGTTTGGTCTTTCTTCTTGGCATGCTTGTATGTGTACCCCATGTGTGCTGGTGCTGGAGGGGCTAGAGGATGGTGGGCATCTGAGCTTCTGCAGGCTGCTACAGGTTCTGGGAACTGATCCTGGGTCTTCTGCAGGAGCAGTGAGCTCTTTGTAATAGCTGACCATTTTTGTGAGAACCCTGGTTCTCACGAGTGCTGAGTAAGTCTTCCCCTAGGGATCCCATCCCTGAAGACTTTGTTCCCTAATGTAAAGAAGTTAGTTCGTATGGGTCTTAGCCAGAGTAGTAGAAAGGTGACTTTTTTTTCTAACAAAAATGTTAAAAAAGCATTTTTAATTAAATTTTGGACTTTTTGTTTTGTTTTGTTTGTTTGTTTGTTTTGTTTTGTTTTTTTCGAGACAAGGTTTCTCTGTATAGCTCTGACTGTCCTCGAACTCACTCTGTAGACCAGGCTAGCCTTGAACTCAGAAATCCACCTGCCTCTGCTTTCCAAGTGCTAGGATTAAGGGCATGCGCCACCACCGCCTGGCTAAATTTTGGATTTTCTAATGTCATATGTAAGGCTTTCAAAGTTTTGGTCTTTTTATTTTTTTTTGTGATGCATGTGTGTTTGTGTGTGTGTGTGTGTGTGTGTGTGTGTGTATGCTATATGTATGTACAAATGTGCAGGCCAGAGGTTGACATCATATGTCTTAGTAAGTCACTCTTGACTCCCCCCCCCCCTTTTTTTTTTTAATCTTTTTTTGAGGCAAGGTCTCTCTCTGAAGCTGGAGCTCCCAGTTTCCATTGGTCTGGCAGGCGCCTGGGAACAGCCTGTCTCTGACACACCTCTCATGCCTTCTCTCCAGTGAAAGGATCACAAGTGCCCATGACACAACTGACTTTTTTCCCCCCTGTGGAGAAATTTGAATTTGGGCCCTCGGGCTTTGCTAACTGGGCCACCACCCCTGTCCCTCAAAGTTTTGGTACAAGATCTTAAGCTCTTCCTCTCCTATCCTTGGGGGTAGGGTGGGAGTGAGGGTGGCATGGAGCTTTAAAGGATCTGATCCCCTTGGGTTTGTACTGATTTATGTTCAGCCCGAGATGCCTGTGAACTCCTGAGATGGGATGACATTTCTCTGGGGACACCTGGCACATAGGCCTCCACTTGAGAGAGCAGCTCAGGAGAGCGTGGGCTGGATGACGCTGGACAGTCATCTCTCCTCCTCCTCAATTGGCTGACCTCTGCTGTGTAGTGATACTCTCCTTCCCAGGAAGGTATGGGACTAGTGCTTGCTTGAAGGTACTGTGTGTCCGCAGGGTGAGAGCCACTGAATTCATCATAGGAATTGTAATAAAGGGTAAGGTTATGGGAGGAAAGGTCCCTGGGAACAAACTAAGGCTCTTCAGATGCCCGCTGGCTTGACAAAGGCTCCACATCATGCCACCTGCTTTCTAGTTTCTGGACTCTTTGTTCCTTGACTTAAAATTGATACTTTGCATGTTTTAACAATAAAATAAAATAACCTGATATTAGGCTGGGTGTGGCGGGTCATTCCTGTAGTCCCAGCTGGTAGGGCATGGAGTCAAGAGGATCAGAAGTTCTCCATCATCTCACCTACATGTCTGAGGAAAGCCAGGACATGAAACCCTGTCTCAAAAACCAACACCAAAACAAAACAAACTGACCTGGGGGAATGTCTGCGTGTGCTTGTTTTATGAAGCAGGCCGGTTCTCTGGAGGCCATAGCACACAGTGTGATTTTCCTTTTATTTAAAGACATAAAATGAGCCCTCAAACCACTACATGGAGTTCTGCAGAGAAGGCTCAGCCTGGTTGCACTCTCAGACACTGGGGCTCTGCAGGGAAGGCTCAGCCCGGCTGCGCTCTCAGACACTGGGGCTCTGCTTTGGGCACCCAGCAGACAACCATCTGTAAGTCCAGTTCCAGGGGATCCAAGTGGGCACCTGCACGTGTTGGGTGCACAGACACACATTCAGGCACACACACATAAAGCAAATTAAAAAAAAACCCCAAAAACCTACTATACTAAGGTTTACCACATACTTGGGCCCACCAAATGTATACGTTTCATTTATCCTTGAGGTTAATAGTCCTCTTAGGCTATTTTTACCACTTTTAATAACAGATACATAAGTCACATTCTTTCTCCCCTCACAAAGCTGGGGTTTTGCCACTTGAAACATCTAATAAATTATTCTGCATATCAGCTTAGCTCAGGATCGATTTCTTCTGAGCAAAGATAACTAAGATTTAAAAATATTTACTTTAGGAAAGATATACATGGAAATTCCTGTAAGTGTTTAGACAAAGGCCTTTGGATTGCCTGAGTGTCTGTCAGTATATAAATAGAAATTTCACCATAGCTCTGAATTTTTAAAATTAGCTTTGTGTGTGTACGCGCGAGTGTGTGTGTATATGTGTGTGTGTGTGTGTGTGTGTGTGTGTGTGTGTGAGTGTGAGTGTGTGTGTGTGTGTGTGTGTGTGTGGTCAGAATGGGACCCTGATGAATTTTTTTTTTTTCTATTTCTTACCACCTTCTTCCTTGACACAGGGTCTCATTGAATCTGAAGCACCCTGCCTTTTAGACCAGACTGGCTGGCCAGCTGCTGAGATCTGCCTCTGATATCTGTATGTGCACTAGGGATTCAAACTCGGGCACTTGTATACCCACTGAGCCAGTACCCAGCCCATGATGTGACGATTTCAATTGCCATTATTCTGGGGGAACATCAGTGGGAAAAAAATGAAATGTCAACACCATAGACCAGAAACAAAGTGAAGTTAATCTGGCCCTCCGTGAGCCAGGTCAGAGGAGCAGCCACATTGCCCGTGTGTGGTACTTGTGTGCAACTTAACCTCACATTATTTATTTTTGAGCATCTACTGAGCTTACTAAGACACAGTTTTTGCCCTCGAGTGGTGCAGGGTGTGATAGGAAGGTGGGCAGGAAGTGACATCCGGGTGGGGGCTGGGGAGATGGCTCAGCAGTTTCAAGCACTATCTGCTCCTGCTGAGGGCCTTTGTTTTGGTTCCAAGGACTCCTGGCCTGCAGCTCACCGGCAAGCTCCGGGAAGTCCGACAACGCTCTCTTTAGGCCCCTGCCAGCACCGCACACGAGTGGTGCACATAAGTATGTGCAGGCAAGCATTCACACACATAAAATGAAAGAGAAATGAGAAGGCGGAGCTCATTTGGGAAAGAGTTCTATTCTGGTGGAGTGCTGAAGGGTTACAGTTGTCAAGGAAGCATATATGAGCAGGTTGAGTGGAGGCCAGACTACCTTTCCAGGAAGAGGAAGTAAGGACCAACGGCCCAGAAGCGTGAGAGAACCCAAAGCTGTCTGTTGAGCCAGGCACGCTATGGGGTTGTGAGAGGGGCCTGAGAGAGTAGAGCGTAGCCACAGGCACACAAGGACTTGCCTTCTCCTTCAGAGCATGATCCATGGCTTTCAGATGCAGGTAGCTAGCCGGGTGCCTAGTCTTTCTCCTCGTTAGTGGAACACAAACTCCAGCCTGGACAAGGGAGAGATCCCAGTGGGTGAGAAGGACCCAAGGTCACGCCCAAAGAGCCCATGTAGAAAGCCAAGTATGGTTGTACAGGGTTAGGGTTAGGCAACAGGAAGGTTACTGGGGGCTTGCTGACCACCAGCTTAGCAGCAGGTTTAGTGAGAGACACTGTCTTAGAAGCAAGAATGATTGAATAGGAAATCTCATGTCCTCCTGGCCTCCACATGTGTGTACTGTATATACACGTGTGTATAGCATCCTCGCATGTAGGCCTACACGTATGGAACCTGCCATGGCTTCTTCCCTGTCTTCTCCACTCCTGTGCTACTCACACAACCTTGGCAGGGTCATCAGCCTCTGCTCCCAGCTCTTTCAACCTAACAGCTTGCCTGGAGGTGAGTGACTCTTACTGACCAAATTCCCAAGACTGCCGGATAACAAAGAATGCAAACTGAAACTTCTTGGGAGGTGCCAGTCTGTGTACACTCCTTCCCCAGAGGCTGATCTGTGTGGAAAACTAGATTCTGTATTGAGTTTCCTGGAGAGCAGAAAGTCCAGACAGGATCTGATGAGTTGAATAGCTGTGACAGCAAACTGTGGGTGCCTGACGGGGAGAGCAGGCAGCCACTTCCTTGAATGCTACAGAATGATTCTCCCCCAAGCCAAGGGCAGCACACTTCGCTCTCATCTTCCTTCAGCCTTTGTCCAGTCCTGCATCTCCCAGATTAGCTGCAGTCATCCTGAATCTAACGCTGGATCATCTGACCTGTTCCAGCACTCCCAGATCCAGCAGAGCAGAGAATCTACCGGTTGACCCATTTTTTAAACAAAAGATTTATTATTTGTTTTATTATTTATTTATTTTTCTTTCTTTCTTTTTCTTTTTCTTTTTCTTTTTCTTTTTCTTTTTCTTTTTTTTTTTTGACAAGATCTCACTATGTAACCTTGGATGGCCACAAATTCGTAGAGACCCACCTGTCTCTGCCCCTGAGTACTGAAATTAAAAGTGTATGATTGGTTTCTTTTTTTTTTCTTCTTTTTCTTTTTCTTTTTCTTCTGGGGGCGGGGTGGGGGTGATAGTGGTGGCTGAGACAGGGTTTCTCTGTGTAGCCCTGGAACTCCCTCCCTCCCAGTGCTGGCATCAAAGTCATGCACCTTTAGTGTCCAACTGAGAAACACACACACCACACACACACACACACACTGGGTAGGCGTTGTCCTTGAAAAGAGAAAAGGGAGGGTAGGGGACCCACTGGTAGAAATCTGGGTACTTTGATGGATGATGGTGATCTTTCTTAGGTGTCAGGATGACAGGAGTTCCAGAGAGTAGGAAACAGGGAGACCAGTAGATAGCTGACGTGTGCTAGCTGGAGGGAACAGACACTTGCATCCAGAAGTCAGGGAAGGAGTCCAAGCTGGACCATCATAAAACAGGGATTAAGGCAGTAGAGGTGGAAGGTTTTCAGTCCTCTGAATGCCAGTGTCTAACTTGAGATTGTCACATGGTAAACTGTCATTGTCCTTCATGGCCACTGTGAGACATTTGTTTTAAGTTAGGGCTTGGCTTTCAGATGGATGGCTTCCATAGACTGGCTCCAGGAACACAGCCCTTCTAAGTCAGGAGAGGACAGTTAGCACAAACGGCCTCTGGTGGGCATTGTGCTTTGGGTACCAGTGAACAACGAATGTCAGGAGAACTCCACGCACAGTCCATTAGAACATCGTTTGAAGGCTGCCCACAGGCTGCTGCTGTCTTATGAGATGAATGAAGTTTAGAACTATTCAGTTCTCACCTGGACAACTGATATCTTTGTTACCACAGACCTAATGTTGTTTAATTTTCCTTTTGACAACTTGTGAAAGAAATCTGATTTTGAGAGAGCTCACCTCATGTGGCCAACAGATTCTATTTTGCAAAGATGGCCCCAAGCCTGTCTCTGGACCACAGACTCATCTTACAGTGTCATCTATGGGCCTCCCACTGAGTGCTGCAAGGGGCCTTGTGTTCTTTCTCTGAGGATGCAGACAAGACTTTGGGGCTTTATTACTGATGTGTGTTGTGGAAGCAATACCATATGATTTCTGAGGAAGAATTATAAAGAAGACATCTGCTTTGGCTTGGCTATTTTTGGACTGCTGTCTGTTGAGGGTTTTTTGTTTCTGCTTGATGTTTTGTTTTGAGACAAGGCCTCATATTGCAGCTTTGGCTGTCCTGGAACTCACAGAAATCCACCTGCCTCTGCCTTCTAAGTGCCTGGCTCAGAGGTGTGCTATATGCCACCACACCTGGCCTTTTTGTGTTTTTTGGAGGCAAGGTCTTACTCTGTAGGTTAAGCTGGCCTGGAACTTCCTATTTGGCCTAGGCTGGTCTTGAACTCTTGACAGTCCTCCTGCCTAAGTCTCTTGTTTGCTTGGATTGCAAGTGTAGGCCACCACACCCAGCTAATTATTAGTATTATTGTCATTGTCATTATTATAAGGTTTTTGCAGACTGTGTGGTCTTGCTCAATAGCCTGGCTCTGGAGCCACCCAGGACCCGTGGCTCCTCTCCAGTTACAAACTTGCTGAGTCATTTTGAACAAGCCATTCAACCTGAGTTCCTTTAGCTGTTGAATGGGACACAGCGGAAGTCTGCCCCAGAGGATGATTGAGAAGAGTGGTGTGTTTTATAAAGTCAAGGACATGTTCTGTAGAGCACAGTATGGTGAGGTGGGAGGGGGTGCCTCAGTGGGCCCATGCTCGCTCTGAGGTACCAGCCATATGACAGACGGGTCTGGTATAGAATAGACTTTATTTAGGGCATGGAAAGGGGAGTTGAGAAGGAGGGGGTTGGAGGAGAGAGGAGGGAGGGAAGAGGCTGGCCAGAACACGTGCGGGGGGGGGGGGGGGGGGGGGGGGGGGGGGGGGGGGGGGGGGGGGGGGGGGGGGGGGGGGGGGGAGGGGGAGGGGAAGAAGGGGGGGGGGGGGGGGGGGGGAAGAGAGGGGTCAGAGAAGAGAGTCAAGAGTCAGAGAGCGAAAAGAGAGGCCAAACAGCCCCTTTTATAGCAAGCCAGGCCTACCTGGCTGTTGCTAGGTAACTGTTGGGTGGAGCCTAACTAAGAGGTGCTAACAAAGAAGGCAGAAAAAAATATATTTATTATATATCATTGTATGAATGTATGTATGTATAGTTTGTGTGTGTGTGTGTGTGTGTGTGTGTGTGTGTGTGTGTGTAAGAAACCCAGAACAAGGGGCTAGTGAGATGGCTCATCGGGTAAGAGCACCCGACTGCTCTTCCGAAGGTGATGAGTTCAAATCCCAGCAACCACATGGTGGCTCACAACCATCCTTAATGAGATCTGGCGCCCTCTTCTGGAGTGCCTGAAGACAGCTACAGTGTACTTACATATAATAAATAAAAAATAAATCTTTAAAAAAAAAAAAAAAACCCAGAACAAATGGCTCACTGAGGCGCCTATTAACACATCAAAGTGGCTGCTGGCCAGCTTTCCCAGCCACATTCAGTACCTGTGGCTCCTCCCAGCACCCCCCCCCCCCACAACCTCTCTCCCAGAGCCTGAGTTTTGCTTCCCTTCCCCCAGCCTCCCTTCCTTCTATAACTCAGCCATTTTGGCTCTGCCCTGGCCTTGCCTCTTGGTCCACGGCTCCTCTCTCCTCTGCATCTACGCTCCCCATTCACTTTAAGGTCTCGGTTCTGTCTGCTGGCCACGTTCACGCTGGACCCTTCCTGATGCTTGGTTGTCCTCCCTCATATCTACAGTGAAAACCCTCCCCAGCCAGGCCTCGGTGTGGCCCTGTCCTCCTCCTCATTCAGGTCCTGCCTTCTGAGAAGGAATGCAGCAGAGTACCCCATCTTGCCACAAGGGTGAGGGCAAGCCCTCCCAAAGCATTGTCCCTCTTCTGTGTCCTTAGTCCTGGGCTGCCACCGTGAGGTGGCACCCACATTTAAAATGGGTATTTTTTTTCAAAGATTTATTTCTTATTATATGTAAGTACACTGTAGCTGACTTCAGATGCACCAGAAGAGGGTGTCAGATCTCATTACAGATGGTTGTGAGCCATCATGTGGTTGCTGGGATTTGAACTCAGGACCTTCAGGAGAGCAGTCAGTGCTCTTAACCACTGAGCCATCTCTCCAGCCCTAAAATGAATATTTATGATTCAAAAAAATGTAAAGAAAAAGATCCCTCCCAGGAGTGAGTGGCTGCCTGGGATTTTGTCAATTACAGATGTGTTTAAGTTGACCGCTAAGATTGGCCATTTCCTTGTGTGTTGCCAGCTGTGGTGTTTGGGTTCTAGTCTAGTCAACAAACTTGAGTGGAACCAGACTGCACCCCCTCAGATCCCTTCACCCAGCCCTTCACAAGTTCTAAAGCCAGGGGTTGGAGAGACGGACAGCAGTTACCTGCACTAACTGCTCCCACAGAAGACCCACATGGCGGCTCACAGCTGCCTACTGTAACCTTAGCTCGCCGCCATCCAGCACCCTGTTCTGGCCTCCTCGGCCATTCACACGATCAAGGCACACTAACACACAAGTAAATGAAATAAATATTTTACAGTTCCAGGCTCAGCTGCCCAACAAAGCTCCTTGATCAGGAGTCCCGAGGGGTGTGGGTAAGGACTAACGTGGTTGATGGCAGTTATGCTGGCTTCTGAGCTTGGAAACTCTTTAGAACTTTTATGTTCAGTTCCCACACTGCAACTCAAAGACACGCTAATAATGTTAATAGGGGGTTGCAGAGGTCGGCTCATTGCACAGTGGCCCATAAACAGAGTCATTAGACATTACTCCGTAGGCTATTAGGCCTCCTGAAGGCATTAGTGTCCTGGGCACGACTCTCCCAGTAAAAATACCCAGGTCTATTTTGCCAAGTCAAAACCTGTTGGTTGTGATTGGACGATGGGTCAGCCAGTTAAGTTCTTGCCTCACGAAAGCTGTGGACCTGAGTTTGGATACCCAGCACCCATAGAAGCTGGCCATGGTGGTGGGTGCCTGTAAACCCGCCACTGTGGAGACAGGAGGACCTTAGAGGTTTTCTGGCATGTCATCCAGGTTGAATAAGAGGCTTTGTCTCTTAAAAAAGGCATTGTCAGCCGGGTGTGGTGGCACACGCCTTTAATCCCAGCACTCAGGAGGCAGAGGCAGGTGGATTTCTGAGTTCGAGGCCAGCCTGGTCTACAAAGTGAGTTCCAGAACAGCCAGGGCTATAAAGAGAAACCCTGTCTCGAAGGAAAAAAAAAAAAAAAGGCATTGTCAAGATGGCTGCCAGGCTTGATGGACTGAGTTCAATTCCTGGGACCCCCATGGTGGAAGGAATAAAGACTCCCACAGGTTTTCTTCTGACCTTTATATACACACACAGCACTTCAGTGTGCGAGTGTGTTTGCATGCATATGCATGTATGTACGCGTGTGTGCGTGTGCGTGTGTGTGTGTGTGTGTGTGTGAGTGAGTGTGTGTGTGTGTGTGTGTGTGTGTATGCCAGCAAAGTGAGAGCCTAACTCCAAAGCTAAAAGTAAATTAAATTTAGCTGGGCAGTGGTGGCACACACCTTTAATCCCAGCACTTGGGAGGCAGAGCCAGGCGGATCTCTGAGTTCGAGGCCAGCCTAGTCTACAGAGTTAGTTCCAGGACAGCCAAGGCTATATAGAGAAACCCTGTCTTGAAAAAAAAAAAAGGCTAAATTTAAAATAAGATGGAGAGCTGGGCATGGTGGCGCACACCTTTAATCCCAGCACTTGGGGGGCAGAGGCAGGCTGATTTCTGAGTTGGAGGTCAGCCTGGTCTACAAAGTGAGTTCCAGGACAGCCAGGGCTATACAGAGAAACCCTGTCTAGAAAAACCAAAAAAAAAAAAAAAAAAAAAAAAAAAAAAAAAAAAAAAAAAAAAAAAAAAAAAAAAAAAAAAAAAGATGGAGAAATAATTGTGGAGACCACCTAATGTTTACCTTTGGACTTCATGCATGCACACACACTCACACACAGGCACATACACTCACACACAGGCACACACACTCACACACAGGCACACACACTCACACACAGGCACACACACTCACACACAGGCACACACACTCACACACAGGCACACACACTCACACACAGGCACGGCCGAGAGACCCAAAAGGTTGCTACCGATTATGGTGCTTTAGTAGGTCAGCAAATTGACAAGTCAATAGTATCATTCTGGAAAAGCTTAGATAGTCATGGGCCTTGCTTGATAAAAGTCATCAATACTGGCTAGAAGTATCTTCTGGCCTATTTTGGGTGACAGAACTCCAGGAATTGTCTGAGGAAGTGGACATGCAGACACTTCCGTAGATGGGGAAGAAACCCTGGAGCTGGAAGGGGTGGTAGGGAACTCTGGCCATTCCAGCACCCCAGAGCATCTGGAGTTGCCTTGGTTACATAGTGACTCCAGGCTAACCTGGGCTACAAGAAGCTCCATCTTGGAAGAGGAGGAGGAGGAAGAAGAGGAAGACACCGATAAAGGCAGTTGGGCAGGGTAAAGACTCCTTTGGAAAACTTTCAGCAGATTCATCAACTTGAAGGAGGGCCAGGGGCGAGGAGAGCATTTCTTAAAGGGGCCACTGCCTGTTTCTTGGGTCCATCTTCCTTTAGTTTATTGCACTGGAGGACAGAGAATAGCTCCTTGGTAGTACTCAGTGGGTCTCACCCTTGTGTGACAGGCTATAAAAAGATTTGCTTATTTAAAAATAAACAATGTTTGTGGTCTGGACCCAACCCTGCTCACATGCTTGGGGCTGCTTGTAAGTGACTGCAGATGGAGCCAGGCTAATAGTACCTATTTCAGGCCCCGGAAGTGAGGCATGTCTGCAGACCCAGCTGCTGGGGAGGCCGAGGCAGGCCTATCACTTGAGCCCAGGGGTTCATAGTCAGTCTGAACAACTTTGCAAGGCCCAGGGAAAGAGCTGTACATGTCTTGATCCTTTGGTGTTGCAGCAACCAGGGTAGCCTAAGAGTAGAGGCTGCTGCTTGGCACTCTGGATGGAGGCTCGTTCTAGGGCCTGATATCATGCGAGGCAAAAGGAAGAAAGAGACTGAAGGGGGTGTAGAACATGCTCAGCAGACAGGGAAATGAATAAAATGGGCTCTGCCCGTCACCTACTGGGCATGTTGCTGAGACATGTGGGTAGCGGGTAGGGATTAGACCCAAGCAGACTTTCAGCTGGACTCCTTCTGAGAAAGTGTCCCTGAAGTGCTACTTGCGCTGGCACATGCCTGCAGCAGTTCCAGCATTTAAGGCCAGCCTGGTCTACACAGCCAGCCACAGCCCAGCTAGGGCTGCACAGCAACAATCTGTCTCAAAAAGAAAATTCCTTTTAAAACAATAGTGTATAACCAAGTGCACAGGGGCACATACTCGGGAAGACATACACACACACACGTTTTCTTTCATTTGTGGCTCCTAGATTTTATGTGGACATATGAAGCCTGCCTTAGGAGAAGGAAGGAGACTCAGCAGAGCAGGAGGGGTCAGGAGATTGAGGCTGTGGAATTCAGGATTCATGAGGAACATTCTTATATGGAAAACGTTAAAGCACCAGTGAAAGTCAAGGTTATTTTTACCGACTGTCATGGACGTGAAGACTATAGACAGGCTACATCTCTGAAGAAGATACCCAGACAGAAAGAGTGCAGAGGCTCCATGTTGTGCCTGCCTCCAGAGATGCAAACCAAGACCCCAGCAAGATACCATGTCAAACTCACCAGAGGACAAACCCTGGGATGTCTCCATGCAATGGGATATCAGGCCATAACTAGTAATTAAGTGTTGGCCTGTGCTCCAACTTGAGGGAACCCTGAGAGTGAGCTGCTAGGTGGGTGGAGCCATGTGTGTTGTATGAATCTGTTTAGATAAAACAGGAAAAGCAGGTAAGTCCATGAAGAGCTAACTCACACTGGTAGTTGCCAGGGCCTGAGGTTGAAGGCCGGGAAATGACAGCCTCATAGCGCATGGTGTATGCGACTAAGGTGATGGAAATGTCTGGGTACCAATGGGAGCAAGCAGTGGTCGCACAAGCTGTGAACTCAGTATACATCACTGAATCATTGCTTCAAAATGGTGAGTTCTAGTTGGGTGTGGTAGCACAGACCTGTGATTCCAGCTACTGGGGAATGGCTACTTTTCTGGCCCTGTGATGCTTACCTTGACCAAAGCAATTGAGGAAAGGAAGAGATTGTGTTTGTTTGGTTTTGAGATAGGGTCTCACTATGAACCTGGCTATGTAGACTGGGCTGGCCCTGGAAACAGGGATCTACCTACCTTTGCCTCTTGAGTGCTGGGATCAGTGGGATAAAAGGTGCACAACACTAGCTGGGCAGTGGTGGCTCACGCCTTTAATCCCAGTGCTCAGGAGGCAGAGGCAGGCAGACCTCTGAGTTCCAGCACAGCCAGGGTTATACAGACAAAGAGAAACCCTGTCTTGAAAAATCCAACCAACCAGTGTATGTGACACTACACTGGGCCAGAAGAGAGAGTTTACTTTGGCTTGGGGTTCCAAAGGGAGAAGCAATAATGGCCAGAAAGACAAGGCTTTCTGGCAGAAGCTGGAAGCTGGCCTGTCACATCGTTATACACACACAGGAAGCAGAGAGGGGACAGAAGGAGGAGTGAGGTCACAAAACATCAGAGCTTACTCCCGTGATATGCTTCAGCTAGCAAAGCTGCACCCCCTAAAGTCTCTATAACCTCCCCAAATAGTGCCACCACCCAAGGAGCTATAGTTCTAATACATGACCTGCCAGGGGACGCGCCTCTTTCATACATGACCTGCCGGGGACGCGCCTCTTTCTAACCACAATAGGAGCAAAGCCTATCTGGACCCCCTAGAAGTTGCAGGCCAGTTTGTGACCTTATCTCAAAGCACAAATTAAAAAAAAAAACAGGCCTGGAGCTAGGCACTCTTGGCAGAGGCAAGAGGATCTCTGTGAGTTCAAGGACAGCCTGGTCTACAGAGTGAGTTCTAGGAGGGCCAGGGCTATTCACAGAAACCCTGACTCAGAAATGAAGGAACAAACAGGACTGGGAGAGTCAGGCATTGTTGTGCGTGTCTGGAATTCCAGCACTTGGGAGGTGGAGGATCCAGAGTTCTGGTTTTCTCTTCCACTCCATTCCCAGTTTGAAGCCAGCCTGGACTACATGAGATCCTGCCTCAACAAACAAACAACAAGCCAAACAGAAAGTCTAAAGATTAAAAGAAAATAGGGAGCCAGGCAGTGGTGGTGCATGCCTTTAATCCCAGTACTTGGAGGCAGAGTTCTGAGTTTGAGGCCAGCCTGGTCTACAGAGTGAGTTCCAGGACAGCCAGGGCTACACAGAGAAACCCTGTTTCGAAGAAAAAGAAGAAGAAAGAAAGAAAACAGGGCTGGGGTGTGGCCTAGGCACACTACATTTGCCTGGTATCTCTAGTACTACAAAAACAGATGAAAGAGTGGTTTTTTTTGTTTTTTTTTTGTTTTTTTTCTTTTTTGGTTTTTCGAGACAGGGTTTCCCTTTATAGCCCTGGCTGTCCTGGAACTCACTTTGTAGACCAGCCTGGCCTCGAACTTAGAAATCCGCCTGCCTCTGCCTCCCGAGTGCTGGGAGTGTTTTTATCCCCATGGCTTGTCAGGTAAAGATGCTTGCGCCAAACCTGTGCTGACGTGAGTCTGAGCCCCTGGACCCATATGATGGGTGGAGAAGCGAATCCCATAAGTTACCCTCTGACCTTCACATAAGCACTGCGCCATGTCCACGGACATACCCAGTAAATACATAAAATGTAATATAAGGTTGAGAGACAAACCAGGCCAGGCATGTTCAAATTCCTGTAATTCTATCTTGGGAGGTAGAGACAGGATTTCCAGGGCAAGCTGGCTAACGAGAACAGCAAAATCATTAAGCTTTGTGTTCATCAAAAGACCCTGCCTCAGTAAAAATAAGGTCCCAGGTAGTAAGCAGTCAGGGGAGATAGCTGATGCTAACCTCTGACCTCCAGTTGCACTTGCACACACATACATGCACACACACACACACACACACACACACACACACACACACACACACACACAGGTTGGCCTGGGGCATCTTGGTTGTAGCTGTAATGTCAAAGGGCTAATCTGAGACACTCCTGTCTTCAGAAATTTAAGAGCCAAGGTGAATGCTGCAGGAGACAGCTGATCTTCAGCTGGAGGCGGAGCCCGGAGAGTTCCTCCCGGGCGCTAGAAGGACTATGGCCCTGTTTAGTCTCCGTAATGAACTGCAGAGGACTCTTGTTGCTAAACAGGTTAGAAGGGCTGAGCAGATGCTATTTAAGAATACACATGGATGGAACTGGATCAAGGGAAAGGAATTCCTCTCCATGGAAGTTAAGTTCTACCAAATCAGCTGTTAATTGATCTACTACTATTACTACTAAAACCAGCATGGGGGATGGGAGCTAAAGCTCGGGTAATGGCATTCACTGTATGGCATGTGTGGTATGTCCGGGATTGACATTTTTATGCCTTATTGTAATGACAGTGCGTGGCTGAGAAGAACTCTGGTTCTGTTTTAAAACCACTACAGTTAGGTGGGCTGAGAAGAACTCTGGTTCTGTTTTAAAACCACTACAGTTAGGTGGACTAGGCACGCCACACAGTTTGCCTGCGGTCCAGGTCAATTCCACAAATACATTATTGTGTTTGTGTGGGTAGGGTGCTGTGGGAACCCACAGGGAACACCTGTCTTCAGATTCTCCAAGATGAGATTTTCAAAAATGGCTATCATGATTTTCACTACTTAAAATTCATCTATTCTGAATGTCTAGTTTTATGTTATATCAGAAATAGATTGGGGAAAATAGCCTGTAGTTTGATGTGATTTTTGGAGGTCCTTACTTTGGGCTCCTTGTCATTTTCGTCTGATTTTCCTTGCTGGGGATCAAACCTGAGACCTCTCAGAGGCTGGGAAGAGCTGTACCCAACCTACTTATGGCTTTTCTATTTCTATTTTTTAGATTGTTACTATTTTATCTCTCTCTCTCTTTTTTTTTTTTTTTTTTTTTTTTTGGTTTTTCGAGACAGGGTTTCTCTGTATAGCCCTGGCTGTCCTGGAACTCACTTTGTAGAACAAGCTGGCCTCGAACTCAGAAATCCCCCTGCCTCTCGAGTGCTGGGATTAAAGGCGTGCGCCACCACGCCCGGCTTATCTCATATTTTTGAGGCAAGGTCTTGTGTTGCCCAAGCTAGCCTTGAACTTGTTAAGTAGCCAAAGATTGCCTTGAGTTCCTGATCCTTCCCCCCCAACCCCCAACCCTCCAAGTATTAGTATTATAGGCTGCAGGTCTCCCTAGGCCAGCAGATCCCTTCTCACCGAACCGAAGTTGCCCACTGACTGCTTCTGTAGCAGGCTTTCCTTTTCCTCTCTGTTCTCACAAACAGCGCCCCTTGAGCACAGCAACACAATCATTTTAACGTTTCTGTTTCCGACACATTCACACTGGCCCGCTCCACCATGAAACTCAAGCGCGGGGAACTGAGCTGTTACCCGTGGGCACAGTGACTAGGGGGCTTTGCCAGCTCAGCAGGGGTGCGGTCCAGCTGGAGCAGCAGGTTCCCTGCACTCCCTCTGAATGCCTTACCAGACTCGCAGGAGATGAATGCTCTGGGACTTTGAAAAGCTGCCATCTTTTCAAGTGGCAGGCCGCTTTTAGCCCTTCATCCCTGGGCTACAGGAACACCAAGAGAATACAAACTAAGATGGGTGGTGGATGCTGGTTCAGTCAGACTTGGGGCGGATGTCCTCTGTTAGGGAAACTAACTCAGAGTGCTGCCAGATAGGCATGGATTGCCACTAGATAGGAAAGCAGTAAACGCCCCCCCCCCCCCCCCCCCCCCGCCGGGGGCGGCAGGAGCTGGGGCCCTAGCTCGGCTGACCTTCCTGGCTTCTATCACCAGAATCTTGTAAAATGGGGATGGGGAGCCGGGCGTGGTGGCGCACGCCTTTAATCCCAGCACTCGGGAGGCAGAGGCAGGCGGATTTCTGAGTTCGAGGCCAGCCTGGTCTACAGAGTGAGCTCCAGGACAGCCAAGGCTATAAAGAGAAACCCTGTCTCGAAAAACCAAAAAAAAAAAAAAAAAAAATGGGGATGGGGTCCGCACAACTAAGTCTCTTTAAGAACAAAAACCAACAGCAGTAAACCCCCCACAGGTTTTTGATTATGTGGCTGGGGGGACCTTGAACTCATGGTTCTCCTATATCTCTCCAGTTCTCCAGACTTGCTCCACCATGCCTGGTTTTATGGGGTGCCAAGGACTGAAGCCAAGACTGTGTGGCAGCCGGTCAAGCATTTCCCAGGCCACAAAGTATCTGTCTTTTGTTTGTGCATTAACGTTTTATTTTGTGTATGGATGTCCTTTATGGGTGTGTGTAGAGGTCTGAAGACAGCTTGTGGGAATTGGTTCTCCCCCTTCTAACCCTGTGGGTCCTGGAACTCAGGTCATTAGGCTTGGCAGTGAGTTCCTTTGCCTGCTGAGCCATCTTGCAGGTCCCCAAAGTACCTATTTGGATGTATTGTTGATGTACGGTTGGCATGGAAATGAACGAGTCACTCTGCCTTGGGGACAGAGTCACCCCACTGGTGTGGCTTGTATCACTCAGGCATTGATTCACTGGGCTTCCCCTTTTAGTATTCAGATTGGGAACTTCTATGAAAACCACTGCCCAGCAGCCTCACTCCCTGAATCTTGATAGCAGTGGGGTTTTTGTTTTTTGTTTTGTTTTTGTTTTTTAAATCTATTGAGGTCTTGTGAAAACAGTTCCATGTTTGTATAGATAAAATCAGGAATGTGCCCATCTGACCACTTGAAAATCTGGAGGTTTCTTCTGTCTGTCAGGTCACCCCCTTCAAGACCAAAATGAACAACAAAATACGCCTGTGGGATAACTCATTTCCTTCCAGTTAGTGCTTGCCAAGTTAGAATTTATAAGGCAGATTTGGGCTCCAGATGGAGCAGCCGTGGTGATCTGATTGGAAATCTCGCTCACTGATTTGTGCTAAATATCAGAGCAAATTACAAGTTGCTCTTAAAAAATTATTTATTGAGATAGGATCTCACTAGGGAATCCTGACTGTTCTGGAACTTCGCTTTAACCCCAGCACAGAGGCAGAGGCAGGCAGATCTCTGAGTTCGAGGCCAGTCTGGTTTACTGAGTGAGTTCCAGCACAGCCAGGGCTACACAGAGAAACCCTGTCTCGAAAAACAAAAAAAACCCCAAACAAACAAGCAAAAAAACCACCAAAACGAAACACCAGCAAAAAAAAAAAAGTGACCTAAAATGCTTCTTAAATCATGCCACAGATGTGACCTACATTCGGAGTCACTGTCAAACCCAGGAAGGCCATGTATGAAAACAATTCAGACTGCCACTTTCATTAAAAAAAAAAAGTCACCCTGGCTGCCAGCTCCCATTGGCTTTATCTGGGGAAAAATGGAACAATTTGACTCACCCCTGCCCCCCAGGCAGGGGTGAACTTTTGATTCAAGACCTGCAGTGGTGGCACACGCCTTTAATCCCAGCATTTGGGAGGCAGATGCAGGCGGATTTCTGAGTTGGAGGCCAGCCTGGTCCAGGACAGCCAGGGCTACACAGAGAATCCCTGGTCCTAGAATTATGGGCTTTGCCACCCAGGCTGTGAGGCACTGGGATGGGGCCTAGGGCTCTTTGTGTGCCATGCAAGCACTCTAGAACCTGAAGCACTTCCTGAGCACTGAGGCATGAGTGTGTGACTGAGGCATGAGTGTGTGTCTGTTTTAGGGTTTCTCCACCCTGAATGGACACCATGACCAAGGCAACATTTAATTGGGGCTGGCTTACAGGTTCAGAGGTTCAATCCATTATCACCAAGGTGGGAGCATGGTGGCATCCAGGCAGGCACGGTGCAGGAGCAGCTGAGAGTTCTACATCTTCATCTGAAGGCTGCTAGGAGAAGACTGGCTCTCACATGGTTAGGAGGAGGGTCTCACTGCCTACCTCCCACAGTGACACACTTCCTAATAGTGTCATTCTCTGGGCCAGGCATATTCAAACCACTACAGTGTGTGTGTGTGTGTGTGTGTGTGGTGTGTGTTGGGGTACCAAGGACACTTGCAGTGGCCCTGCCCCACGTTTCACTCAGTGATGGGCTCCAAGCTCAGGTTATCATGCTTGCTGTGTGAGCACTCTAACCCACTGAGCCATCTCCCCAGCTCTGCTCAACTTTTACACAAGGATTTATTTGGTTTTGGAGACTGTGCCCTGGCTGGCCTTGAACTCGGATTTCTGCCTGCCTCTGCCTTTTGATTGCTAGGACTAAAGCTGTGTGTTTAGGAATTTTTCAGCATAGAAATAACTTCTTGATGCCTACTTTCAAAGAAAGCCACCTAAACATGAAATTAAAACGGAGGCGGTGCTTCGGATAATAGTGTGTTGCCAGGCAGCTAGTGTCTGTCCATCATCTGCCCTACTCACTACAGTCATGTTCAAGGACCAGGAGATAGCTCAGTGAATAACGTTCCTCATAAGTTAGATGCTTTGGTTTCTAAGGATGGTCTCCTGTATCCCTAGCTGACTTTGAACTGGCTGAGAAGGGCCTTGAAATTCTTTATTTATTTGTATGTGGGTGGATGTTTTACCTACATTTATATCTGCCACAGTGCTTGCCTGGTACCTGTGGAGGCCAGAAAAGCACCTCGAATTCCCTGGAACTAGAGTTACCCATGGCTGATGGCTAAGAGCTGCCACTTGGGTGCTGGGAATCAAACCTGGGACCTCTGGGAGAGCCTCAAGTGCTCTTAACTGCTGAGACCATGACTTTGAAATGCTGGCCCTTCTCTCTCCACCTCCCAGTGCTAGAAATACCACCACAGCTGGATTAGGCAATGCAGGGGATGGAACCTGGCTTTGTGCATGCTAATGCTAGGCCAGTGCTCCACTGGCTGAGCCACATCCCCAGCCCCATGCCTTAGCTGTTTACTGGCTTCTCAGGAGCAGCAGACTTTCATCGATGACAGTTGCACTCTTCTTGCAGAACATCTGCCACTAATTATCCCCGCTTCTCAGAGTAGGGAGCCATGCAGGGGAACAGCTGACTCTGACCGATGCCCAGAGCCGTTCAGTAACGGGGGCTTTCCTTTGACTTGAGCATGAGTTCAGCTAATATTGATTGGTGGATACCCAGGCCTTGTGCCTCTGGACCTGTGTAACAACAGGATATGGTGAGTCCCACACAGTGAGACGGAGGGGCCCCATCTGGGGTTAATCAAGCCATGCCAGAAGCACTTCATGGAAGATGGACCGATGAAAGGGGAGATGCTTTGGTGGTGGGTTGGACATGTAAAAAGATTTGGTAAGGTAGGGAAAAATAAATCCTGGGCTGTGGGTTTCTGTTTTCATTTTTTAAAATTCATTGTGTGTGTGTGTGTGTGTGCACACCACCACAGCACACATGTGGAGGTCAGAGGACACTTGTGGCAATCAGTTGTCTCCTAACACCACGTGGGACCCAGAGATCAGACTTAGACCGCCAGGCTACAAACATCTGGCCTCTCTATTTCATGTTAAGTAGCCTGTTTATAAAAACCTTTTTTTCCTTTTAGTATTAAAAATATTAAACTGAAACAAAATATCTCTGCTATTTTAGCATGTGTTACTGTCTAAGAGGAAATGAGGCTACAGCCAGGCAAAGGTAGATTTTTTTTTTTTAGAGTGTGTGTGCCAGTATTCTCTTGGGTGGGGAGCACATGTATGCATGTGTGTGCTTGTGGAATCCAGAGGTTGATATCTGCTGTCCTTCTGAGTCATGCTTTATTTACTGAGGTGGGGGTTCTCACTCAACCCAAAGCTTGCTCTTTATTAGTCTGGCTGCTGGCTTGGCCCAGGGACCTCCCAGAGTTAGTTATCTGCTGGGCTTATGTGTGGGTGCTGGAGGTCCAAACACCAGGAGCACAGCCTTCCCCGCAGGGTTCTCTCTCCAGTCCCCAGATGTTATTCTCATAATAGATCTTACTTTGCATGACTTCCTTAGGTGCCTTTAGAATAATGAGCCCTGAATCAAGTCCATATGGTATGCATAGGTAACCACAAAGAGATGTTTGCCGAGGAAGCTTTGGCTCTGATACAGAAGTGTAAAATGGCATGGGGACCCTCCAGGACCTGCCCCGAAGGTCACCAAGCATTTAGTCTATGCGTCAAAAATGTTCTTGTCTTAGCCAGTTTGGTCTGCTGTTGTAAAAGCCATAAAATCGGTGGCTCCTGAGAACCATTTATCCCTCCAGCTTCTGGATACTGAAGGTCCAAGGTCAGAGGCTCACAGACATATGGTGTCTGGTGAGGGACCACTTCCTGGCTGGCAGACACTAGACACTATCTTATCAATTAAACCGCTCTTAGCCGAAGTTAGAAGGAAGCTGTCAGGGGCTGTCAGGGGCTGCTGTTACTGGGGCTGTAATCAATGTATTCATGTCATAAAGGCCTCTCCTAGGTTGGGCTGGATTTGGGTCACATATAACATTCAGTCTATAGCAATTATATATAAAATTCCTTTCTTTCTTTCTTTCTTTCTTTCTTTCTTTCTTTCTTTCTTTCTTTCTTTCTTCCTTTCTTCCTTTCTTCCTTTCTTCCTTTCTTCCTTTCTTCCTTTCTTCCTTTCTTCCTTTCTTCCTTTCTTTCTCTTTTCTTTTCTTTTCTTTTCTTTTTTCTTTTGTTGTTATTGTTGTTGTTTTCGAGACAGGGTTTCTCTGTGTAGCCCAGGCTGTCCTGGAACTCACTCTGTAAGACCAGGCTTAAAATTTCAAATCAAACAATTTAAGAAAAAAATTTTTTAATTGTATGTGGGGGGTGGATATGTTTATATCACACATGTTGAGGTCAAAGAGCAACTTTCTGGAGTCAGTTCTCTCCTACTGTGTGGAGTCAGGATTCAGACTTGGGCTGTTAGACATGGTGGCAAGAACTGTTACCTGCTGAGCCATATTTCAGGTCCCTACAAAAAATAAAAAGAATTTATTCGAAATGTAACACTTAATTACCTGAAGGTATAAGAGCTTCCCCAAAACAATACAAGAAATACAAAGTTCATAGAAAATGAGCAAGTATTAAGTATAGGAACCAGAGGAATCGCCAAAGGCTGGGGAGGCACAGTGGTCAGACAGGTCAGCACTTCAGAGGCAGGGGCAGGGGCAGGGGCAGGGGCAGGGGCAGGGGCAGGGGCAGAGAGGTCTCTGGGAGCCTGAGGCTAACCTGGTCTACATAAGAAGTTCCAGGCCAGCCAGGACTATGTAATGATACTCTGTCTACACACACCCATCTTGAGGGTGGTGTGTATGGAGTGTGTGTGTGGCTGTTTTAGCATAGAGTATAAACAGTCTGTGCTGGCTAGTTTTATGTCAACATAACAAACTAGAGTCATCAGAGAGAAAGGAATCTCAGTTGAGAAGATAGAGCCAGGAGTGGTGGCGCACTTTAATCCCAGCACTCAGGAGGCAGAGGCAGGTGGATTTCTGAGTTCAAGGCCAGCCTGGTCTACAAAGTGAGTTCCAGAACAGCCAGGGCTAAACAGAGAAACCCTCTCTCGAAAAACAAAAACAAAAACAAAAAAAAGAGAAGATAGATGCCTGAAGAAGGTTGGGCTGTGGACAGCCCTGCCTGTAGGGCGTTGTCTTCATCAGTGATTGTAGGGGAAGCTCTGAGATGTCTGCTTTAGCTCCTGCCTCCAGGTCCCTGCCCTGCTTGAGTTCCTGTCCTGAGATCCTTCATTGTTGAACACTGGAAGCATAAGTCAAATAAACCCTTAACTCCCCAACATGCTTTGGTCATGGTGTCTCATCACAGCAATAGTGACCATGGCTAAGACACACGTAGCCTATGTTACTTATTTTAAAAAATAATAATAATAATAATTGTGAACTGGTGAGATGGCTCAGCGGGTAAGAGCACCTGACTGCTCTTCCGAAGGTGATGAGTTCAAATCCCAGCAACCACATGGTGGCTTACAACCACCCGTAATGAGATCTGACGCCCTCCTCTGGTGCGTCTGAAGTCAGCTATAGTGTACTTATGAATAACAATAAATGAATCCTTGGACCGGAGAGAGCAGGGACTGAGCAAGTGGGACCGACCGGAGCGAGCTGGGCCGACTGGAGCGAGCTGGGCAGACCAGAGCAAGCAGGGTTGACCGGAACAAGGAAAAAAAATGTGCTTGTCTTGGGAGGCAGAGGCAGGCGGATTTCTGAGTTCGAGGCCAGCCTGGTCTACAAAGTGAGTTCCAGGACAGCCAAGGCTACATAGAGAAACCCTGTCTCGAAAAAAAAAAAAAATTGTGCTTGTAACATCCATGAACATTTTGATTGACAGAGAATTAAATTATCTACACTTTTGGCTTTTAGACAATATTAAGCCTGAACTTTCTCTCCCTTCTTCCTCTCTTTCTTTTTTAAGTTTTGTGTGTGTGTGTGTGTGAGAGAGAGAGAGAGAGAGAGAGAGAGAGAGAGAATATGAGAGAGAGAGAGAGAGAGAGAGAGAGAGAGAGAGAGAGAGAATATGTACCAGTGCACAGAGAAGCCAGAAGAGAAGAGGACCTGGAGCTGGGGTTATAGACAGTCGTGAGCTGTCCAATGTGGGTGCTGGGCACTGAACTTAGGTCCTTTGGAAGAGCTGCAATCGCTTTTAACCTCTAAGCCATCTTTCTTCTCTTCCTCTCCCCCTTCTCAATCTGTCTGTCTCTGTCTCTCTCCTTGTCCCTGTTTCCTCCTCTCCCATTCCCCCTCCCCCCTCCTCCCATCTCTCTGTCTCCTTCTTTCTCTTGACCGGGACTCACCACAGCCCAGGCTCAACTCAAACTTATGATGACCCAAAATGCCCAACTAACCCTTGATTGATTTTTGTTTGTTTGTTTTCTCTTTCCCTAAGTGTGAAAGCTTGTATGCAATTGATAAAAAAAAATCCATATGTGGGCGTTTCTTGGTGACATTTTCTGAAGGATGATTTCTATTTTTTATGGAGACAAAATAGGAAATGTATCAATCAAAGAAAAAAATCATAGTTCAATACTTTGTGACAGGCTTTGGAAAATTGATGTCAGTGTTTCTCTCCCAAATGATTTGTCTTCATTTTTTTGTCACTGGTTGGCAGAGGCTCCGATGGCCTTATGTTTCTGTCATCGTGAAGATGTCCCCATCAACCCAATTACAGATAAGCTCATAAATGTTTACAGACTAAATGTTTGTGACATATTACAGAGGGATATATGAAAACATGTCTGTGTATTCACAAGCCAGACATAATGCCGCACCGTTGTGGCATCAGCACTTGTAAGGTAGGAAACAGGTGGTGAATCTCTGTGAGTTCGAGACCAGCCTAGTCTATACAGAGGGACTTTGTCTCATAATAAACAAATCAATAAACCTTTTAAAATTATGCTTTTCTATTGTGTATCTGTACACATACAAGCTCGTATGTTGGGTATATGTATATTGGAATGGCGCCACAATTAGCTTCCTTGAAGTTTGTGATTTTGTAAGCACACTTATATCTAGTTTCTTGTTTGGGGCAGAGGGGCAGTGTATCCACGAAGCCAGAGGCTGACATTAAATGTCTTCTTTAGTTGCTCTTGTACATATTTTTTTTAAGACAGGCTTCATTAGCGAACCTAGAGTTAGCTAGTTTAGCAACACTGGCTGGCCAGGAGATCGTCCTGTCTCTTCCTCTCAGGGGCTAGGGTCCCAAACGAGGCTTCTAGGCTTCTGACACAGGAGATCCTAGCTGGGGTCCTCGTATTTGAACGGCAAACACTTTGCCCACTGAGCCTTCCCTTGTTTACTTTTATGTATATGTAAGTATTGTACCACATGCCTTCAGGGGCCCTTAGAGGTCAGAAGAGGGTGTTGGACCCCTGGAGGTAGAGTTACAGGCTCTTGTGAGCTGCCATTCAGGTGCTGGAAACTGAACTCAGGTCCTCTGCAAGAGGAAAAAAAAAATTCTTAACAACTGAACCATCTCTCCAGCCCTGCCCTTGGTGCAGTTTTTATTTGTTTTGTTTTGAGGCAGGGTCTCACATATCCCACGTTGCTCTCAGAGTCGCTGTGGCACCAAGAGCGTCCTTGAACTCCGGATCTTCCAGCCTCCACCTCCCTAGTGCTGGGTGTATAGGTGTGCACTGCCGTTCTTGGCTGACGTTCTTTCTTCATTTTGTGAAGTCTTGGTTGTTGTGTGAGCCTCCTTCCTTAATGTCTGTGCTGTGACAGAATTCGTGCTTTAGTATGTCTGTGTAGGGCAAAACATTTGCATATTTATTTGCTTCAAAAGTTGGACTGAGCCGGGCATGGTGGCGCATGCCTTTAATCCCAGCACTCGGGAGGCAGAGGCAGGCGGATTTCTGAGTTCGAGGCCAGCCTGGTCTACAAAGTGAGCTCCAGTACAGCCAGGGCTATACAGAGAAACCCTGTCTTAAAAAAAAACCAAAAAAAAAAAAAAAAAAAAAGTTGGACTGGTGGGCTTTTTTTTCCCCTTGCCTTTGAGACAAGCTCTTGCTTATGTGACAGCCATTTTCTCACTGACTGTCAAGCAACTGCCAATGCTTGTTGCTAATTATAGCATTCTGGCTTCTATGTAACAAATTAGAATACCCGGAAAAGAGGGGACAGTCAATGATAACACAAATGCAAATAATTTCTTTTTCCTTATGGTAGAGTCACTTCAATGTCAATACTTAGAAGATCCACATATATCAAGGAAAATACTTTCTAAATGAAAACCTCGCGGGCTTGCTGTCATAAAACATAATGAAAAGCAGCTTGGGGAGGAACGGGTTTATTTGGCTTATAGGTTATAGTCAGTCATTGATGGAAGCCAGGGCAGGAACCTGGAGACAGGAACTGTATGTAGCAGAGACCTTAGAAGACTACCGCTTGCTGTCTCCTCCCCTGGCTTGCTCAGCTGCCTTTCCTATGCAGCCCAGGCCTACCTGCGTAGGGATAGCACTGCCAATGGTGGGCTAGGCCCTCCTATGTCAATTAGTAATTAAGGTTAAAAGCCACACATACATGTTCATAGGCCAGTCTAATGGAGGTAATTCCTCAATTGAGTCTCCCTCTTCCCTGGTACATCACGTTGACAGCTGAGGCTAACTATGCCACCAGTGAATAATAGGTAATCCTGTCCAGTAAAAGCACCATTTTCAGTGTAAGGTGGACTGGTGGGTTTCATTGTAACTGTCAAGGATGTTTTATTGCCATGGTTTGTTACCATGGCTGCAAATAGCATATGGTGCCTACTCTTTGGGAAACTATTGGTGTGGTACCCAAGGAAGAGATTTGGCTATCTATTTGCAAAGGCCATTGAACTACTCTTAGGGCTGAAGATGTGAATCAATCAATGTATAGCCAGTAACCAGTATGCCAAGAGTCTACCCACAGCCCTCCACCACACACACACACACACACACACACACACACACACACACACACACTGCTTTAAAAATGTAACGACTTGATCAGGTGCACACCTGTTACACCAGGACTTGAGAGGTTTAGAGGCCGAACACAGGAGTTCAGCATCATCTGTGGCTAGGCCAGCTAGGCAGGCCAGCTCCCCCTGACCTGCCTCTGCCTGCCTGAGTGCAGTTGTCTTTCTTCCCCGATTCACCTCATCAAGAATGGCCGCAGAAACAGAGGCAGCCTGTCTCTGTGAAGCCACTCTTCCCACGTGGGGAGTTTTGTTTAGAAAACTGCAGTTTTTAAGCACAAAAATGGTTGACCTCAGGTGCATGACAGTCCTTCCATTGCAGCCTCCCAGGTTTTGGGTAGCAGGCTGCACCACCTGGCCACCTCAGGAAGGAATGTATTCTCTGTAACATCACCATCCTCCATGGAGCCTGGGATAGTTTTCTAAGGACCATTTATAATGTTTGCCACAAAGGAGGCTTTTTTTTGAGATTTGGAATTTCTTCCCATTAAATTTTCCACATTTTAGTCAAGAATGTAAGTGGGCCGATTGGTTTTTCATCTGTTTTGAATTTTCCTCTGGCTGCCTTGTCCTTCGATAGTAGCGGTGGGGCGTGGTCCCTTCAGGGAAGCCTTAACATCGCCTACAGAGGATGCTGCGTGGAGGCAGCAGGCATTCATGCATTCGTTGCTATTTGAGGCTTTGCTGTGAGGATCCTCTGTCCTGTTTGGAGCCTGTGCTTTGAGAAATAGCTTTACTACAGTTGGCAAAATGGTCTTGGTAACTGATAACTGT
Organism: Mus minutoides; assembly: GCA_902729485.2. Classification (NCBI taxonomy): domain Eukaryota; kingdom Metazoa; phylum Chordata; class Mammalia; order Rodentia; family Muridae; genus Mus; species Mus minutoides. The sequence continues at coordinate 378,368 of LR753347.1, read as the reverse complement.
TGAAAGCACATTGCTGAGGTCTGGAGTGTAGTGCAGCTGATAGAGTGCTTGCCTCGAATCTCAAAGCCCCTGCTTTGATCACCAGTACTACCTTGGTGATACATGCCTGTCATTCCATGGTGTGGGAGGTAGAGGCGGGAAGATCAGGAGTTCAGGGTCATCTTGGCTTCATAGGGAGTTTGAGGCCAGCCTGGACTACACACCACTGTCTCAAAACTAAAGCCAATGAAAACATAACTGGTCAGTGAACTTTAAAGGGAACTCAGGTTTCTTTTTGTTGTTTGTTTGTTTGTTTGGAAGAACTAAAGGCTGTCCACCCCTGCTATAGAGAGTGTCGGGCAGGTGTATCAGAGAGACTGTCAGAGAGACAGTGAAATCCAAGAGCAGAAGCTGTCAGAGCTTACAGAGGTAATGGTGCTGTAGAGAAAGCTCAAGGGGAGGCGGGAGAGAAGAGGTGTCTTGTTTTCACTGCTGAGGCTACAACCTTGAACTTCACCCTTTCTACTACTGAGCTCCAGCCCCAGCTCTGATATATATCAATATATAGATATAGGTAGGTGTAGATATAGATACTAAGATATGTAGACAGACAGACAGACAGACGGGATATAATATATTGGAGGAATATGTGTGTATATATATCTATAAGGGTGGGGGGCGTGTGTGTGTGTGTGTGTGTGTGTGTGTGTGTGTGTGTGGTGTGTGTGGTGTGTGTGTGGTGTGTGTGTGTTCGCGCACGTGCACTCACATGCTTGTGGAGGCCAGGGGTCAACTTCAGCTGCTATCTTCAGAAACACCATAGAAACATCTCTTTAGATACAGGGTGACTGAGCTGGCTGAACCCCAGGGATCACCTGTCTCCATCTAGCCAACACTGGTCACTTTGACACGGGTGTTGTGGATCGGACATGGGTGTTCATGCCTTCAAGGCAAGTGTGTTAACCACAGAGCCATCACCACAGCTATTACTTTTCTGTAAACCCGGTCGATTTGAAACTAGACCAAGACAGGGTCACTGACCAACAGAGTACTTGTGGGAGGTCAGCCTGAGTGCTGGGAGCTGTTCATTCATAACCATCACTTGAGTTACTTGTATATTTGCCTCTTCCGGTTGTTTACAGAAACCTGCCGTCTTGTTTACCCCGCTCATTTGCTCAGCAAGCCTCCTCTGTAGAGATAACATAAATAAATAATCTTCTGAACAGTGTTTCTTACAATGGAATCCCGGAGGCATGGGGGTGGATCGAGGACAAAAAAGTGATGAGAATTTTAAATCTTCGTCCTTTGGTTTTTACGACAACATTTTAAAAGATTGGTTGTAAAGATAAACACCTTTCACAGGGGTTATCTTCAGGGCATTTTAGTGGCATAAGACTCCGTGTGTCCTAAGTTAACACTTCTTTGTTCTCTGCTCCTGGCTACAAGCAAGACTAAGGTCATTAATCTAGTCATGGTGACCGTAAGCCAGTAATCGCAGCATTAGCTGTCAACTTGACAGTGTCACCTAAGAAAAAGAGTCTCAACTGAGGGAATGTGCACACCAGATTGGCTTGTGGGCATGATTGTGGATGCTTGCTTTGCTTGTTAATTGTTTCGGGAGGGTCCGGCCCACTGTGGGTAGCACCATTCCCTAGACAGGTGGTCCTGGACCTCATAAGAAAGCTAGCTAAGCATAAGTCTCTGAACAAGCAGGCAATCAGCATCCTCCACAGTTTCTGTTTGAGTTCCTCCTTGAATTCCTGTCTTGACTTTCTTCAATGATGGGCTATGAGCTAGAGTGTAAACTGAATCCTACACTTTCTCCTCTCTGTTGTCTCTAGACAGGGTGTTTTATCACAGCAACAGGAAGGAAATTAGGACACATAACTCTGATTGACTCAAGGCTTATGCAGAAGCGAGCAGAAAGCACTGCTCAGCTCCAGCCTTCAACAAAGCTGTGCTGTTTGAAGAGGTTGAATCACATACCAGGAATCAAAAGACAAGAGGAAGCTTTTAGAGGGGGTGGGTATGTATTTGTGGGGTAGATTGTGGAGATGGTTGGTCTCATGGGTACACACTTACCTTCAGACACTTCGGGTTTTATATGTTAAGTGTGCATGCTTTCGTTGTTCACAGAATCTCACTATACTGCTCAGGCTGGCCTTGAAATCTCGGGGTTCGTGTCTTCCTGTCTCAGCTTCCTTCCTGAGAGGTGAGATTATAAATGAATACATCACTGTGTGCAGCCTCTTTTAAAAGATTTTATTTTATTTGAGGGGAGGGGTTAGCTTGAGACAGGGGGTTTTCTGTGTAGCTCTGGCTGTCCTGAAGCCCCCTCTGAAGACCTGGCTGACCTCAAATTCAGAGATCCACTTACCTCTGCCTCCCAAGTCCTGGGATTAAAATTGCCACCCCTGGTAGGAGATTTTATTTATTTATTTATTTATTTATTAAGATTTATTTTATTTTATTATATGTAAGTACACTGTAGCTGTCCTCAGACACTCCAGAAGAGGGAGATAGATCTCGTTACGGATGGTTGTGAGCCACCATGTGGTTGCTGGGATTTGAACTTATCACCTTCGGAAGAGCAGTCGGGTGCTCTTACCCGCTGAGCCATCTCACCAGCCCGAGATTTTATTTTTAATTATTACTTGTATGTATTTGTTCATGAGTGTAGGTTTGACCACGTAAATACAGTGCCTGTGGAGATGAGAAGCCTAAGGTCCCCTGGTGTTGGAGTTTCATTGGACAAAGAGCCATATGTGACCTTAACCATTGAGTCCTCTTAGCTCACCCTCCCCCTTTTTTGGAGATGGCATCTTATGTAGACCAGGCTGTTTTCAATTTTGCTATGTAGCTGAGGATGACCTTCAGCTTCTGATCCTCCTGCCTCTACTTTCTGAGTGCTGAATTTACAGGGGTGTGGGCCACACGCAGTTCCTGAGGGATTAGAGATGGAACCCAGGGCTGCCTGTGCACTAAGCAAACACTCTACCAACTGAGCTGCAGCCCCAGCGCTGTGCCAATGGCAATCACATCTCAGGGATGGGGCTGGAAAGAATGCCTGAAGTGTGCCAGTTATATACTGCATGTCTTAAGATCTTGCATGTTTTAGAGAAGTGAGGCAGGGATTCCTGGGCGTGCTAGGGACACCCAGCAGAGCCGCTGAGACTGTGTCAGTGACGTCCTGGAGCTGGCCAGACCCTTGCTCTCTCCTGAGGCTCCATCTGAGGCAGCAGCATGCCTCCCATCTGACCTGGCTTGAAACTCTTCCTGGGGTGCTGTAATGCATTCTCTGGCTCTGTTCCACTGCTCTTCGGCTCCACTTCCTGGGCCAGTACTCCCTGCGGCTCCTGTGTGGGGCTGCCCTCCCCCTGGCACTCTGATCTGTGGCTGTAGCTTCAGACCGTCCACTTCCCAACATCCTCCTGTGAGCTTGGTCCATCTGTGCTTGCAGGCTCTGCTGTGCATCCCAAACCCTTTACTCACCCGGCCAAAGTGCACCGAGTCTTCCTCCTCTGTGTGGACTATTCCTTTATGTGCAGGAAGCCGACCCCGACTCACCCTAAAGCCCTTCCCCCTTTTGCTCAATCTCCCTCAGAGTCAGCAGCCAATCTGTCATTTACAGTAGCATTTGCCAAGTGTCAGCATGGCTTCCTGCTGCTGCTCTCACCTTCAGACTGTGGGGACAGTCTCCGGGCCTCGGTCTCCCGCGACTCCAGGCAGATCTGTGGTCACGACTTTGCAGAGCAGCTTGTGGTTTCTAAAGGGTCCAAGCTCCTTCTCAGTGCATTGAAGGCCTTGGAGAATCTGACCCTACACCCTCGCCAGCTCCATCCCCCCTGCCCATGCCCTGGTGCCCTTCCAGCCTCACCTGCACTCAAGGGAGACAAACCCATGGGTGGTGCACTTATCCATCTCCCTCTTCAAAGCAGAAACCCCTAGCCTCTGTATAAGGTGTAGTCTAACCCCGCTCAGTTTTGGTTCCCTGGGTCCAATTGCTTTTTTGTCTGTGAGACATAGTGTAGCGAAGTCCACAATGAGCTATCTTACTCACTTGAGAAAAAGCAAAATGTGATAACCGTACCCCTACCCTTTCTGATCTCCAAGTGCAAGCTGCTGGTTCTTTCTCAAAAAAAAAAAAAAAAAAAAAAAGATGCAAGGTGGGTGCATGTCTTTAAGCCCAGCATCCCTGAGGCAGAGGCAGATGGATAGCTGTGAATTCCAAGCCCCTGGCCACTTATCAAGTTCCAAGCCAGCCAAGGCTACATAGTAAGACCCTGTCTCAACCAAAAAGAGGGGAAAGCTAGAGAGTCGACCCAGCAGTTAAAAGCACTAGCTGCTTTTTCCAAAAGACCAGGGTTCAATTCCCAGCACCCACATGACAGTTCATTACTGCCTGTAACTCTGGATCCAGGGACCTGAGACCTTCTTCTGGTTAGCATGGGTACCAGGCACACACACTTGGTGCACTTACGCACATACAGGCAAAGCACCCACATACATAAAATAAATATAAGAAATTATATATATATATATATATATATATATATATATATATATATATATTTTTTTTTTTTTTTTTTTTTTTTTTTTTTTTTTTTTTTTTTTTTTTTTTTTTTTGGTTTTTTGAGACAGGATTTGTCTGTATAGCCTTGGCTGTCCTGGAACTCACTTTGTAGACCAGGCTGGCCTCGAACTCAGAAATCCTCCTGCCTTTGCCTCCCGAGTGCTGGGATTAAAGGTGTGCGCCACCACGCCCGGCTTGAAATTATTTTTTATTGTATTGGGTAAGTGTGCACACGTGTGCTTAAGGAATCTAGGAAGGGTTTCTGATATACAGGAGCTAGAGCTGTACCTGTGAGCTGCCTGACATAGAGGCTGAGAAGCAGACTCTGGCCCTCTGCAAGAACAGCAAGTGCTCTTTACTACTGAGCCATCTCGTCTGCCCTAGAGTGCTCGTGTGTGTGTGTGTGTGTGTGTGTGTGTGTGTGTGTGTGTGTGTGTCACCTGTCAGCTTTTGGCATCTGAGACATTTTCTTTTGTAATGGAACATTAATTATATAGAGACGAAATGTGTCTAAAAGGAGGAGAGAGCAGGGATGTTAACTCTGGACGATGCTCAAACCAAATTTGGTAATGTTGATGTAAAGCTCTCAACAGACACCCCCATCCTCAGTGTCATCATGGAAAATGCTAGAGCCACTGTCTTGGACCAGTGAGTGATGGAGAGGGTGGCTCCCTGGAACTGGAAGCCATAGAAAGAGACAATAAAATTCCCCCTCTCCCTCTCTCTTTTCAAACAGGATCAGTTTGACAACTTGGAAAAACATACACAGTGGGGAATCGATATTCTTGAGAAATACATCAAGTTTGTCAAGGAGAGGACGGAGATTGAGCTCAGCTATGCCAAGCAACTCAGGTAAGGCAGCCCGGAGAGACGGCTGGGGTGCTGTGCACACCAAAGGTTCATTTCTCTTTTTATTAAAACTTTTATTACATTTATTTATTCATAGGGCAGGGGAGTGTGTGCCGGGTTGCGTGTGTGGAGTTGGAACACAACCCAAGGAGTTGGTTTTCTCTCCTTCTATGGTGTGAGTCCTGGGGATTGAACTCAGATCATCAAGCTTGGCAGCAAGCCCCCTACCCCCACCCCCACCCCCTTCTTGCCTGCCAGAAGCAAGCAAGCATGATTTCTGTTCTCATTTCACTGTGTGTGTGTGTGTGTGTGTGTGTGTGTGTGTGTGTGTGTGTGTGAGAGAGAGAGAGAGAGAGAGACAGAGAGAGAGAGTTTCTTGTGAAGTAATATATCACTGGAAATAGCTGGGGTTTTTTTTGTTGTTTTGTTTTTAGTTTTTTGTTTTTTCGAGACAGGGTTTCTCTGTGTAGCCCTGGCTATCCTGGAACTTACTTTGTAGACCAGGCTGGCCTTGAACTCAGAAATCTGCCTGCCTCTGCCTCCCAAGTGCTGGGATTAAAGGCGTGCGCCACCACGCCCGGCAATAGCTGTTTTTAATATAGAAAATTAATATGGAAAATTAATTTTTATGAGAGCAAAATTTTAAAAATCTGTTAACTTAGGTTTGCTCAACTTTCATGTGTGAGGCAAGGTCTCATGTAACCCAGGCTAGCCTTGAACTCATTGTACAGTGGAGCCTGGCCTTGAGCTCTGCCTCTCCTGCCTTCACTCCCCGAGTCTGGGCTTACAGGTGTGCATCTTCTCTCTGTTCCTGCTTTAGGTACTGTGTTTTGTTATGGCTTGTGCCTCTATGTAAATCCCCACTCCCACCCCATCCTCTGCACCCTGCCTCTAGGCTCAGGTTTTTAATTTTTTTTTTCTTTTAAATTTAAAAAAAATTTTATTTACATTAGTTATCTGCCTCCATGCATGTCTGTATGAGGGAATCTGATCCCCTGGAATTAGAATTAAACAGTTGTGAGCTGTCATGTGGGCTCTGGGATTTGAACCCTGGTCCTTTGGAAGAGCAGCCAGTGCTCTTAACCACTGAGCCATCTCTCCAGTCCTGTTTTTGTTTTCTTTTAGTGATTTTCTTTTCTTTAATTTTGGAGAAACTATGGTCATTTGTTTATGTTTTCATTGCCTTTATCGTTTTGCGATGAGGGTCTCCAAGATTTCTCGGATCTGCTGTCACTCAGAAGCTAGCTGTCTCTATTCCTGCTGGTTCCCCCCTCTTTTTTTTCTCTTTTAAAACTTAATTACATTATCTATTTATCTTGAGTGTAGAGGAGGTGAATGTGGGACTGCTGCATCCTGTGAGGTCAGAGGACAACTCCCGGGAGCTGGTTCCCTCCACCATGCGGGTCTCCGGGATTGAACTCAGGCTGGCAGGCTTGACACCAAGCGCCTTTACCCACCGAGCCATCTTGCCAGCCCAGCACACTCCCGTTGGTGCATATCTGAGCCCTTTTCTTCCTTTATTGTAGGAGCAGGACTGTGTTGACAGAGTGAAACTCTGCCTGGCTTTAGTAAGACTTGGACTAGTTAGTGTTTTCCGTGGGAATGGTCCCAGGAGGCAGGATTTGAAAAGAACTGTCCTAAAGGAGATAGATTTTAGCTAATTCCAGGCACCTGTCCCCAAAGAGACAAGTCAGAGTAAAAAGCAGAGAAAGGAGATGCGCTCAGTGTGGCCACACTGGGAAGAGAAACCAGGAAGTCCAGAGGCCTCCAAGTCTGTCCTTGGGTCCTGACAGGTCATGTAAATATAAAGCAAGAGTGTACATGGCTAGGCAGTCTTGGTTCGTCATGGTCTATTCATGTCTTAGCTCTAGTATGTTCTGCATGGAGATGATAAGGTGTCTGAAGTTTTCATCAGCACAATAACAACCAATGTGTGTGTGTGTCTGTGTGTGTGTGTGTGTGTGTGTGTGTCTGTGTGAGTGAAGTGTGTATGGGAGGTATGGAGTATGTGTGTATATGTGTGTGTGAATGTTTTGTATGTGGGAAGTGTTTGTGTGTAGGGGGAATATGATATGTATGTGTGGGAAGTGTTTGTGTGTTGTGTTTGTGAAGTGTGTATGGGGGTATAGAGTGGGGAGGAGTGTTTGTGTAGTGTGTATGGGGGTATAGAGTGGGGAGTAGTGTTTGTGTAGTGTGTGGAATGTATGTGTGTGGTGTGTATGTGGTGTGTGTATAGTGTGTATGTGTATGTGTGTGCATGAGAGTATGCATACATATGTGTATGTGTGTGTGTGTGTGTGTGTGTGCACATAGGCGTGCACACAGAGGTCAAAGGCAACTCCATGGAATTGGTGGTTTTCTCCTTCTATGTTTAAGCATGTTCCTGCCCTTCCAGCCCAGCTTTAACTTTTTTAGCCCCAGCATGAAATTCCTTGGGACATTTTAGTTTCTCGGAGGCCGCTGTTTGAAAGGAATGGGTCATGCTTCTGTATTCTGTTCTCTGTCCCAGCAGGGAGCGCATGCGCTTTCCTTACCCTTTTAAGATCTGAGAAATTATTTGGGACATGAGATATTTTAAAATTGTTGATAGAGGACTGGGGCCTGAGTTGGCTAGGAGAAGCTTGTCTATGTCCATGGGGCTCTGGGCTCCGTCCCCAGCACTACATAAACTTGGATAGGGTACATCACAGCAGCACCTGGAGGTGGAGGCAGGAGAATCAGAAGTTCAAAGTTGGCCTCAGCTGTGGCATCAGCGGGACACATTCTGTTTACATTGAGTAGCTGGCATACAGAAACCAACCAAGAAAGTATGTTCCCTACTGGCTGGGTCCAGATCAGCTCCTCCAGTCCTGCAAGAGGCTGGGTCTCACTCGCAAATGGCTGCTTCACCAGTTAGCCTGGGTCTGTTGCCATTCATGAAAATGAGTTACATGTCTGGCTCATTTGGGAGGCAGAGCTAGGTGGATCTCTGAGTTTGAAGTGGAAGGAGCCAGCCCTGGGTCCCTCGGACTTCCTTAGATTAATGTCTTTGTTTCTCTTTTGCTTCCTCCTGGTGCCTCAGTCCAGGTGCGGTGGAGATCTGTCTGTGACTATAGTGGACACGAGAGTGGTCCTTTGTCCTCCTTGGAAGCATCCTTCCCCCCTGGAGACCAAATAACAGTCTCTTGGGTTCCTCCCACCTCGCAGATTTGATCCTTGTGTCCAGCGGTCAGCTCCTGTTTCTTTCCTGTCTCAGTCTGCGCTCTCTCCTTGACCCCAGCTGGGTCTGTCTGTCTGTCTGTAGCGCCTGTTGATGGAGCAATCACTCACCCCCAGACGTAGCTCTCCAGCTGTTCCTCTCCCAGACTCCAGAAACAGCTTACCTAAACTCAGAAGGATTTCTAAATAATGCCTTCCTGCATCCACACCTGCCTGACCCCTGACCTTTCCACCTCTCCTGGGAGTTGTGTGGCCCTCCCATCCTTAGGACAGGAACATCAAGGCTCTCCTCACCAACCCATCAGGGCACACCATCCACTCCACTGTCCATACTGAGCCAGGATCCAGCCACTTCTGGCTTGCTGTGTGCTACCTCTGGGTCCAGGACCCCATTGTGTCTTGCCCAGATTGCATCCTTGCCACCTGCGTCCGCGTGCTGTCCCACCTCTGCTGGCTTTCTATGAAGCAGCCACTTTAGCTCCTTGGCCACTCCCCATTTCCTCCTGATTAGATTTCCAAAGTTCTTCCAAGGGCGGATGCCTAAAAGTCTCGCATGCCCGGGCCTGGGCTCTTCCCTGGCCAGGCCTTTTTCCTTACACAGGATCCCTACATGGCCTCCGTGGGAAGGCTGGGGCCAGTCAGAACATTTTCCTTGTGGACAGCTTTGCCTTTTCTGAATAACTCCGCGCAGTGTGATCGTGCATCCGTGCTCCGCCTGGGTGCTGAGCATGCTCTTTAATGTCCCTGTCTCGGTGCTGTGGTTATCTTGCTCCTTTCTTGTTAAACTAGATAAAGCCGGGTGTGTTTATTCAATGGCCACTGCTGTGGGTTTTTTGCCCAGAGTTCATTTTCTGAGTCTGACATTGCAGGTCTTGTCTGTCTCAGGCTTTTCTGCCATTCCGGTTTGTGTTTTAAGTTCATCTCTAATGTGAAATACTCGTGGGGGTGTGAGTTGTTTATTTTTCTTGTGTGTTTTCATTTTTCTCTAGGGAAAACCTTTCCCTTCTTCTCTCCCTCTTCCTCTCCCCCTCCCTCGTCCCTCACCCCACCCCTGGCTTCTGACAGTGCTTGACAAATCTCTTCACATTAGGTGTGCTTGACCTGGGTCAGTCTGATGAACTGGCTGTGCTCACCCCCTACTCCCCAGTGCGGGGGTGGGGTGGGGTGGGGTGGGGGGTGATACTGTGCCCGCTTCACTTCACAGCTGTACGATTTGGGGCACGTTGTACCCTGGGAACAACTGTAAAATGTGAATGGTGGGAATTTTTGCCTTTTAAAGTTGGTGAGTTACTTTTCTCACCCCACTAACCAAATACCAGCATGGTAGACAAAGAAGGGTTTGCTCTGGCTTGCAGTTTTAGGGGGACGCAGTCCATCACAGTGGCTGGAGCTTGAGGTAGCTGCTTCCACAGTGAGAGTAGTCAGGAAGCAAAGAGGTGACTTCTACACACTTCCTCCTCCTCATTCTGTCTAAGACCCCAGCCCTTGGGATGGTGCCGACCCATACAGGGTGTATCCTCCCTCCTCAGCTAAACCTCTCTGGAAACTGAGGATTGCTGGCCCAAAGGAGAGAAGGTTGGAAGTCTTCTGGTAACCTCCAGCATTCTCATTACACAGTGATGCTAGCACATTCGTCACATGAGTGGCCCTGGAAGTGACCGTCCCTTTCGATACTTTTTCTTCTGGTTCTCTCTGGGGCTGACCTGTTGGGTTTGCTCTCTCTGGAGGCTGGACACAGCTGCCTCTGAGAATCAGCTGGGGAAGAGGTTCGACTTAGGGATACGGAGCAATTGTCTGTCCTGAACCTCGTAGCGCTTTGGGTTGTTCAGGAGAAGAGGCATGCTCCCGTGGAATCCCTACGTTTATGAGGGTTTCCCCATGCTTGAAGCTTGAGACCTGAGGAGTGGAGACCACAGAGAAGCCCACACTTTGCCCAGGTCCTCGGAGTCCACAGATGGGCAGGGACAACTGGATATTGTCTGGGCAGGTGCCTTGTCCTTGAGTGTGTCCTCTCTGTTCAGTTTGCTTCTGTCTGAACTGGCTCAGGGCAGTGGCCTTTTTTCCCTCTGTGTGGCCGGCTGGGTGGTGTCCATTCTAAGTTGCTTCCAACATCCTCCATCTCTGCTGTTCTCAGGAACACCCTTCCAAGGTGTATGGACTGAGGTGAGCATCTTGCTTCATTTGTTTATTGTCTGATAATACAAACTTTCCCCCCTCCCCCCTCTCTTTCTCTGTCTCTCTGTGTGTGTATTCATATATATCATTTTTTTATTTTTATTTTATTTTATTTTATTTTTTTAAGGCATAAAAGCCCCAGCTGGCTTTGAGCTGATTCCATAGTCCAGGCAGGCTTTGAACTCAGGATCTACCAGCCTCAGCCTCATAAGTAGCTGGGATTTCAGGACTGTGCTCTGGGCAGATTCCTGGTCCCCTTCTCTCTGGTGCCTTCCATTTGCTGGGCAAGCACCCTTTGCCTTCTGCCACCCTGATTCAGATGTCTCCTGGTAACTGTTCAGAAAAATAAAAGAACAGATCCAAACATTCCTAGGCTCCACCCTAGACGTTCTGGTTCAGGGCACCTGGAAAAGGGCCCAAGTATCTGCTGTAAAAGTCCCCCGTGGGTTACAGGGTTGGCCAGACCAGAGCCAGCAGCCGCAGGAGCTCATGGTTTCCTCTTCTCTGCTTGTCCCGTCTACCTAAAGAGCTAAACGAGTATAAGAAGCACACTGGGTTCCTCAGCAGATCAGAAAACGTTAAGGCAGTGTTCTGAGGGATTCCCTGTGTGCGTGCTAAAAAAAAAAAAAAAAAAAAAAGCTTAATACAAGGCTGGAAAGCCTGTCCCAGGGCAAGAGGTTGGGAAGGGTTTATAGAGAAAGAACCTTGGACTAGAGGCTTTGGGATGCCTCAGTAGATAAGAGTGCCTGTTGGCCAAGCATGAGGATATGAGTTCAAATCCCTAGCACCCACAGAAATATCTGATCGTGACCATTTACATCGATAATTCCAGAGCTGCAAGGACTGGAGATTCGAAGGTTACCAGTGCTTGCTGGCTGTCAGCCTGGCCCTGAATTCTGTCTCGAGGAAACAAGGCAGAGTGGGAGAAGAGGGCACTTGCTGGCCTCTAGTCTCTGCGTGTGTTTGTCTAGGCTTGGGTATGACTACCCCATACACTTTCACTGGAGGTTTTGCTAAAAGGGGGGCGGGGGGGGGCGGCATGGTGGCACACATCTTTAGTTCCAGCAGTGAGATCTTTTGGATTTGAGGCCAGCCTGACTACTGAATTCTAGGAAAAGAGTACCTCAGGCACTCACTACAAATTCTAGGCCAGTCTAGACCACATAGAACAAGCCTTTAAATTTTATTTTATTTTTAATTAATTAGTTTGTGTGTGTGTGTGTGTGTGTGTGTGTGTTTGTGTGTGTGTGTTTGTGTGTGTGCAGCAACAGTGTGCCTGTGGAGGTCAGAGGGCATCCTGTGAGAGTCAGTTCTCTCTTAGGACAGTGTAGGTTCTAGGGACCAAACTCATGTTATTGGGCCTAGGGACCAACCTTTATCCACAGATCCCTCTTGCCAGCTCTTATAAAGCAACATTTGCCACATCTAGTCAGGCTCTGCTTCCTTCTGTTTCGTTTAACATTTAAATTACCTTATGTCCAGGACTAGAGGCTAAAAAGCAAATGTGGGGGGCTGGAGAGGTGGGTCAGCGGGTAAGAGCATTGACTGCTCTTCCAAAGGTCCTGATTTCAATTCCCAGCAACCACATGGTGACTCACAACCATCTGTAATGGGATCCAATGCACTCTTCTGGTGTGTGTCTGAAGACAGCTACAGTGCACTCATATAAATAAATAAATAAATAATAAATATTTTTTAAAAATGAAAATGTGGATTTAATTTTTGTTTGTTTCGAGGTGTTTTTGTTATTGTTTTTTGTTGTTGTTGGGTTTTTTTGTTTGTTTGTTTGTTTGTTTTGAGGCAGAGTTTTTCTGTGTAGCCCTATCTGTCCTAGAACTCAATCTGTAGACCCGGCTAGCCTCAAACTCAAAGAGATCCACCTAAAGGCTTGGGCCACCACTGCTACCATCTGGCAAATGTATGTTTGTTTCTTTTTAAACCGGTTTGAGATTTTTTGTTGTTGTTGTTTTTTTTGGAGGATTTTTGGTTTGTTTGTTTTTTAGAGACAGGGTTTCTCTGTGTAGCCCTGGCTGTCCTGGAACTCACTTTGTAGACGAGGCTGACCTCAAACTCAGAAATCTGCCTGCCTCTGCCTCCCGAGTGCTGGGATTAAAGGCGTGCGCCACCACGCCCGACCAGTTTGAGGATTTTTATGTGAGGTGTGAAGTGGAGTTTTTAATTTGTAAGTTATGATTAACAAAAGCGTGGTTACTGTTTAAAACTGCACACTAAGAATATCTGGAAGGCAGCCACAGGACTCTTCTTTGGAATCTTTTGCTGAACTCAGCCCCGCCCACCCTGCTTTGTTCCCTGCCCACCTCACCCCAGCCCACCCACTCTGTCACCCCCTCCCACCTGGCTTTGGAGTGACTAACCTTCATTGCTCTTACAGTATGAAGTGCTTCTCCTTTTTTTCCCTTTTCCTCCCTTAAAACAAACATTTACAGAAAATGTTGCTTTTTAAATGTGTTTATTAGGTAAATCTGGTACATATGCACACTTCTATGGAAGAGTGGTCTATGGGCTTAAGTGTATGTATATCCTGTTATTTGTTGGACTCACAATTTTTAAACATTTTTTATTATTTATTACTGTATGTCATGTGTGTGTGAGGGTATGTATGCCACAGTGTGCAGACATCACAGGACAACCCTGTGGAGTCCGTTCTTTTCTTCCACCTTGTGGGTCCTGGAATCAAACTCTGGCCATCAGGCTTCGCCGCAAGCTGCCGCTACCCTTGAGCCATCTTGATGGGCCCACAAATGGGCTTTAATTGTACAACTTTATGACTTAAAAAAAAAAAAAGAAAAAGAAAGCAAAACTCGTAAGGTGCATGCGTCATCTGTCATTCCTGGTTTCTCTGTGTACTTCCAAATAAGGTGACACATCTTTCATTTTGGTCTTAGGAATCTTTCAAAGAAATACCAACCTAAGAAGAACTCGAAGGAAGAGGAGGAGTACAAGTACGTGCACTGCTGGCAGATGTGTAACGGGATGTGTGTAGTGGTGGTTGGGAAGCGGGTGGAAACTGCATCTTGTCATATAAGTACTGTCGTCCCACCTTCCTGTCTGTGTCCACCAACCTGGGGGACACAATGAGAACCTGGACCCTGAGCCACTGGACCCATTTGAGACTCTTTCCATTAAACTATAAGAAAAAGTATAGGAAGTCTTGCAAGCCTGTGGGCATGTGGGGGTTGGGTAAGCCCTGGAGCGGTGGCTCTCAATCTTCCCAGCGCTGTGACCCTTTCACACAGTTCCTGCTGTTGTGGTGACCCCAAATGTAAAACACGATTTCATTCCTACTTTGTAACTATAATTTTGCTACTGTTATGGATTGTAATATAAATATCTGATGTGCAGAATATCTGATTTGCAGAATATCTGATTTACGACCCCTGTAAAAGCGTCATTTGACACCTTGCTAAGAGGTCACAACCCACAGATTGAGAACCACGGCCCTAGAGTCTGGGCTCCCTTCTGTATCGCCAGAAGCCTTACCTCACCTGCTCATCCAGCCAAGAGCCTTGTCTGTCTCAGCAGCAATGGGTCATTGTGCGAGGTGGAAGTACTGTCTTTGATGTAGGTCCAGGGGCCTGGTGTTCTTATCGGACACAGGCGAGCACGGGCGGGTGAGTTTGCGACCATCTCTGGCCTGAGAATAAACAGAGGCAGGGCCGCACTTCACAGAGCACCTGTGGCCGCGTTTGAGTTGTAATTAATTCTGAGCTGTTGTGTAATGAACCGGCAAGATCCTCTGGGAGGCAGATGCAGGGCAGACGATTTTAATTACTATTTCCTCAAGTGAAGCGAGTGAGGATAGAGGTGGGCTTGAGCCGGTGCAATCTGTCCCCAGGTATACGGCATGTAAAGCGTTTCTTTCCACCCTGAATGAGATGAATGACTACGCTGGGCAGCACGAGGTCATCTCTGAGAACATGACGTCACAGATCACCGTGGACCTGATGCGCTACGTTCAGGAGCTGAAGCAGGAGAGGAAATCGGTAATGCATATTGGGGTGTCCTCCCCCAAAGACAAGGATGTTCTACCTGAGAGACACAAGGAGTGGGGTGTGGTGGCTCACACCCGTGCTCCTAGAACTGGGGATGTTGAGAGGGGGCAGGGCGAAAAGTTTTCTGCAAATTCGATGACCACATGTGATACACAGACCTCCAAAGCTGCCTAGTGAGACCCTGTCCTGGCAAACACAACCCAAAAGGATCCAGATGTGGTACTGCACACTTTAAACAATCTAGAAGTGGAGGAAGCAGGTGAATCTCTGTGAATTCAAGGCCAGCCTGGTCTACGTAAATGAGTGCTAGACCAGTCAAAGTGGCATAGTGAGACCCTGTTTCAAAAACAAACAGGGGCTGGAGAGAGGGTTCGTTGGTTAAGGGCACGTGGTGGCTCACAACCATCTCTAACTCCTGTTCTAAGGGACCCAAGGCCTCTTCTGACCTCCCTGGATACAAAGCACAAGTGTGGCATGGATATATGAATGCAGACAAAATGCTCATACAGATAAAAATAAATATAAAGCAAACAAAATTAGATCCAGGTGGGACAGTGCACATGGAAGGCCAGCTGATCAGACATTCAAGGCCAGTGGGTGCGAGGTGGGTGCGTGGTGGGTGCGTGGGTGCTACCTGAGTTCACTTATCCTGTTGTGATCTGTGTGTAGAGATCAGAAGACAATGTGCAGGAGTTGATTTCTTTACCTGCTGAGCCATCTCATTGTAGCTGTGTCTCGCCAATGGAGGTTCTAAAAGCTTCCTGTTAGATAGGCATAACATTGAATTAGCCAAGCCAAGCAGCCGGCTGTCCACAGCTCCAAGGTTGGAGTCCTGAGGCTGACAACAGTCTCTGCTGGACCCCCCATTAAGGACAGTTTTGTTGTTTTTCAAGATAGGGTTTCACTGTTTATCCCAGGCTGTCCTGGAATTGGATCTGTAGACCCTTGCTGGCCTTGAACTCAGAGATTTGACTGCCTCTGTCTCCTGTAGGGCCGGGATTAAAGGTGTTCGACACCGCGCTCAGCAAGACATTTTAATTTGTGAAACAGCTAGGAAACAGTGAGACAGAACCCTGGGGCTCAGCAGAAAACATTACCACCCAGTAGAAAGATAAAATTCGTGCACAGAATCTGCAGCCAGCCCAGGCCTGCAGTCCTGCTTTTGACCTTGCCTTGATCTTTGCAAAGGTTTCTCTTCCTGTTTAGGGCTCCCAGTTCTCGACACTGACCCTTCTCTGCTCACAGGGGTTAGCATTTTAGCCTGCTTCCCAGACAGAAACTGCTCTCACCTTTGTAGCAAGTACCCGTTCTGTTTCAGGAATGAGTCAGAAGATGGACAGCCCATCGGAGCCCCGCCCCTCCCAGTCCCTCTCCTCCAGCTGGGTGGTCCAGTCCCAGGCTGGGTTCACTGGCCTCGGGGCCTTTGTACAGGTTTCCTCCCTGAGAAAGCCTTTTGCCAGACCTCGGGCCTGTTCCTTAGGAATGTTTTCTTCTCCCTGCAGACTTTCCCATCTACTGCACTTAAAATACCTCTCTCCCTTTTCACCTTTTCTTGCTTTGCAATGTTTTGGCTTTTTTGAAACAGGGTTTTTGTGTGTGTAGCCCTGTCTGTCTTGGAAGTCACTCGGTAGACTAGGCTGGTCCCCAACTCAGAGATCCACCTGCCATGCCAGTACTCTTAACTTTTGAGCCTTCTCTATTCCCTTGCATTATTCATTTTGCATAGTGCTTATCCATATTTGGGGGGAAGTTGGAGAAGCATTAGAAACGGAGCCAGGCTTGTGTGTATCCATCACACCATCACACGCCCCATAAACCCTGCCCCACAGCACCGTGAGGTGTTGTATGTGTGGAATTGCTTGCTGGGTTTTTTCCTATCTCATATGCTTCTCCAGGACAGGGCTGTCCTTGCCTACTTCATCAGGCAGACAGAAGGCAGACATGCAGGAAGTGCAGGGGAGAAAGGAATGGCAATAGCTGAGAAATAATAAAAGTGGCCAGGACTGGGAGTGCAGCCCAATGGTGAGTGCTTTCCTAGAGTTTACCAGTAAGGGACCAGAGGTGCGGCTCTGTGCTGCAGACCTGCCCCTCATATACAGAGCACTGTGTTCCACACCAGCATGCGTGTACACACACACACACACACACACACACACACACACACACACACTAGTGTTAATGTCTGCTTAGCTTATTATAGATAAGGACCGTTTATGCCTTTGGTAGCTTGTAAATGGAGTATCTCATTTATTTATTGTTAATCATCATTTTACAATCTATTATGTCTTCTCCTAAATCATGTGCCTTAAAAAAATTTTTTTAAAGATTTATTTCTTTTTTTTTTCAAGTTTATGGATTTTTTTTTTTTTAAGATTTATTTTATTTATTATATGTAAGTACACTGTAGGTGGTGGCAGGACATGACTTTAGTCCCAGCACTCGGGAGGCAGAGGCAGGTGGGTTTCTGAGTTTGAGGTCAGCCTGGTGTTTAGAGTGAGTTCTAGGACAGCCAGGGCTACACAGAGAAACCCTGTTTCAAAACATTGTGTGTGTGTGTGTGTGTGTGTGTGTGTGTGTGTGTGTAAAAGAGTATTTTGCCTACCTGTGTGCCTGGTCCTTATTGAGGTCAGAAAAGGGTACTGGATCCCTTAGAACAGGAAGTCACAGACTAAGCTCCCAGCTCTTCCCACAAGAGCAGCAGCACTCTTAACCACTGAGCCACCCTTTTTTTTTTTTTTTTTTTGGTTTTTTCGAGACAGGGTTTCTCTGTGTAGCCCTGGCTGTCCTGGAACTCACTTTGTAGACCAGGCTGGCCTCGAACTCAGAAATCCGCCTGTCTCAGCCTCCCGAGTGCTGGGATTAAAGGCGTGTGCCACCACGCCCATCCCTCCCTTTTGTTTTGAAGGAGTATCAGTCACCAGTAACCAGTGCAGGCCTGGCAGTCAGGTTCTGTTAGGAGATCTGCAAACACCACTCTATTTGTTGAAGCATTAAATTCGGCTGGCATTTAAGAGCATTGTGAAATCCCTAGCATGCTGGAAAGAATGTCAAATACAAACTTGTGGGATGTTCATACGTGGCCTTGTGAAGCCATCTCTTCTCTCCTATATCATAGCTACATTATTTTGAAGGAATGAGTAGTTCACTGTGCCAACACAGGCCTATAATTCCAGCATTTGGGAGTTGAGGCAGGAGGATTACAAATTAGAGGATAGAACTGGCTATCCAGCAAGATACCACCTCAAAAAAGTGTGTGTGTATATGAATGCGTGTGAGTGTGTAAGAGTGTGTGTGAGAGAGTGAATGTGTATATGTGAATGTAGGTTGTGACCATGAGTGTGTGTATGTATGTGTTTGAGCTTGTGTGAGTGTGTGTGTGTGTGTGTGAATGTGTGTAAGAGAGAACAAGATGGTTCTGTGGACAGACCTTGGCCCTCAAGCCTGATGACAATGACCCTCTTTTGATCCCCAAGATTCACATTTTGAAAGCAGATAACTGACTCCTGCAAGTTGTCCTCTGACCTCCACACAGGATGCGTACATACAAACATAGATACAAAATAACATTTAATGATAAAGTGAAAAAGGCCAGTGTGGTGGAGAATACTTAGGAGGTAGAGGCAAGAAGATCCTGGACTCAAGATCTTCCTCAGCTACACAGTGAGTTTGTGGCCAGCTTGGGCTGCAAGAGATATTGGCTCAAATCAGTCTGAGTGTTGGTTCACGCCTTTAATCCCAGCACTTAGGAGGCAGAGGCAGGTGGATTTCTGTGAGCTTGAGGCCAGTCTGGTCTACAGAGCTAGTTCCAAGACATCCAGAGCTACATGGCAAGGTCCTGTCTCAAAACAACAACAAAAAAAATCACAGACAAAACAAAAAGCCTGCAGGACTGTGTCCTGTGTCCTGTTGGTATTTCAGCACACTGATAGTCTGGGAGATTAGTTAGCCCCACCCTCAGATCGCAGTAGCTGACATTTGCTAAGACTTCAGGTTAACCTTCTCCATAGGAGATCTGGGATGGTACCTACTGCTCAGGGGCCTGGAGTACAAGGAGGTGGTTTGGGTCTGTTGGGTCATACACCTGGGAGTGACACGCAGGCACCTGGACCTCGAGGCTAGCATGGCTAGCATATGCTTTTATTTCTAGCTTACCCACAATGCCACGCATTGTAAGGTATCAGAGCTCCTGCTTCTACTCCAGGCTTCCCTGCCTTTCCTTAACACTGGCCAGACACTCTCATTTCTGGGTCTCTGCTGAGGTCAGAACAAAGTGCTGATCTGAGGAGTCTGTTTTCTCGTCCCTCTTTTACGTAGGTTACAGGACTTGAACTGGGGTTGGCAGGTTTACTCACTGGCTCAGCCATCTCCCTGTACTTTAAATTTAATAGAAGAATTGTTTTCTGTGTGTGATCTGGAAAATGGATTGTTTTCATAATCAGATAGTTAACAGATAACTAGTCATTTGTTGGTAAGTGAATTTACAGCTCAAGGACTCAAAGCCAGACCCTTGTACAAGCTATACTAATACTCTGAGCGGTTTGCTCACTGTTCAGCGGTTTGTTTATTGTTTCAGTACTTTTTATTGTTATGTTGATTTGTAGGCTTACTGGTTTTGACTGGCTTAGATTAGTTAAACAATTCTACAGTCAGCTCTTCTTTTTTTTTTTTTTTTTTTTTTTTTGGTTTTTCGAGACTGGGTTTCTCTGTATAGCCCTGGAACTCACTTTGTAGACCAGGCTGGCCTCGAACTCAGAAATCCACCTGCCTCTGCCTCCCAAGTGCTGGGATTAAAGGCGTGCGCCACCGCCGCCCGGCCAGTCAGCTCTTCTTAGCTCTTTGTTTTGAGACAGGGTTTTGCTATGCTCCAGGCTATCCTGGAATTTAGGATGTAGCTGAAGGGTACTTTAAAAAGCTCAGGCCTCTAAGCGGATGGACGGCAAGCTGGCCCCATGGTACCTAGACTAGCTTTTTCCTATGTGTGGGAGGTGAGATCACCTCCCCACCCCACCCCCCTAACACACACTGAGTTCCCAGAAGTGAGATGAGCTTAAAGCAGGTATTCTCTCCGCATACTGGTTTATGGCCTTGGGTCAACCTCTTATCATTTACTAGATTAACCCTCTTCAGCCAATACCAATTATTTCCCAAGCATCCCTGTGCCCTGCATCACTGAGACCTAGACTGACTTATCTGAGGTCCAGGTTGATGTATTAGAATGGCAGGTCACATCTCAACATCACACTAGGCCAAGACAGTTCCACGTGGAAGAGGTTTTATTGGGAGAGAAAAAGAGAAGGTGGCAGCATAAAGAGAAGAGGGGGAGAGAGAGTGAGCGAGGGGTGTTCTCCTTATTTATATGGAAAATGATGTAATGCAGGTAAAGGTAGGAGGTGAGCCAAGTGGATGCTGGGAATATGGTGCCTATTGCCTTGGCAACCGGTCTACAGGTCGCAGGTCCCGCTATCGCCTATGTGATGTGATAGGTTTGGGAGGTCCTGGTGCCAACACAGGTCATTGAGGAGGTGACAGATAGCTCCACTGATGACGTCTGTACAGTGAAGGGACCCACCCACCCAGGGTCCAACACAGTGAAACCCTCTAATCTCAGAGGCAGAGTTTGTAGAGACTGAGGAGCCCAGATGTTCTTGTCAGCCCGTGCAGAGCAGAGCACCAGGCGCGCACACATGTCTCTGTGGCTGGAGAGGCTGCCTCACCGATCACCGGGTGGGCACTGAGCTTGGCTCTTCAGCAGGAAGTAACTAGGAAGTTGTAGAGGAAACAACCACGGATGCTCTTGGTGGCACTTGAAGCTTTCACAAGCCTCAGCGTTCACCTGCTGGTTGATTGGTTTGTTTTGAGACAGAGTCTTTTACAGGCCAGGCTAGCTGTGAAGTCGCTGTGTAGCTAAAGATACACCTGGTCCTCCTGGCCGTACAGCCCAGAAGCCAGGATGGTAAGCATGCACTGGCTCGCCCCATTTGTAAGGTGCAGGGGATAATCCACTTAGCCATTTCCATCACATGGACCAAGAAGTTTAAGCTTCATTGTGCGTACTTGCCCTTCCAGCCCTAGTGGGGCTCAGGGGTGGAGGGTTCAAGCCTGCTAGACTATACCAGGGGACCTGGAGTCAGGGTTGGGGGTGATGTCGTCCCAGCTCACAAGACAGCCCCTGCCACAAGTGCTGTCTGGGGGCTCCTTCTGTCTTTGTCCTTTTAAAGTCTCCGTGTCCTTTGTTTCCATCTGTGGAAACTGAGCTGTGTTTAAAATTCCAGAGGGGTGACTGCGCCCAATGCAGTTTGTGTTTGTTCCTTTAATTTTCCTGTTTGAAGCGGCTGTTTCCACAACAGCTCCATTTTGCTTTTTTAACCATCGGTGGTTAGATGAGTTGGCCACACTGACCCCTTGCAGGGTGAGTGGTAAACACATGTCACCTGCAGGACAGTCGTCACGGAAGGAACTGTCATCTCTGTCCCTTGAAGCTGAAGTTCACTTTTCCTTAGCTTCCAGATGCCCTTTTGTTTGTTTTCTGCTGCGGTTCAAGGTTGAGACTGTCTTTGTATGAACCCTTAATTGGCCTGGGACTCTCTTTGTAGGTGGCCAAGTTGGCCTCTAATTTAGCAATCTCCTGCCTCGGCCCCTGCCCTGCCCACCTTATCTCACCCCACCCCCAAGTGTCAGGATTTCAGCCTCATGACACAAGGTCCATCTTTTTCTCCCCTGAAACAAGGTTTTGCTATGTAGCCCTGGCTATCCACCTAGCTCTGTAGACCAGGCTGGCCTCAAACTCAGAGATCCAACTGCCTCTGCCTCCTGAGTGCTGGGAAGTACTGCCATATTCAGTCATCCCCCTCTCCCCCTTTCTTTCTTCTTCATGTATCTGTGGTGCCCGAGGTCAGTGCTGGGTACCTTCGCTCATCACCTGATTTCAAGGTCCCTCACTGAATTTGGAGCTTGACAATTTGGCCAGGCTGGCTGGCCAGTGAACCCCGCCTGCCCGGGGTTCCTCCTATGCCTGCCTCCCTGGTGATAGCATTACTGTGGCACCCACCCTGCCGTGTGCTCAGCTTTCTAAGTGTTGCCAGGGATCTGAACTCAGGGCTTCAGGCTTGCTCAGCAAGCGCCTTCTCTAGAGCATCTAGTGCGCCAGACAATTCTCTGAAGGAAGTTTCTTCTGTAGAGACTCAAGGACAACTCAGAATGGAACTGAGAGCTGGGTGCGTAGCGCACACCGCTACTCCCAGCGCTCAGGCAGGGATGTCTGTGAGTTCCAGGCCGGCCTAGTCTACAGAGTTCCAGAACAGCCAGGGCTTACAGAAAGGCCCTGCTCTGTCTTTTAAAAAGCAAACCTGACATGGAATGAAAAGAAGTACTTTGAAGCTGACCTCAGATTTCTCTTGGCTTCTCTTTTCGTTTTCTTTCATTTATCTTTTTTTCTTTTCTTTGTTTTTCCGTGCTCTGTTTTAAAGTCTATTTTTGTTTTTTAAAAAGAGAACCAAAGCTTCTTATTACAGGGAGAGTAACTAGCATTCCTCTGGGTCCCCAGAGATGGCATTTCCTGTCCCTTTTCTGACAGGAGAGAAGAGCGCTGGTGACTTCATCCTGGGCTCCCAAAGCGGCCCTTATATCTTTGTCCTGGGAACAATCCCTCTTTATTCTGAGCCGTGAGGGCACGGTTCTCCAACACACTCCCTCACTGTCCGAGAAGAAGCGCCCTGCCATTGTTTGTTCGTAAACAACAAGTGCATCTGGCAAAGCTGATTTATTTGTTTAGGTTTTCTAACTGTTCAAACCACTGTTTCCTCTCCAAGGAGCCAGCTGGAGCTGGTGACCTCCTCCTGAGGGCAGTCATGCGCAGAGGGATTGGGGTGGGGGGGCTGCAGTTCTCCATGGGGGAGGGGTGGGGCACACCCAGCAGAAGAAAGGCTGGAGGGAGTATCACCTCATGCTCAGTGTTTGGGTGTTGTTAGTGATGGGCAGTCTCTGAGGTGCCTTTATGGAAGACAGCTATGTAAGGTGCACAGCAAATGTGATCGTGATCGCTCCCCACACACTTACATAAAGGACGGGTTTTTATTCAGAATCACCCAACATATGATTTTTTAAAAAAGATTTATTTAGGGCTGGTGAGATGGCTCAGTGGGTTAGAGCACCCGACTGCTCTCCCGAAGGTGATGAGTTCAAATCCCAGCAACCACATGGTGGCTTACAACTACCCGTAACAAGATCTGACGCCCTCCTCTGGTGCGTCTGAAGTCAGCTACAGCGTACTTATGAAGAATAATAAGAAATGAATCCTTGGACCGGAGAGACCAACCGGAGCAAGCCAGGTTGTCCGGAGCGAGCGGAGCCGAACGGGGACGGCCGGAGCAAGCGGGGACGCCGGAGCTAGCAGGGCCGGAGCGTATGGGAGCGAGCAGGGCTGGCTGGAACAAGCGGGGGGGGGGGGGGGGGGGGGGGGGGGGGGGGGGGGGGGGGGGGGGGGGGGGGGGGGGGGGGGGGGGGGGGGGGGGGGGGGGGGGGGGGGGGGGGAGGGGGGGGCGGCCGGGAGCAAGTGGCTGGCCGGAGCAAGCGGGGTCGAGCAGAGCAAGCGAGGTTGACCGGAACAAGGGAAAAAAAAAAGATTTATTTATTTATTGAGACAGGGTCTTGCTCTGTAGACCAGGCTGGCCTGAAACTCACAGCGATCCAGCTGTTTCTGCCTCCCTAGTCCTAGGACTAAAGGTGTGCCACTGCACCTGGCTACTTTCATTGTTTTTAAATTGTGTGTCTGTGCACATGAGTGCAATGGCGACAGAGGCCAGGAGGGGGCATTGGACCCTCCTGATGGGGAATTACAGGTGAACCACCAGGTGCAGGCGCTGAGAGAGGATCTGAGCCTCTGTCCAGTCTTGATTTTTCATTTTTCATTTTACATATCTGTTTATTCATTTTATTCTTGTATGTGTGTCTGTGTTGGGGTTGAAGGGGAGTTGAGCCCAGTTAAGCTTTACTAGGAAGCTGAATCCCCAGACCTCCTTTTGCTTTTCATCTTGAGACAGGGCTGTACTAAGTTGTCCTGGCAGGCCTTCTTCACCTTCCCTTCTCTCTGCTTCAGCCTGGGTGTTTAGGGCTTCCATTTGTATACCACCTTCTGCCTCCATCTTTGAATCTCAAATCCTTTTCAATACACAGCCCTGGAAGTGTGGAATTAGCTCTCTGGATAGAAGACCCCATTTGGAGTGTGGTTTGAGATGGGCTTTCATTTCCATCCTGACTGCCTTTCTCTTCCCCAGGACATCCCCCCTCCTTCTTCCTGGCCTCCACTCCTTCCTCTTTACAAGCTGTGCACAGCTTCCGGTCTATCCTCCCCTGCAGGGCTCTTCACACCCTGTAATCAGCAAGCTGATTCTCCCTTAGCCTTGCCCTGGCTCCTCTAAGCCTGAGGCTCTGTCTTCCCTCTTCCCCTGCCCTGTTTCTCTTAGATTAAAAAGAGAAGGCTAGAGGGACAAGACCTTTGAGACTGTAGAGACCAGAAACTGAAGGGTTGGGGCTGGAGCAATGGTTTCCCAGTTAAGAGCATCTACAGAGGTCCTGGATTTATGGGTTCCTAGCACCCACATGAAAGATCACAGCTATTTATAACTCCAGTCTAGGGGATCCCAGGCCTTCTTCTGACCTCCTCAGTATCAAGCAAGCTCAGGATACACAAAATACATACACCCAAAACTCTTGGACATATAAACTTAAAGTAACAAAATAAAAGAAACTTTAATCTTTAAAACAAAAAAACAGGATGTTCAAAGTTGAACTTGGTAAGACCTTGGAACAGTGACCTCCGGAAAGACAAGAACGTGTCCCTTTATAAAGTATCATTGTTCAGGCAAAAGGCTGGCCTTGTCCCCTCCCCCAGGCTTCACCAGCGCTCGGCTGTCCCCAGACTCTGCTGAGTTATAGATCCCAGTAAGGAGTCTCAGGACCTGGCACTTCCTGTTAATCACTGCCATCCCTCCTTACCTTGACAGTCAGGAAGCAAGTGGCTCATCAGACTGGCTAACAAGGGAAGGAGCATGCAGGGGCCCAGGAGATGGCTCAGTGGGCTAACTGTTTGCTTTATACACTCTTGTAACCCAGCGAGGGGAAGCAGAGGTGGGCAGACGCCAGGAGGTCACTGGCCCACCAGTCTAGCAGAACCAGTGAGCTCTAGGTTCAGTAAGAGAGCTCCAAAATAAATACGTTAATAATAATAATGATAATGTGGCAAGTGATGGAGGAAGCCACTAGCCTTTGACCTCTGGTCTCCACAGGTGCACATACATACAGAAGTGTATTTACCAGGACAACAGGGGTTGGGGGATGGAGGGGGGCTATACCTACGTAGCCCTTGTCCTCAAAGTCAAGGGGGAACCCCTGAGTTTACAGTGTTCTTGGTCAAGGGACTCAGCCAAACTGGCAGCCTCCCTGGCTGGGCAGCTCCAGGCAGCAAATCTAATCAGGCCCAGAGGGCAGAGCCTTTGGCCATGCAGACAAGGTCTACTGATCCCATTAGTGTCTGTTGGAAGTATGTTAAAGGGAAATGGTAGTTTTAAGATGCTGAGCGAGTGAGATGCCATTTCCTCTGTGTAGCTGTAGCGGGTTTGTTGTTGTTGTGTTTGTTTGTTTGTTTGTTTGTTTTCCTAGAGCTTTCATCCTTGGTGGTCTCTCCCGGTTCTAACTGCCCACCTAATGAGGAGGCTTCTCTGGTGTATGTTTCATGCTAACCCTTCTCAGCTCTCAGACCCCAGGCCACATTGGACAAGACTCTGGAACCTTTTAGAAACACTAGCCTTAAAACTAAAAATCTATTTACCCCCTTCCCACCATGGTCCCCTCCTTTTCCTCTTTCTGAAACTCAGGCCAAACTCAGGGTCATTCTGGACTTTAAAAAGAGACTTTATGGGGCTGGTGAGATGGCTCAGCAGGTAAGAGCACCCGACTGCTCTTCCGAAGGTGATAAGTTCAAATCCCAGCAACCACATGGTGGCTCACAACCATCCTTAATGAGATCTGGCGCCCTCTTCTGGAATGCCTGAAGACAGCTACAGTGTACTTACATATAATAAATAAAATAAAATTAAAAAAAAAAGAGACTTTATTTATTGGGCATGTGTGTCATGGTGTCCAGTTGGAGGTCAGAGGACAGATCTTTGGATTTGTTTTCTCCTTCTGCCTTGAGGGACTCTGCTAAGAGGTCTTCTTCGGGTCAGGACCCAGGACACCTGTGCACAGGGGAAGCACGTGATTAGAGAACAGAGGTCAGCTTTGGGACGCTGGTTCTCTCTCTTTACCCCGAGGGACCCCAGATGGAACTCTGGGTATCCATCCGTCTTGGCGTCAAGCACTTTTTACTTCTGTTTACTCATGTCTGATTCTGACCTCCCAGTGGCTTGGCTAATCAGAGGATATCTGTGGTGGCCGCTGGTGGGGCTGGCATTAGGGTGCTTAGAGTTCTCCCACCTGCAGCGTCACCAGCAACAGCCTCCATTCTGGAGGCTTCCCTTCACATCATCCAAATTCAGACTCACCCATGATCTCCATTCAGTCAGACCCTGAGCCACCAGGTCCCCTCTCTAATCCCCTTTCCTAGCAACTCGCCCTGACCTAGCTCTCTGGGGTCCTTGGAAGTCAACACTAGTCACGTGCCTGACGTAAGGCCTTTCTGTTTTAAAAGATTCTAGAGCTAGTGAGATGGCCCGCACATTGAAAAGAGAGAGCCAACTCCAGGAAGTTATGCTCTGGCCTGCCAATGAGCTGTGGCATCCACATATCATATGATCATCCAAACACAGTAATGATTCACCATTTTAAAAATGGTTCTAAGGTGCGATTTCTATTCACAGAGAGCCTACAGCACTGCTTGTACCGTCAACATCTGTATCGCCCTGAACTAGGAACAAAGCAAGTATCCACCAGCCAGGGAGCAGCTACAGAAATGTGGTCCATCTTCTCAGTGGAATCTTACTCAGCCAGAGAAAAGAGTTAGTGGGCAGATACGTACTACAACTGGATGAACCTTGAAAGCATCCTTTCATGTGCACAAGAAGAAATACAGTCAGGAGAGGCTATGGAAACCACTAAGTACAGGTTTTCATTTGTGGGAGATGAAATGTAGTACATTACTTGACCCCAGTGATTGCTGTATGCTTTTCTTTTAAGATGGGGTCTCACTGTGCAGCCTTGGCTTCCTCCTGCCTCTGCCTGCCAAGCCTGGGATCAAAGATGTGTGGCGACATGTCTCCCGGTGTGAGGGCTGTCTCAGCGCCGCATGGCTGCCGTTTTTTGCACGCCACACACAATTTCACATTCAATATTGCTGTGTCTGAAACTTGAGAAGGAACTCCTTAAGCCGTCTTATTTTCATTTCCCCTTTTCTTGTTTATCATTTAAACTTTGGTTGTTGTTTGAGATGGGGACCTCATTAGGGTCTGGCTTGAACTTCTGGAAATCCTCCTGTATCAACCACACTTGTTCTGGATTACCAGCCTGAACTCTTCCGTTTCTTTGGACCACACAGACTAGAAGTTCAATGTTTGTTTATTTGTTTTGTAGGGTCTCACCCATACTAGGTAGACAGGTTTCTACTGAGTTGCACCTCCAGCCCAGATGATGCCTAAAGGCTTACTTAAGGGGCTAGAGAGATGGCTCAGCAGTTAAAGCTCTTGCAGACGATCTGAATTTGGTTCCCAGCATCCCCCTAGTGGCTCAGGATCATCTATAGCTTTAGCCCCAGGGGATCTGATGCCCTCTTCTGGCCTCCACAGGCACTGCATAAACTAAACGTGGTGCATACACACACAGACACACACACACACAGACACACACACACACACACACACACACACACGCGCAGGAAAACCACACATATATAAAAACAAATTTTTAAAGCTACTTGAGTTGATAGAAGGTTTTTCCTCCTGCGTTAGTATGAGGAGGGTAGGTGCTGACCCCCACTCTGTTTTCTGCTTCTCAGAATTTCCACGATGGACGGAAAGCTCAGCAGCACATAGAGACGTGCTGGAAGCAGCTGGAGTCGGTAAGTGGGTAGCCGGAAGCCGGCAGCTAAGCCAGTGTCTTCCCCAGACCAGCTCATTTCTATCTGAATCTGGCTTGGATGGCTCGCTAAGGAAAAAAAAAATCAGGCAGAGACCTCTAAGGAGGCATCTTTCTCTCTAGATTTTTCTCATTTGTATTGCACTTTCTTTGCTCCTAGAACTATTATGGCAAAGTGCTGAGCCCAACATGCTGGACGCTCAGTGGGTAGAGCGTGTGCCGAGGGACCATGAGGACCCAAGTTTGCATCCCCAGCACCACTTAAAAAGCTGGGTGTGGCGGCACACGCCTATAATGCCAGCACTGGGGATGCAGAGACAGGAGGCTCTCAGGGGCTCACTATCAGGCTAGGCTGCCTAGCATATCAGCTCCAGGCTTAGTGAGAGACTATCTCAGAGAGCAAGGTGGGCGGGGTGCAGAGATAACACCTCAGCAAGCACAAGCACCTGATACTTTGCAGAGGACCTGGTGTGTCCCATGTTGGGTGTCTCACAACCACCCGTCATTCCAGTTCCTGGGGAATCCAACGCCACTGGTTCTGAAGGTACCTACGCTGCACTCCGGTGCACACATAACCACACGCAATCAAAATAAAAAGCAATCTTATTTATGTATTTATGTATTTATTTATTTATTTATTTATTTATTTATTTATTTATTTAAAACAGTGTAGAGAGTGATTAAGGAAGGCACCTGGTGTTGACCTCTGACCTGTTCATGTGCAAGCAGCAAGTACACACATTAAAATGTGTTCTGGTAAAGGCAGGTAGCTCCTGCGCAGAGAACAGATAGGGGTCACTCCAGTGTAGATAAGTGCTTAAGTCACTTCTGGAAATGACCAAGCATGAGGGATGGGTTCCTGGGAGAATGGCCGTGTGTGTGTGTGTGTGTGTGTGTGTGTGTGTGTGTGTGTGTGTGTGTGTGTGTGTGTATGGGGGGGGGTCCTCTCTAGAGGTGTCAGGGAGGGTAGGTGACCAGCAGACTTGGCTGTGCTCTCTCTGCAGAGTAAGAGGAGGTTTGAGCGGGACTGTAAGGAAGCCGACCGGGCACAGCAGTACTTCGAGAAAATGGACGCTGACATCAACGTGACCAAGGCGGATGTGGAAAAGGTAAGGGGTCTCTGTCTCACTTCCCTGGAGCGTGCTTCCTGCCCAGCCACTGAGAGGCCTGGCCTTGGTTTCCTCTTTCAGTCATAACCTCAAGAGGGTACCTGATGGGAGGAAGGGTTTCATTTTATGTCATCACCCTGGGACCAGGGTTGAGGTGACATGCTTAGTCACCAACGAGTATAATGGGAAGACCTGGACACGTCACAGCTGGCTCAGTTCAGGAGGCCACACTCTTCTGTAGTGGCTTGTGGAAGGCTGAGTTCCATGTCTAGGCAGCTGAAGCAGCCATCTCAGCCCATGAGGGAGAGTCCGTCAGTTCAGCATCATCAGAAAGGCCGACCCCTCTGTCCCGCTGTGCCATGGCTTCCTCTGGGCTGGGGTGAGAGGGGCATTTGGAAGTCTGCAAGAGCTTTCCTCTGACGGCTCAGACATAAAGTGCTCCTTGTCTTCCAGGCCAGTGGATGTGGATTTTCCCTAGAAGCCCCATTTTCTTTTTATGAAAGTCATCAAGATAATGTAAACACAATTATGCCATTAAATAGTGGCATTCATTGACGATGCCCAGGGCCATTTGGGCACCGCAGTCTGAGCTTTTCTCTGGAAAAGTCCTGCTTTTCTTGGTACCACTCGGTTCTGCCAGATGAGTTCGAAATGCCTCAAGTTGGGCAATGTCCCAGATGGAAAAGTGTGTGTGTGTGTGTGTGTGTGTGTGTGTGTGTGTGTGTTTATTACTTAGCATACTAAAATGCATATGATTGACATCAAAAGGATAGACTTTTACTTTACCAAAAGACACTCATGTTTTAAATGACCATACTTACATAAATTTCTACTAACTAGGAATTTAAAGTGATGCTTAATTTTTTTTAATGTTGAAATCATTTATTTGTGAACATCTTTGTGACTGGTAGCCCTCATGTGGCCTGGGCAGAGGGTAACTTTATTGAGGTGGGGCCCAGGAATCAACGAGTTTGACTGCAGTCAGCCGCTCTTCAGACTTTAAAAGTGTTACTAGCTGAGAGTGGTGCTTCCAAGCCTGAAATCCCAGCACTTGGGAGTGGAAGCAGGAGGCTCAGGTGAAGGAAGTCATCTTTGGCTATACAGTGGGCCTGAATCCATTCTAGGATATATGAGACTGTCTCAAGAACTGAAATTCTGGACTGGAGAGATGGCTCAGTGGCTGAGAGCAGTGGCTGCTCTTCCGGGGAGCCTAGTTAGCATTCCCAGCAACCTTCATCGCTCTTTCTGAGACCTTCATTCTCGGATGTCTAGAAAGTAGGCTGCATATCTCTATCTCTATTGGAGTCCGGAACCTCCCTTGGTGACTCTGTTTTGGCTTTCAGCTGCCTGCCTGTATTGGTGGTAGTCAGTCTTCCATTTCCTCTGTCTTTCTACTTTGTATTTATTTTTCTTATCTTCCTCCACACTCTGTGACCTCCTTGTATCAAGAGCAGTAGTGTTTGTGGCTTTCTTTATCTTCTTCTTGATAGTGGAGAGTGCTTCAGCGTTTCCCCCCCCCCCACACTTAGATTGTAAAGGCCCAGGCTTCTAATCCGAGGTGGAGTCAGGAGGACAGGGGTTCAAGGCCAGCTAGGGCTACTGGAGATCTTGTCTGAAAACAAAAAGAAAGGAAGGGGAGGGCAAGGGAAGAAAGAGGAAGCCAAAGACTGATTTTAATGTCCTTTTTATCATGAAAGAAAATTTTGCTCTTGTTTTTCCAAAATATCTTCATTTTACTGTGTGTGGGCATTTGCCTGAATATATGTTTGTGTACCACATGTGTGTAGTGCCTGCAGAGACCAGAAGAGGGTGTCAGATCCCTTGGAGCTGGAGTAACTGGTGGGTAGACCCCCGAGGAACGCAGAATCCTCACTCCGGCTCCTAACCACCGAGCCGGCTCTCCGGCCTCCATTGAATGCTTTATTTTCTGCTCCTGCTTTGATCCTGGTGGGTTTTATTTTCTCAGAAGCCGGAGCTGGCTGCTTTGACTCAGCTGCCTTCCAGCAGATCTGCCTGCCTCCGCCCTGCTAGGCACTGAAGTTACTGGTGAATGCCCTGCCCTTGGAGGGTGTGGCCATTAGCTTGTTTGTTTGTTGTTTTGTTTATGGTGCTGAGAATGCAAACTCTGGTCTCCTACCAGCACTTCCTACACTTTACTGACTGAGTGGTCCCCACACCCCCACGGTAGGAGGTTTGGCGTTACTGCCGAGTTGAGTTCTACCTGGACTCCTTGCCTATTCCTGTGCTTCAGCTTTCCTGGCCGTGAAGCCATGGTTTTGTTGCTGCTGTCATTTTTCCTGAAAGCACCTTGGCGGCCCTCCCCAAGAATGTGAGGATCCTAATTTGGAAGACACAGACAGCAGACCACAAGCATCGGTGTCCAAACACTGAATATTTTAAGTCCTTTTGTCTTGAATGTGACCTAAAATCTGCTGTCCACCACAGGCCACGTGGAGGCATGATGTCAGCTTTTCTCCTTGAATTCCCTGTTGTTATCTTTGCTTTGTTTCTTGAAACAGGTTTCCCTATGTAGCCTAAGCTGACTACCCTCCTGCCCCCCCCCCCACAATGCTAAAATTTCAGGGGTCACACCCTGCTTTCCATTGCTACTTCTGACAGTCTTTGACTGTACACAGATGTCTCTCTCTCCCCCAATTTCCTCAAACTAAGTGGCCTGATTGTATTTGACTCAGCTCACCTTCCTGATCTAGCAGCCAGCCATATAATTTATAGAACCCTATGATGTGTCTCCCAGGCTACACTGTGTAGACTCTAGATTGTGCCCAGGGGATATGTATGTTGTATAGTTTGCATGAATATCTGGGTCTAGTTATGACCTGAATCTCCTTTTCTTTCTGAAGACGTCACTGTCCCTCTTACTGTGGCTGTATGTCATGATTGCCACGGTACTGTGTTCAGACTTCCTGCATAAACAATCCCCTCCCACCTTATGACACTTTTGCCTGTGGCCAGGAGCCTGGTAATTCCCTGGAAGGGTTTGTTTTCTCTCTGGGCAGGAGCGTGTATTTGCATGTTACCTGGATACTGTGTTCCTCAGAGGTCTGGTGACGAAGAAGAGGACAGGTTGCATGGAAGTTGTCCTTTACACAGCTGTCAGTCTGGACTCGCCAGCTTTGCGGGGGTTCAGTTGCTTAATCTAGTTATGTTAGAACCTAAATATGTTGGAATATGTTTTCAGGTTTTCATAAAAACAGATCATATCCTTCCCTAAGACAAACCCTCAAGCTCCCTTTTGGGGCTGGGAAATGGCTCAGTGCTTGTATTGGGTCTCCATGTAAAAACCAGGCATAGGGGTGGGTGAGATGGCTCAACGGGTAAGAGCACCCGACTGCTCTTCCGAAGGTGATAAGTTCAAATCCCAGCATCCACATGGTGGCTCACAACCATCCGTAACGAGATCTGGCACCCTCTTCTGGAGTGTCTGAAGACAGCTACAGTGTACTTACATATAATAAATAAAATAAATCTTAAAAAAAAAAATTAAAAAAAAAAAAAAAACAGGCATAGTAATGCATGCCTGACTCTCAGCACTGGGGAAGCAGAGACCAATGGATCCTGGAGGCTGACCAGCCAGTCCAGCTGAGATGACTCCATCATGTGGGCGGCAGCTCCTGAAACCTCCGAACAAGATAAGGAATGCCAACCAGCTCTCTTTGGCCTTGGTCCTGCCCTAGAGATAGGAGATTTCAGGATTTGTTTTAGAGGTTTGGTTCTGTATTTTACTTTTTGAGGCAGGGTCTCCATTTGAAGACCAGGCTGACTGTAACAAGTACCAGGATGACAGTTTATTCCATGCTGATCATGGAACTCCTCCTATGCATGTCAGGCAAGCAAGCTACACTCCAACAGAGCTACACACCCAGACCTCTGTCTTATTTTTCAGAAAATCTAGCAAGTTGACAGGATCTCTAATATTTGAACTGTTTGAATCCATTTCTGGTCCTTTGTTCTTTACTGCGGGTGAGGTATGGCTGTCACCATTGCGGCCTTAAAGGGACTTGCCTTCCGTGGCCTCCCCGATGCTCAGCGAGCAGTGGCTTTTCCCGTGGATGACTCTGGAATGACTTGCAAACACCATGATGTCAGGATTGCTCTGATAGTGCTTAGAATCAAGCCATGCTGGATAAGCCCAGCAGGGGCCATCCTGGAGTCCCCAAAGTGCCAAGGTTTGCCAGCCTGGTAGGGGTTGAGAGGGGGAAGGTCATCAGAGCAAGCAGCCCGAGAAGCAGCGTCCAGACAGAGAGTACACCAGTTTCTACACACCCCTGTTAAACTGAAGTGTAACCAAGGCCTGATGCAGAACCTGACCCTGTCATGTGACTGCTGTCTCTTCTGTAATTTCTACTGCAAGACAGGGCATTGTCTGACAAACTACAGGTAGTGGCTGCTTCAGGCAGATGCAGAGATAGAAAGTGGCAGATGAGCTGCGTGTGTGTGTGTGTGTGTGTGTGTGTGTCCCACAGTTCTCTTCAGGAGTTGGTTCTCTCCCTCTACCGTTACCTTGTGGGTGCTGGGGAGAGAGCTCCGATTGTCACGCTTGGAAGCAGATGTCTTTACCGCTGAGCCACCTCCCTGACCCTTTACTTTTCTAGGAAATATGATTCTTCTGTGGTTACAGTCTCAATGTCTGGGTCCCTCTTAGCCACAAAGAGCTTGTGCAGCTTCTCTTCACACTTCGAGAAAGAAGGGTGACAGGCAGAACTCTCTAGATGTTTATTGTGCGTTCATTCCTCTCTCCCCTTCTTCCTTTTTCTTTTTTTTTTGTGTTTTTTTTGGGGTGGGGGGCTGTGGGAGACTAGGTTTCACTCTGTAGTCCTGGAACTCACTTTGTGGACCATGCTGGCCTCCAACTGAGATCCGCCTGCTAGGACACAAGGTGCTTGCCACTGCCACCTGGGCGACCTTCTCTCTGGTTTAATCCTGAGGCCTTTTTGTTACACAACTCAATTTGAGGAAATACTCAAAAGTTAAATCATTGCCAGGTGTGGTGGCTCTCACCTTTAGTCCCAGCACTTGGGAGGCAGAGGCAGGGGGATCTCCATGACTGTGAGGCCAGGCTTGTCTACCAATTCCAGGCCAGCCAGAAAACAAAACAAAACAAAAAACAAAGGCTAAATTAGACTAGAATTCTCAATATAAATTCCAAAGAGCAGAGCAGACCAGTTTCTGTGAGACTGTGCCTCTCATTTTCCTATGGTAATATGACTTCTAACAGTTTGGTGGGGGGGGGGGGGATCATTACATCTGTAACACCAGCACTCAGGATGGTTCACGTCCAGTGTCAGCAACACAGCAAATTCCAGGCCAGCCTAGGATACAGAGAAAGACTGTCTCAGATCACCCCTCCCGGAAGTAAGGACAATAAAAACATAAAAGTGTCAGGGGTGGAGAGATGGCTCAGTGGGTAAGAGCATTGACTGTTCTTCCGAAGGTCCTGAGTTCAAATCCCAGCAACCACATGGTGGCTCACAACCATCTGTAACGAGATCTGGCTCCCTCTTCTGGAGTGTCTGAAGACAGCTATGACGTACTTACATATAATAAATAAATAAATCTTAAAAACAAAACAAAACCGTAAAAGTGTTAAGAGTTTGAAGGTAGTTGAGTTGAAACCGTAGTAACACAAACATCTCCATTTTTAAAGTCAGATAGGAGGTGGGCCTGAGTCTTTATGAAGGGAGAATTGTAAGAGATGTGGAAACAAGAGTAGAAGCTGGGGGTTGGAGTTGGGTGTCTCCTTCCACTGTGTGGGCTCTGGAGATTGTCAGACTTGGCGGCAAGCACCTTTACGCTCTGAGCCATCTTGCTCACCCCTGATTTCAGGCTTTAGTTTTGATTCTTTTTTTTTTTTTTTTTAATTTAATTTAATTTTATTTTTTTTGGTGAGACAGGGTCTCACTCTCTAGCCCTGGCTTGGAACTCACTGTGAAGCCTGTCCTGGTTTGCCTTTTCATTGCTTTGGTAAATACCATAACCAAAAGCAACGTGGGGAGGAAAAGAGGTATTGCATCTTGCTACTTACAATCCGTGATGCCTTAAGGAAAGTAAGGACAAGAACTCAGAGGCCTCGGAGGAGTGCTGCTTACTGGGTGCTCCCCGTGGCTTGGTCAACTTGTTTCCTTATACAGCCATGACTACCTTCCCAGGGCTGGCATTGCCCACAGTGAGCGATGTCCTCCCATATCAACCATCAGTTAAGGAAATTGTCAGAGATAGGCTGCTGCAGAGGCTGGTGGATCTCTGAGTTCAAGGCCAGCCTGGTCTGTAGAGCAAGTTCCAGGACAGCCAGGGCTACACAGAGAAACCCTGTCTTGAAAAAAAATAAAAGTGTTCTGGGGTTGGAGAGATGGCTCAGTGGTTAAGGTTGTGCTCAGCTTTGGCTGAGAACCAGAGTTTAGTTCCCCAGAACCCACAGCAAGCTCATAACTGCGCGTAACTCCAGCTCTGTGGGATCTGCTGCGCTATTCTGTCTTCCTCAGGTCCCTACAGAATACACACGCATATGCACGCACACACACACTCACAATTAAAAATAAAAATAAAATATTTCAGATGTCCATAGACCATGTGGGGGGGTAGTGTGTTTTAATGGTCTTAGATTTTATGCTAAAATAATTTTAAATAGAAAAATAAAATTAAAGCCAAGAACATCTGCTATTATTAAGCAAGAAGGTACTTTGCTCACAGGATTATCTGGTAATTGTCTTAAGACCCTTACCATGGGCAGCCTAGGAGACAGCCACCCTAAGAACCCAGTTCCAGTGCCTGAAGCAGGGGCGGGTGGGGCGCAGATCTGCTGAGACTGGATCCAGACGGGCAGCAGAGTGTTGAATTGTTTTACCATTTGAGGAAATAATGTGTGTCCAGCTCGCCCCTCCTTCAGCGCTTGGACACATCTGGAATGACATGGTTGCGGCTTCTTCCTCAGTCCCTGTGCAACTGAGTCGGCATCTTTATTGAATGCGTTAGCATCTTTCATGCTTGCCCCTAATTTTGTTTTAGATGAAAATGACTGACTAGTTCTCTGACGGAATCCTGCAGGACTCCGGAAGGCCATGGGAGGCAAGTTTCTTGAAGACAGCAATGGTGTGGTCCTGTCAGTACCTGGGACACCCATTGCCTGGCAGCGATCTAGAAAACAATTAAAAAAATTTTAAAAAAGATCAAAAGAGGAACTGGTTGGTACAAATGCAGGAAATATATTTTGCAACTGCAGCTTCATCTTGGAACCTAAAAGGATGTAAAAACACTTTCTTTGCTTTGGGGGTGGGGGCTTAGGAGGAGGTTGAGACAGGGTTTCTCTGTGTAACCCTGGATGTCTTAGAACTTGCAATGTAGACCAGGCTGACCTCAAACTCAGAGATCCACCCATCTCTGCCTCCTAAGTGCTGGGATTAAAGGCATGCACCACCACCAATTTATTTATCTTTAGGTACATTTCTTTTTTTTTTTTTTTTTTTTTTTTTTTTTTTTTTTTTTTTTTCTCGAGACAGGGTTTCTCTGTGTAGCCCTGGCTGTCCTGGAACTCACTCTGTAGACCAGGCTGGCCTTGAACTCAGAAATCCGCCTGCCTCTGCCTCCCAAGTGCTGGGATTAAAGGCATGAGCCACCACGCCCAGCCCTTTAAGTACATTTCTATTTAGGTACATTAGTGTTCTGCCTGCTTGTGTGTCTGTGAGAGGGTGTTAGATCCCCTGGAACTGAAGTTACAGACAGTGCCAAGTGTGTCCTGGGAACTGAAACTTGGTCATTTTGAAAGAGCAACCAAGTGTTCTTAATTGATGAGCCATCTCTCCAGCCCAATACTTGTCTTCCTTGAGACAGGGTCTCACTCTGTAGACTAGGCTGCCCTCAAACCCACAGATCCGCTTTCCTCTGCCTCCCAAGTTCCCGAGACACACCATGCTAAAATACTTTTCATTTAAACCAAGAGAAAATCTAAGTTGTAGATATTGGTCTTTTATAAGTGGGTTCCTAAAAGATACTTTGTGATTCTGTGTTTATTTCTGGGCTATAATCAGGGTCAGAGCTGTGGAGACTGCATTTCCTTCTAAAAGCAAACCTGAAGCTTTTGAGTTAATTTGCAAAAATATCCAGTGAACCCCAAATGCTTTAGCTCGTGCCGGGGCAGGAAGCCATGCACCACTTGGAGAGTGTATCCCTGCCTTACTAATGGGAAGACCCGGGGGCAGTTTACTTCCTCTCTGAGGTTTCCTGCCCCCTAAGGAATAGGATTATACACTCAGGGGCTGTCTGAGGTCTCCGTGGCCTATGATAAATGGTAAGTGGGGTGGCCTAGCCCTCTCCTACAGGACCACATGTGTGTGCCACGGATCTCACAGGAAGGTCAGAGGACAGCTTTGGGGAGACAGTCCTCTCTCCACTGTGAATTTTGCAGAACAAACTCAGGCCATCAAGCATACAAGCATTTTGCCCACCAAACGAACCATTTCACCAGCCCGACATCAGGTTTTTGAGAGCACAGTTTGCTAAGTAGCCAAGGCTCACTTCCAGCTCACAGTCCTCATGCTTCAGGCTCACACATGTTGGGATCCAAGACACATGGCCACCACCCATGGCTTTAATGCTGTACTAATCAAGTGAATATACATGGCCTCAGGGAGCTGCAAGCATCTAGGCATTCAGCAGAGTACTCCTTGGGTGAGAACCGCCTTGCACTAGTTAGGTCATAATAGATGCCTTCATGAGGACTCCCACCAAGGAGAAGACACACAGAGAGTGGAGGCAGTCGGATTATGGATGGCGAACATTCCATGAAAAAAGCAAGTGGCCTGTTAGTGTCATCGTCACTGTGACCAAAGGCCTGGCAGAAACAGCCAGAGGAAGGAAAGACTTTGCTCAAGGTTCTAGAAGTTACTTTCTGTCCTAGCAGAATAAGCATGGTGGAGAGGAGCAGCTCCCATCACAGAAGCTAGCAAAAAGAGACCCAGACAGAGGGCCCAGAAGTGCTTTGCCTCATGGGTAGTTCTCAGTCCAGTCCAGTTTACATTCAAGACTGACCCTCAAAGCCAGAGGTGGTAGGTGGTGTGATACAGTCTGTCTATACTCCTAGCACTTGAGATGCTGAGGCAGTAGGATTGTGAGTTTGAGGCCAGGCCAGTATGTGCCACACAGTGAGTTGGAGGTCAGCAATGGTCACAGTAACATTCTTTCTCACAAAAACAAAAACAAAACCCCCACAATTTTAAAAGAGAAAGAGAAGATGATGGACCGTTGAGATGGCTCAGCAGGTAAAGGCATTAGCCACCAAACTGGGTGACCCAGGTTTAGTCTTTGGGACCCATGAGGTGGAAAAAGAGAACTAACTCTCTCATACACATTGTCCATTGACCCCCATGTGTGCATATGACATATACCCATTGCTTGTATAGGAATTGACTCAAACAGGAAGGAGGGGAGAAATTGAAAAGGTGGCTTAGAGGCAGATCGACTGGCTGGGCCGTGGAGAACTCTCGCACTGCAGAAGGCCCACTGCATGTGTGGCCTTGCAAGAGAGGATGGGGGACCTGAAATGGCGAGATTGGGGACCCTGAAGTATCTCAGAAGCCGGATGTAGGGTGACCTTCTGGGATGCTTCCTCAGAAAGCGTGCACTAAAAATGCATTAGTCTGAGCCTTCCCCAGAATCATCCCACAGCCATACAAATGGAAAAGAATGGAGCTAAGAATGTGTTAAATGTCAGGTAGCCTATGTGGGCATTGCCAGTATTGGGGGTTGGAGCGTGGAGGTGGGTGGGTGGGTGTTCTGTGCTACATGGTTATGGGTCATGGTTCTTGCCAGGTGGCTCTACCACTGTGCTGCACTGAATAAACTCCTTGCTGTCAGCCAAGGCTCTTGATATGAGAGAAGCTGAAGAGAGTAAGTGAGCGGACTAACTAAAACCAACAAGTGGGAATCAGTACAAGGCCTTGGTGTGAAGACCCAGAACACAGAGGTGTAAACTAGCCTGGACTAGGCAGCCTAGGTTCTTTCTAAAGGAACAGCTATTATTCACCACCTACCCACCATGATGCTGATGCCATAGTTTAGCTAGGTATTAAATTCCAGGCTGACTTTTTTTTTTTTTTTTTTTTTTTTTGGTTTTTCGAGACAGGGTTTCTCTGTGTAGCCCTGGCTGTCCTGGAACTCACTCTGTAGACCAGGCTGGCCTTGAACTCAGAAATCCACCTGCCTCTGCCTCCCGAGTGCTGGGATTAAAGGCGTGCGCCACCACGCCCGGCCCCTTTTTTTTTTTTTTTTAAAGACAAGGTTTCTCTATATATAGCCCTGGCTGTCCTAGAACTCACTCTGTAGATCAGGCTGGCCTCGAACTCAGAAGGCTGACTTTTTTTCTTCTCTCGACATTTTGAAGCTATCATTCTCTTGTTAGCCACCTCACACTTTACTTGTCATCTACCTAACTTTAGCATTCCTCCAAGAAGAGCTGGCTTTATTCTATCTTTCTGTCTCCGTAACTGATGGTTCAGGGACTTGTACTAAACATATGTGTATTTCCTCAATGTATCTCATAGGCCTCTTCTTCATATCATCACCACCACCACCATCCTTGTGAGGGTGACACATTGACGTCAGGAGTCAGTTCTCTCCTTCCACTTTTACATGGGTTCTGGTGATCAAACTCAACTTACAGGGCCTGTGTGGAAGGAGCCTTTGCTCACCAAGCCATCTCTCTGGTGTCGTTGTGTTCCTTTATCTCCAGATGTGAACTTTCGTGTAACATTTATTCATTCTCTTAGCTCATTTTTTGAGCTTTTTAATTTCAGCAACTCCTTTTCCATTTCTAGAAGTTTCACTGAGTCTTTTTCAGACCTTCACTGATAACTTCTTACTAACATGACCTCTGCTGCTTTTTACTTTCAGATTTGCTTTTTGCATCTTGTTTTATTTCTTTCAGACACTCAGATAGTCCAGGTTCCGTGGTAACTGTTCTTCTCTGTGGTATTCGGTCTCATGGTAGCTTGTTCCCTGGTGCATTGTAATCTTTATCTTTAACAGTGATTGCTTCTCTTCTGGATGTGTAGGACTGTGGAAATGCCAACCTAGTGAGGGTGTGCATTGTTTATGCCAGGCAACTTGTATGCTAATTTGTGGGCTTGGGCATCTTTTTTCAAAGGGTTTTTTTATTGATGATTTTATGCGTATGTGTGTGAGAGTCTGAATTTATATGTGTACATCAAGTGTGTGGTATAGCCTCCTCCCGGCTTTGTGTCCTCTAGAAACTGACTTATAGGAAGCGGTGAGCCACTGTATGTGTGCTGGGAACCAATCTTGGGACCTCTGGAAGAGCAGTAAGTGCTCCAAGCACTGAGCTGTCTTAAACTTGGCATTCCGTTTTGTTTTGTTTTGTCTTGTTTTGGAGACAGGGTTTCTCTGTGTAACCCCGGCTGTCCTGGAACTCACTCTGTAGACCAGGCTGGCCTCAAACTCAGAGATCTGTCCCGCCTCTGCCTCGCAAGTTCGGCCCAAAGGTGTGTGGCACCACTGCCTGGCTGTGTCAAGCTGTCTTCATTAGATGCTTGTGATTTAGACAATAAAGGACAGCAGCTGCTACCAGGAAAGTTCAGATTAACCTCAGAAATGGAGGAAAGGGCTAGAGTGACTGCTCAGTCGTGAGCAAGCACCAGGACCAGAGTGCAATTCTATAGGCCACTTTGTTTAAAAAAATAACAATATGAACTAACCAGCACCCCCAGAACTCGTGTCTCTAGCTGCATATGCAGCAGAAAATGGCCTAGTCGGCCATCGTCGGGAAGAGAGGCCCCTTGGTACTGCAATCTTTATATGCCCCAATACAGGGGAATGCCAGGGCCAAGAAGTAGGAGTGGGTGGGGAGGGGAGGAGGGGAGGGGGAGGGAGGGTACAGAGAACTTTTGGGACAGCATTGCATTTACAGTCCCAGCATTAGGGATATGAGGACAGGTGGATCCTAGGGCTGGCTGGCCAGGCACACTAGCCTAATTGGTGAGTTTGGAGCTAGTGACAAGCTGTCAATAAAGAAATGTGGCTAGTGCCTGAGGAACAATACCCTGGGCTCCAGCTCAAGTGCATACACATGTACATGTGCTCACCAACATGCAAACGTGCGCACACACACCAAAGAGGAAAAAAATAAAATAAAGGAAGCATGTTTGTATTGGCTTGGTTTATGTGTCAACTTGACACGAGTTAGTGTCCTCAGAGAGGAAGGAAGGAGCCTCCCTTGAGGAAATGCCTCCTTGAGATCCCACTGTAAGGCATTTTCTCAGTTATCTGATCAATGAGAGAGGGCCCAGCCCACTGTGGGTGGTGCCATCCCTGAGCTGGTAGGCTGAGCAAGTCAGTAAGTAGCCCCCCTCCATGGCCTATGCATCAGCTCCTACCCTGTTAGGTTCCCGCTCTGACTTTCCCAGATGATGAGCTGCAATGTGGAAGTGTAGACCAAATACACCCTTTCCTCCCCAACTTGCTTTTTGGTCGTGGTGCTTCATTGCAGCAATGGAAACCCTAAGACAATGTTGGTTTTGTTTCTGTGTAAGCAGGACTCTGTGTGAGCCTCATTTAGGGTGTTCCTTTTCTAAAGCTGCATTTACAAACCCTTTAAGTGTCTCTCCCATGACCCAAAGAAGCAAATGCAGCGCTGTCATGTTAACCCTGGTGGCCGAGACTGGCTGTGCCTGTACCCTTCCCTTTTCTCCAGAGCATCCTTGGCAATGGGTGTTGGGAGCTTTGGGAGCCCTGGGTGGAGTTGGCTGTTGAGAGAAGGTAGAGGCAGTGGAGTCCCAGCCCTCAGGAGACAGAGGCAGGCAGGTCTCTGTGAGTTCGAGGCCAGCCTGGTCTCCGTGGAAAGTTCCATTCCAGGCTACCAAGGGCTAGTTACATAGTGAGATATCAAGTTTCAAACACCCCATGATGAAACATTCCAGTCTGCTGCCATGGCAGTGGAGAAGCCGCAGNGTGGGGGGGGATGGGGACGACGGGGACGGTCTCGTCCTAGGGACCGTGACTCATTACCTCGGCAAGTATGAGCTCACACCAGGACTGTTTCCGAAGAAGTCTCCTCTCTGGACATGAGACTGATCCGCATAGCCTACCCGGCTCAGCAGAAGCTGCCTTTCCGCTTGAGTTAACAGAGATTTTGGATTCTACTTTGGGTAACTGGGGTACGGGGCAACAGAAAGCCTTTTATAGCCTTGTTTAGCAAGTGAATGGCCTGCGGATGGAGATCCTGGTCTCATTTGCTGTCTTTCTGTTTGGGGGTTTTTGTTTTGTTTTCTCCTATTTCAATGACTGTGCACCAGAGTAACCCGCAGTCCTGGGGCTGGAACTCTGTAAGACTGTGGGGGGGGGGGGGAAAAAAAACCCTTGAGGAAATTGTTGGAATAGTTCAGGCATATTTCTTTGGTTAACTTATTTTGAAGTTTTTTCTGTTTTGTGTTTTCACTGCCTCATAATTTATCCCAGACAGACTGCATTGTTTGGCAAGCCCTCAGCCTAGCCGTTCCCAACACCAGCTCCCGGCACTCTGACTGAATAGAAATTGTCTCTTAGTTTTGAAGTTGAAAATGTATTCTAGATGCAACCCTTCACTGGAAAAGTTCAATAACGCCACTTACACCACCACATGGCAGGACAAAGACTGGCTTCTTTTCCCTTGTTCCTGCCCCTCCCCCTCTGCCTGCTGCACAGAGCCAGTCCTCAGAAGCAAGCTTGCCTCTCTAACCTCTGACTCGGACAAAGGAAGATATTCCTTAATAATGCACTTAGGCTATAAATATTGTTTCATGCCGGTGGATTAGCATTGAGGTACAGCTCCCCATCCCCACCCAGGGTTTCTCTGTGCTGCTCTGACTGACCTCGCTCTGTAGACCAGGCTGTCAGAGATCCGCCTGTCTCTGGCTCCTGAGTGCTGGGATTAAAGGCGTGTGCCACCGCTGGCTTGTGGTACAGTGTGTGTGTGTGTGTGTGTGTGTGTGTGTGTGTGTGTTAGTAGGTTTGATCCCGGCTGAGTGTGCGTTGGTTATGCTTTAGGAGCTGGAGAGAAGGCTCATCAGTTAAGGACGCCTGTTGCTCTTGCAGAGGACCCACCACCCAATCAGGGGTTCACAACCACCTACAATTCCACCTCCAGAGCATCTAACTCTCTCTCCTGGCTTCCACAGACAACTATACCCATTTGCTCTCCCCCTCACACACACAATTAGAAATAAATCTTTAAAATATAGTTCTGAAGTCTTTAAAACATTATATAAAGCTATGAAACTTTCATTTCTTTTCATTAAATGTTTTTTTTCATCATCATCATTGTTGTTATTCTGAGACATGGTCTCACTGTGTATCCTTGGCTGGCCTGGAACTCACTGTGTAGCCCAGACTAGCCTCAAACTCACCGAGATCCTCTTGCCTCTGTTTCCTGAGTGCTAGGATTAAAGGTGTGTCACACCACACCTGGCCTGCATTCTTCCTTTTGAACCAGATTGGACATTGGGTTCTGTTTACCTGCTTACTTATTGGTGCCGAGACGGATCCTAACCCTTGTGCACGGAA
This sequence comes from Mus minutoides, assembly GCA_902729485.2. Lineage (NCBI taxonomy): Eukaryota > Metazoa > Chordata > Mammalia > Rodentia > Muridae > Mus > Mus minutoides. The sequence goes on along the minus strand of LR753347.1, from coordinate 334,842 downwards.
GCAGGAGCTGAGCCAAGTCCCAGCCCTAGTTTCCAATTATCAGTTCAAATTACTAGCTGTTGAGTAAAGCCAGTGCACTAGCTAGCTCTTTTCTTTTGGCTTGTTGTTTGTTTGTTGAGGCGGAGTCTCACGATCTTAGGCACCCCAATTGCTGGGATTGTAGGAGTGGTCCACTCTAGGCCTGGTTTGTAGGGTACCTGAGGTGAACATTTTGGAGCTGGATAGGCAACTGAGGTCCTTAAAGGGCTTGCTTGCCTAGCAGCCGGGATGGCTCTGGGTTGCATGAAACAGTGAGGTAGCATGAGGGGCCCTCTCAGCATGTGTGCGGTCAAGCAAGCCCCAGTGTTCAAGGTCATCCTCACCTACACAAGGAGCTGGAGGCTGCCGCAAAATTAAAAATAAATAAATAAGTAGTTAAATTAATCAAATGTGTTTGCAGTTGCTTGTTGACCGAAGGCTGTACGAGAGTCATTCTGGCCAGCCCCTAAGTGTCAACTGGTCTAGAGAGCTTTCGTTTTATTGGTTAGGGTATCCTGGGATCATCTGTGGGTTTGTATCTTTTGAGGTAGAAATGCCCAGAAAACAGGTAATACCATGCTATGTTACTAACATCCTGTCACATTATTAATATCAGGTATTATTAATACCTGCTCTCTTTCCTGGCCACATCTGACAGACTGGCTCTCGGCAGATGGGATGGGCAGGAATGTGTTACTTTATAAACTACACAAACTCTTAAGTTTAATGTTGGCTGTAGTGTGCATGTCTGTGATCCCAGCACTCAGAAGACAGGCTGGAGGATTGCTGTGAATTTGAGGCCAGTCTGGGGTACATAAGGAGTTCCAGGCCAGCTAGAGCTCTGGTGTGAGGTCCTATTTAAATAGAACAAAACAGACAGATAAGAAAAACATCCTGTAAACAAGTTATTTTCAGCAACCAGATTGTTGTTGTTGTTGTTGTTGTTTTGGTCACCCCAAGGAAACGAATGCAGGGTGGAGAAAGGCTAACTGACCCACACTATTACAGTTCTGAGTTTACCTTTCTCTTGGCACAAGGAATTTAACAAGTGCCAGAATTTAGAGACCCTGCTGGGTTCCCCCAGGGCCTCCCTTGCAGGGAAGTCAGGCCCATCTGCCAGTTCCAGGGACGGGCTGCCAAGCACTGCGGGTTCTGAGCAGCCTCTGTGGATGCCCCATGGAGCCCTCCGAGAGGCGAGGATGAAGGCAGCTTGAGCCACCTCTTCTTGCAATGTAAACCCCAGCCCAGGCCTTCCTGAATAACTGACCCGTGCAGGGTGACATTGAGAGGCCAGCGCTCTCTCTGACCACTGGGATTCCTAAGGTGGTCTTTACTGATTGCCCCAAGCCCCAAACTTTTGGTAATAATTGATAGGGTTTTTATTATTTTCTGGATTTGTTTGGCTTTTCATGACAGGGCTTTTCTGCCTACTCCTGAAACTGTAACTGTTCTGACTGTCCTGAAATTTGCTCTGCAGACCAGGCTGACCTCAAACATAGAGATCCACCTGCCTCTGTCACCACCCAGCTGGATTTTATAATTTTTTTAAAAATTATTTATTTTCATTGTATGTGTATGAGTGTTTTGCCTACGTGTGTAGGTCATGGAAGCCAGAACAGAGCATTGAATCCCCTGGAAATGGAGTTAGGGATAGCTGTGAGCTACCATGTGGGAGGCTGGGAGCTTGGGCCCTCTGCAAGAGCAGTGAATGGTTTGTGCTTTGACACAGGATTGGATCTCACTATGTAACCCTGGCTGTCCTGAAACTCACTCTGTACACCAGGCTGGCCTTGAACTCACAGAGATCCCCCTACCTCTGCTTCTTGAGTTCTGGGATTAAAAGTGTGCACCACAATGCCCCCAGCTGGCTTTTACTCCTAATGTCCTGTATCAAAGCAAACAAGGAGCCCGGCCTGGCTTTCCCACTCACTGGCTGTCACAGAAGATGCAGTGTAGGTAGGTTCTGTCACTCACCAGGAGTTGGTGACAGTACTCAGGGTCATCATGACACAGGAAAAAGCTGAGGTCCTGAGGGTGGCCATGGGCATAAAAAGAGTTCTGATTGGTTGGCATTTTTCTGTCTCCAAGACTGTCAAGTCTGGCTGAAGGTCAGTGGGCCACTTTTTCAACATCACTAAAGTCACATGGACGATGGCAGGGCTTCCCACTTGTGGTCTTACCTGAGAGACGGTCACATGGGCCCTCTGTTGTCCCAGGATGCACTACAAACGGAACCTAGAGCTGGGAGGAGACTGCCTGTTATACTACTATCCACCATGGTCCAAAGCTTTCCCTCCGTATCGTGTGTGTGTGTGTGTGTGTGTGTGTGTGTGTGTGTGTGTGTGTGCGCGCGCGCGCGCGCGCGCACACAAGTGCTCATGACACCCAATATTGCTGGTTCTCTCCTTCCTTTATGTGAGACTCTGGAATAGACTTCAGGCCTCAGACTTAGTCTTTACCCACCGAACTATCTTGCCAGCCCCTTCCCCATACTTTAGGATTCCAGAAACTCTCAGAAAGAAGTTTCTGCACTTTTGTGGAAGTGTTTTTTTCCTGCAGTGAGTTGTTGAGATCCTTGAAGGAGTGTTAGTCAATTGGTAAGAGGTGAGAAGAATTTGTAGCCCAGCTCCCTCGATTTTTTGAAGGGTTGGTTGTGCAGTGTCCCACTTAGGTGTTGCCATGGAAGCCTTTTTTGTTGACTGGGCTTCACTGAATCTCAAAGCTAGAGAGAGCAGTGGTTCTCAACCTTCCTAATGCTTCACCCCTCATGTTGTGGAGACCCCCAATCACAAAATTATTACTCCACAACCATAATTTCGCTGCTGTTATGAGTTGTAATGTAAATATCTGATGTGCGGGCTCTCTGATATTGCACCACTGCTGTAGAGGATCAGAACCCATGCATGACTACCAAACAGTGACTGGCTGTGGCTGACCTTCTCTGGTACAAACTGGCTTTGTGCTCCCCTTCCAACCACTGAGCATTTCGTCATATACAACCTACTTTCTATCACACATCACATCATGGCCAGAAAAGGACTCTATTGTCTCGTAGAACAAAAGAGGGCAGCTGTTCTCGAGGTACCCTGGGCTTTGTCATCTTTCCAATTTTACTTCAAACGCCAAACAACCGGACAGACATAATGGTGTGCGCTCACCTTTAATCCCAGAACTCAGGAGGCATAGCAGGTCTCTGAGTTCAAGGCCAGCCTGGTACACATAGTAAAACCCTGTCTTAAAAAAAGCAATCTAGGGCTGGTGAGATGGCTCAGCGGGTAAGAGTACCCGACTGCTCTTCCAAAGGTGATAAGTTCAAATCCCAGCATCCACATGGTGGCTCACAACCATCCGTAACGAGATCTGGCGCCCTCTTCTGGAGTGTCTGAAGATAGCTACAGTGTACTTACATAAAATAAAATAAAATAAATCTTTTAAAAAAAAAAAAAAAAAAAAAGCAATCTAGGGTGTCTCTAGATGCATATGTAGCAGAAGATGGCCTACTCGGCCATCACTGGGACGAGAGGCCCCTTGGTTTTACAAACTTTATATGCCCCGGTACAGGGGAACTCCAGGGCCAAGAAGTGGGAGTGGGCAGGTAGGGGAGCAGGGCCGGAAGTATAGGGAACTTTCGGGATAGCATTTGAAATATAAATAAAGAAAATATCTAATAAAAAATAAAAATAAATCAATTAATTAATTTTTAAAAATAAATAAAGAAAGCAATCTAGGGCTGGAGAGATGGCTCAGAGGTTAAGAACACTGACTGTGGCCAGGTGTGGTGGCACACATCTTTAATCCCAGCACTCGGGAGGCAGAGGCAGGTGGCATGCTCCACCACACCCGGCATTTGTTAGGTTCTTGAAAGCCAAGCACAGTCATGAAGAAGAAACAACCATAAAGAGCGTACCTGGCATGTTTTCTTAGCGCACCCTGCATCCTGGCTAATGGTGGTGGGGACAGAGACCACACAGTCAATTTTCTCCTTTATGTTCTGAGCCCTAAGGAAGGAAAATCACATTGGATTAACCAGGTAGTAGTCAACTCTCTTTGAAGAGGATGAGATGAGATGACCAAATAGAAGATGGGTGATTTTATCTTTTGCAGTACAGAGCGCTGGGCTGTGTAGTTTGTTTCTGGTTAACAATGGCCCTCTGCCCTTTTCATCCAAAGGCCTCACCCCCAACACAGAGGCCAGGTGGGGACAGTATTAAGTGAGATCTGAGGGCACTGAAGAGACGCCTCAGTTGTAAAGAGCACGGGTTGCTTTTGCAAAAGACCCAGGTTTCATTCAGTTCCCAGCCCTGACATGGTGGCTCACAACTGTCTGTAACTCTAGTCGCAGGGGGTTCTGTGCCTTCTGCTGGCCTCCACAGACCTAATACATGCACATGGTACACAGACACACAGGCAGGCAACATCACACACACACATTAAGTAAAAATATTTACTACTAAAAAAAAGAAAAAGTTTTTAAAGCAAACTCATGCATGATAGGGACCACACCTGGCTCATTTGGATTTATCTGGGGAGATTCCCCAGGGTTTCTCAGTGGAATTTTTTAGTAAAGGTTTGATCTTTCCAATGGCAATAAGATAACCTGAGTCTCATTCAGTTTGTCTTTGACTTATGTCCACTGGCAATGTGGGCCTTTTGAATTGTGTAGTTCCATTCTGAAAGTCTGATTCATTGAAACACACACACACACACACACACACACACACACCACCTCTGTGTCTTTGTACTAGAGCAGTGTTGCATGTAAGATGTTCTTAGAATAGGAACTTTTTTTTAAGCTTGTGAGTCAGTGACTTGGGTTATACGAGAGGAAATTCGGCCTCTGAGTTAGCTAACCACAGCTTCCCCTCGCCCCCCTCCTTTTTTTTTTTTTTAGTTTTAGGTTTTAGTTTTTTGAGACAAGATCTCTCTGTGTAGCCCTGGCTGTCCTGGAACTCTCTCTATAGACCAGGCTAGCTCAATATCACAGAGATCCTCCTGCCTCTGCCTTCCAGTGCTGGGTTGAAAGGGTATGCAACCTATGCCCTACTGACCATGGCTGTCTTTACACAAGGTTACTGAGAAGTGAGACACCATGGTGGCTAAGGCCTTAGATGCCAGGAGACACCGTGTCAGACTCGGTACCGTCAGTCATCCCTCAGTCATCCCGCCAACGGCCCTACCCCCGTGTCCCATGTGCAGCTTCACAGAGGTGCCTCTGCAGCTCGCCTTGAGGTCCCAAATGGTTTCATCATCACTACCTCATGGGACCTGGGGAAGGACACCCTGAAACTTCAGGTGTTAATAAGCTATAACAGTGATTCCATGGCTGGGTTGAGACATTATGAGGGGTTCAGGGGAGCTGAGGGACAGTGCCAGACAATGCGGGAGGGCCATAGCCACAGCTCTTAGCAATTAAATCGCCATGAGTAGATTTAGACACCCCCCCCCCCCCGTGTGTGTGTCTCTGTCTCTGTCTCCTCTCTCTCATGTGTTTGTCATGTGTTTGACATCCACACATACATATTCTGTTTTAGGATCATTTCTCTGAAATAAACAGGCAACCGATTTATCTGATTGCAGCAATGTTGTGTCTGGGGTGGGATCTCCTCCCTTCCCCTCTCCCCTCCCCTCCCTTCCCCTGTGTGACTTTCCGAGGAAGGTCTATGAATGAAGCAGAAGATATTTTAGAAGTTTTAGCGCGCACGGGAATCCCCCTTTTGGAATATTCGTGATGATAACGATGATAATGGAAGAGTTGGGGTGCTCAGGTCAGGTCTTGGCAATGCTGTTGGAAGGAGGGCAGGGGATGGTGATCAAGATGGCTGCCGTCTGCCATGAGGGGAGGAGTTTTGAAGGTAGCTAGGGATGACTGTCACAGAGACTTCAGTTAATGCGCTGGGGGGTGGAGGGGCTCTGTCGGTGGTAGAAGGCAGAGCACATGGCCAGGATGTTGACAGGCCATTGTGCTGGCAAAAGGGAAGAATGTGGTGGCTGAAACACTCCCAGGTTAGCAGAGCATATGGCCAGGATGAGCTGCCAGGCTGCCAGTGAAGGGGAAGAAGGTGGTGGCTGAAACCTGCCTGGGTTAGCTGAGAAGACTCCGGTCGGACTGGACCGAAAAGCCCCAGGGGATAAGGAAACACTTGGAAATATTAGGTGACATTTGCTCATGAATAGGGAAGAAAATGAAGGAAGCCACCAGGACTGTCCCCTTGGCCTGCCCAGCAAGACTGGAATGTGTGGGGAAAGTGGGACTCGGGTTAAGGTCACCAGGTAGGAAGCCAGTGAGAACCTTGGAAACTAAAACCTCCCCTGAGTGGGCTGGAGGCGCGTGCCTAGCATGAGCCAGACCATGGGTTTGATTGACACCCAGAGCCCCTCCCCTAAACTGACACTAAAGGGCACTGGCTGTGCTTTCTGAGAACTGAGGTTTGATCTCCAGCACCCACACAGTGGCTCGCAACCATCTATAACTCTAGGGGATCCAATGCCTTCTTCTGGCCTCCTTGGCCAATAGCACACTCAGTGCATAGATATATGTGCACACAAAACAGCCAAGTATATTTAAAACAAGATAAAACCCTCCTGAGGCTCCTGTGGTGGTTAGTGGGTAAGTGTATGTCTTAGTTAGGTTTCATTGCTGTAAAGACACACCATGACCAAGCCAGGCGTGGTGGCGCACGCCTTTAATCCCAGCACGCGGGAGGCAGAGGCAGGCGGATTTCTGAGTTCGAGGCCAGCCTGGTCTACAGAGTGAGTTCTAGGACAGCCAGGACTACACAGAGAAACCCTGTCTCAAAAAAAAAAAAAAAAACAAAAAACAAAAAAAAACCCAACCCTACCTCACTTGAGCTGTGCCGGGCAGTGGTCAGACGCAGCAGGCAGCTTTGGTCTTTGTATTCACATCTGAGCGTGCCCTCTTTCAGTCCTCGATCGTAATCCTCTGTGGCATGGGTGCAAGCAAACAAGACGGTCGAAGCAAGTGAGATGCTCATGTGCCCTGCGAAAGCTGAGCCTTTCTAAAAGCAAGTGCGCTTTTGACTGTGATACCAGGGAGTTCAAGGCCTTGTCTCCATAGATGGATGGATAGATAGATAGATAGATAGATAGATAGATAGATAGAAAGAAAGATGTAGATTTGAGACTGTGTTTGGTTTGTTTTTAAGCACCTGCTGACCTGGAGGTGTGGCTCAGTGGGAGACCACTGGTTAACAAGCATGGGACTCTGTGTTCTTCAGCCAGACCCCAGTACCACAAAAGGGTCTTCCTATGTAGCCCTGGCTGTCCTGGAACTCACTCTGTAGTACAGGCTGACCTCAACTCACAGAGATCCATCTGCCTCAGCCTCTTGAGGTGTGCACCACCACCTAGCCTAGAAGTAATTTTTCAGTGTGTAAAATAAAGACAGTCTATCAAGTGATTTGGGCTCTGGTATGCCCCCTGTAGGCTTTTGTCTATCTGTGTAAACAGTATTTTCTTACTTTTGCCCCAAGGCACGACAACAAGCTCAGATACGCCAGCAAATGGCAGAGGACAGCAAAGCAGATTACTCCTTAATCCTGCAGAGATTCAACCAGGAGCAGTGGGAATACTACCATACCCACATCCCCAACATCTTCCAGGTAAGCGCTCCGCAGTGCTCAGGGTTTGTGAAGACAGGATGTTCTGATGTGACAGGGCCTCACTGTAGCCTGGAACTCACTATGTACCTCAGCTGGCAATCATCTAGCCTTGGCCTCCTGGTATCGCAAGTATGCATAACCACATCTGGCTTCCCAAACGTCCACTGTGTGTGTGTTTGTGTGTGTGTGTGTGTGTGTGTGTGTGCATGCGTAAGTCAGAGGTCAATTTGTAGGGAGTTTCCCAGAAGCTGCATATGGTGACTTCACTATTGCCTTCAACTGCAGCCCCAGGGGATCTGCCATCCTCTCTGGCACCTCCGAGGACATCTGCACACACATAGTGTACATAAACTCACTCATACACACACATACAAACACAAATAATAAATCTTAAAATCTTAGGGTGGCTGGCCAGCAAGCCCCATGGATTCTCCTATTTTGGGTACCCTTATAGGTGTGTCCCATACACCCAGCTTTTTACAGAGGTTCTGGGTATTATCAGGTCCTCTTGCCTGCAGGCAAGCATCTTATCCACCGAGCCATCTCCCCATCCCCCACGCTGAGTGGTTTCCCCTTAGCACGAAGGTCAAGCGATGGCCAGCTCTAAGAATGACTGCACAGTGTTAGCCCAGGGTTCACTGGGTGTCTGTGTGGACATCCTGGTTTTCATTGCGCCCTCATTTTTTTGCAGGGGCTGAGATTTTACAACTGTGCCTTTTAGATGTGCTTCCTCTTTAAAGCATACTCTGGCCACAAGAATCGCCTGCCTAGCTTTAGGAGACAAAGCAGCATTCAGAGCTGTGGGATTTGAACAAACAAGTGTTGTTTCCCTTGAATTGTTCTCTTTTTCTTTTTAAAATCTTTGAGAGAGAGAGAACGAGCAAACTCTCGAGCGCATACAGATGAAATCTCACTGTGGACCCCTGGCTGTCCTGGAACTAGCTCTCATAGACAGGTTGGCCTTGAACTCACAGAGCTCCATCTGCCTCTGAGTGCTGAGGTGAAGGTGTGCACCACTACGCTGGACCACCATTCTATGTGGAGGCAGGCTCTCTCGTGGGGCTGGCCAGCAACCAGTGCTGGAGATCTTCCTAGCTCTGCCACCACAGTGCTGGCTTTATTGGTACCCCACCCCACCCGGCCCTGGCATTTTTGTGTGACTGTTGACATGTCCTTGTGGCAAGCACTTTACCAACTGAACCTGGATCCCATTTATTTATTTTTCCAAGACAGGGTTTCTCTGTGCAGCCCTGGCTGTCCTGGAACTCACTCTGTAGACCAGGCTGGTTTTGAACTCAGAGATCCGCCTGTCTCTGCCTCCCGAGTGCTGGGATTAAAGGTGTGCGCTGCTACTGGCTCTTGCACCCTTTTTTTTTTTTTTTTTCTATCTCAAGTTCTCAAAAACGGTATAAGGGACTCTGGGTGACACTTACTGTGGAGCACAGGCTTGTCACAGTCACAGCAAGCCTTACCTTCCATTTCAGCATGACAGTCAGTCAGTCAATCAACACACACACACACATACACACATACTCCTGTTTGGAGACATTTTTGTCTGTTTCTTATTTGTTTTTTGAGATAGAGTCTTGCTATGTATTCCAGGCCAGCCTCAAACTAGTGATCCTCCTGCCTCAGCTTCTAGAACACAAGGATTACATCACCACACCATTTGAGGAATCTTTTAGAATTTGAGTTCCAAATGTAGAAAAGCCAAAGTGACTGACTGAAGTAAACCCCTAATGAGGTTCTCATACGAATAAAGCTACAAACAAACAAACAAACAAACAAAGACCAGACATGCCCCTCTGATGTAATCCCAGGACTTGGGAAGTAGAGGCAGAAGGATCATAAGTTAAAGCTCCAAACAACAAAGTAATAATAATAAATAGCAGAATAAAGTCATTGTGATGGGTTGTACTTCCTTTCATTGGTGCTGTGATAAGGTCCTCCCTCAAGGCCAGCTTCAGGAAGGAAGGGTTTATTGGCTCCCAGTTGAGGGTACAGAGCAGGATATCCTGGCCCTGACTGCAGCAAGAGGTCACATGCCTTCAGGAGCTTGGGACAAGGAACGATGCCTGCTAGAGCCTGGGTCACTTTCTCCTTATTTTAATTTTTTTTCCTATTTTTTAATTTTGTATGTTTGAGTGTTTTGTCTTCATGTATGTATTCTGTGCACCACATGCATGCAGTACCTGCATTAGCCAGAAAAGGACACTGACACTAAAGCCCCTGGGACTATAGTTACAGATGGTTGTGAGCCCCCATGTGGGTGTTGGGAACCAAACCTAGGTCCTCTGGAAGAATAGCCAGTGTTCTTAACCACTGAGCCATCTCTCCAGCCCCCTCTCCATATATATATATATATATATATATATATATATATATATATATATATATATATATATATATATTTTTTTTTTTTTTACATTTATTTATTCATGTGTATAGTATGTGGCTATGTGTGGGTTGAATGCTTGTATCACAGCACACACAGTGGGCAGGAGACATACTGTTTCTCCTTGCTAGTAGGGTTGGCATGAGCCGTCACACCTGCTGAGGGGTCTTGTGGGTCTGCCTGTTTTTCCCTAGGCTGGAACCCCACAACCACATTTAGGGTGGGTCATCCTACCGCAGTTAAACCAATCAAGAAACTCCTTCCTTGGCATGCCCAGAGGATATTTAGTGACTGTAGATCCTGCCAGTTGAAATCAACGTTCCACATCACAGGAGTCTTCCTGCAGTTACAATACAGTTGTGTGAAGCAATCACTACGTAGCCCAGCCGTTCACTGAACACAGCACAGCAGGCTGATCTGTGACCGTACAATAAACTCGGAGGAGCAGTAATCACCACAAAACCACTATCTGGGTTAGCAGCAGACCATTTTATGCACCGTCTGATTTTTGCAGAAAATACAAGAGATGGAGGAGAGGCGGATTGTGCGCATTGGAGAGTCCATGAAGACGTACGCAGAGGTAGACCGGCAGGTGATACCCATCATTGGGAAGTGCCTGGACGGGATAGTGAAGGCCGCCGAGTCCATCGACCAGAAAAACGTAAGCCTGCTCCCTGGGCTTCTCTTGGGGCCATCGTCTCTCTCCTTGTCCTACCAGCAGCACCTCGTTCAGGGACCCTGGGAGCGTTGGGTGTGGTCTTTGTCTTTTTCCACCTGAAAGCCCTTTCCTGAAGCCCTCAGGGTTTAGTCTCCCAGTTCCCCCTCACAAAACACACTCTCAGGGTTGTCACTAAGTTGAATGGAAGTGTTTTGCTGGGATTGGACTGATTTCTGGAAAGAGTCAAAGCTCTCTGCAGCATCCGTGACCCAGCTGCCTGTAGAGCGTGGGGTGTTTGACACCAGATGCTAATGGCACCCCTCATTGGATAGTCCGTGTCACTTTCAGGTATTGCCAAAAGTCCCCTGGGAGACAAAATTGCCTTTTGTTTAAAATACCCACTTGGTTCCCTGCATTCCACTTTTTGTTGTTGTTGTTGTTGTTGTTGTTGTTGCTGCTGTTGTTGTTTTTGGAGACAGGGTTTTTCTGTGTAGCCCTGGCTGTCCTGGAACTCACTTTGTAGACCAGGCTGGCCTCGAACTCAGAAATCCTCCTGCCTCTGCCTCCCAAGTGCTGGGATTAAAGGCGAGTGCCACCACTGCCCAGCTCCCTGCATTCCACTTTTAATGATCTCTGAAAAGAGTTTTGTCAGTCTGGTGTGCTCCGCTACCTTGGAATGTTTTAAATGGTAAATTTCTGTAAGAGAAAGTCCCAGGCAATAGGTGGTTTTCTTGTGTAGAGTTTTGATGGTAAGATATCTTGCCTCCCATTTCATTAAGACAATTTGGCTTTGAGCATCCTTCAGGGACCTCCAACACATTTGTGAGAAAAAAATTTCAGGGACCTCTACCACGTTTGTGAGAAAAAAATTATCAGTGCTCCAAAATGAACAGCACCCTCCCCACCTCTGACTGCATCCTGCAGGCGAACTTTCTACCTGAGGTGCTCAAACCAATCTTACCTTGACTGGAATTTCTTTTTTTCTTCATAATTATGTCACCAGTTCAAGATCTCTCAGAAAAATTTAAGCGTCTAAGTAAAGCTCCCTCCAGTCACTGTTTAAGGGTTTAGTGACACGCCATACGCCATATGGACAAAGGAGGAATCCTTCAAAAGCAAAGCATCATGGGATGGGAGGTGGAGGTGGATTGTCTCTTTGTGAGACAATCTCTCTAGCAATAAACCCAGTGCTAAGGACCACAGTGCTGAGAAACAGTGGGATTCTCAGTGGCGTCTGTTGGGTTGTCTTTGGTCTGTATCATCGCCACTCTGGTGTTGACCTGTTTGTCCGTGGGTGTGATTGCAGGACTCCCAGCTGGTCGTAGAAGCCTATAAGTCAGGGTTCGAGCCTCCTGGAGACATTGAATTCGAAGATTACACACAGCCGATGAAACGCACGGTGTCAGACAACAGCCTTTCCAGCTCCAAAGAAGGCAAGCCCGAGCTCAGATTTGGCGGCAAGTCCAGAGGCAAGCTCTGGCCATTCATCAAGAAAAACAAGGTACTGGCCATTTGGAGCCTGTGTGGGCTGCGAGCTACAGGTGTAGTCTCAGAGTGTATCTTTTGGTCTTAGTCAAACTAAGATGAGGACTTCCAGAGAGCGAGAGAGGACAGTTAGCGTGCTGCGTTCAGTTCATGATTCAAACGGTCTGTCTCTGGTGTTGGAGTCTTTGCCATGGCCTCTGTCTTATTACAGATGCGTTGTCCCAGGACCGGGTCACCCACACTAACATCACTGAGCTCACAGCCCTCTCACTCACCCCCATCCTCCCAGACTGCTGGGAGCAAGGGGACTGAGTCCCATCTAATCAAGCTTGCCAGCCTGACCTTGGTTAACCTGTCTCTGTGAATATTTTTTCCTTTTCTTTTCATAGCGTGGTATGTAGGTGCATGACAGCTAACCCGGCGGCCTAAACTGGATGGAAGTGGTCTTACAGCATTAACCTTAGATTAGACTGATTGTCTGAGTTTTCCAGGACAGGACTGTCCCCCTGTTTTTCTGTAACCTCGGTGATTTAGACCTCCCTTTTCCCCATCAAACTGCGTTAGTTTAGATGTGGACGTGTTTACCTCTGGCTTAAACTGGTTCTAGAACGACTAACGAGAGCCTAGCTTGCATGTTGCTGTCTGCATGAGCTTTAGGTCATAATCTTCTGCTGTCCTGTTGCGTACTCACAGACCCTCTCCTTTCCACCCCCTCTTTGTGGACCGCATCCTCCATGATTTCTTTTGTACCGTGGCATCGATATTAATGGTTTGTGTTTTACTTGCTTTGGATCTTGAATATGATTTGATGCTTATTTCTGTTTTGTGTCTTCTTATTTCTGATTTTTTTTTTCTGTCGTCATTCCACCCCTCACATTGTAGCTTATGTCCCTTTTAACATCCCCCCATCAGCCTCCCCCTCCGCCCCCTGCCTCTGCCTCACCCTCTGCTGTTCCCAACGGCCCCCAGTCTCCCAAGCAGCCAAAGGAACCCCTCTCCCACCGCTTCAACGAGTTCATGACCTCCAAACCCAAAATCCACTGCTTCCGGAGCCTAAAGCGTGGGGTAAGTTCCGCTCCGGAGTCCTGCGTCTCTTGCGCACTGTGTTGCATGTCTCGTTCTGCGTATTTACTTTGTGAGTGGACCCACTGTGTTTTCCTGTAACATCCTAGACTCCCAGAGAGCAAAAGAATGGCAGAAAGAGAGGAAGAAAAGAGCCATGCGGAGGGAGGAAGGGAGTGAGGAGCAGAGAGCCAGGGGGCCTGAGGTCTTTGAGTCTCTGGTTCGTGCTGGAAGCACCCCACACTTCCCCTTCAGAGATTCCTAGTTGTTCGTTTTCCTCCTTGGCCTCACCAACTCTGACTCGGTCTCTCAGACAATGTTGAAGATGAGGAAGTGGAAGCGACTGGACAGTCAGAAAATCTGTGCTGAGTAATTACAGAGATGCGGCGCAGGCTCTGCTGCCCAAGTGACGCTGCTGGCGAGGAGGAAGGAAGTGGACCGGGCATACTGGTTCCCTTGTGAAGCTAAGGAGTAACAATAGAATACCTCTCATACCTGCATCTCTCTGCAAAGGGAGAAGGCACCACAGCAGCAACATTCCTCCACACTCCCTCTCCACTCAGACCCCACCTTCCTTGACGGTGAAGCCAGTGAGCTACTGGAAGCTGTGGAGGCAGGATATAAGAGTCAGCTCACATGGTCCGGTGCTCTGTGGCACCCAAGTTCAGGGAACAGTCTCTTAATTAGAGTGTGGTTGCTGTTACGACTCAAGTTTGAAATCCTTTGGAGGAGCAGAAGTTCAGGGACGTCCTTGGGTACGGAACAAGTTCCAAGCCAGCCTGGGCTACAAAACAGGCAAACAAAAAGCCTTCCAGTTTGTTACCATACATGAACCTCTATGGGAATTGGGCAGTCGTCCAGCATAGATACAAGCTTAGCTTAATAGGAAAAGGATGGAACCAAGTAATTTGTGACCTCCCAAGTAAAACTAAGTGAGCCTCCTCTAGTTGTATTTATAATAAATGTCTGGGCTGAGTGCGGTGGCTCATATCTGTAATCCTAGCAGCTAGGAGTCTGAGGCAGGAAAATGTTAAGTTTAAGGCTAGCTTGAACTACCCGTCTTTCCAGGCTAGCCTGGGATGTAAAGTGAGGCTCTGCATCAGACAGACAAGAAGTCTGTAGCCGAATGGTCAGTGCTGCACCCACCTGCAGGTCCTGGCCTGTGATGTTCCCCTGCAGACAGATGTAGTTGGATGCTTTCCTTCTGGGATCTCCAGACATCCAAGCAGCTGAGCACTGAGACACTTCTTTCTTTCTTTTCTTTTTTTGGAGACAATCTGTACATATAACCCTGCCTGTCCTGAGACTCACTCTGTAGCCCAGGCTAGCCTAGAGCCTCTCTGGAGTGCTGAGATTAAAGTCATGTGCCACCATGGCCAGCTGGAGACACTTCAGTGTAGTCCCTGAGAGCTCAGTTCTTTCTCCCTAAAGCCAGAGTTGGGTCCAGACCGTGGGCTGATAAGCAGCATTCTTGCAAATGGAAAGTTCCCAAGTTTTGTGTTTTCTACCCCACCGTCCTCTGGCATGGGAAGAGCTTTCAAACCGTGGTTAATTAGATGAGTGTCTGCCTCAGATCCATCCACTAGTGGATTTCTTTATCTGCAGAATCCAGTACTGAGAGACTCTTCATTTCATAGGAACAGTGTTCTGGTCTATATCTAACCTTACTATGCCAGAGGCTGAGGCAGGAGGATTGCAGTAAGTTTAAGACCAGCCTGGGCTTCATAATGAGATCCTATTTCCAAAGAAAGAGAGAGAGAGAGACAGAGAGAGGGAGAGACAGAGAGGGAGAGAGGAAGGAAGGAAGAAAGAAAGATGGATGGATGGAAGGAAAGAAGGACAGAAGGGAGGGAGGGGCCTGGAGTGTGGCGTAGCTGGTAGAGTACTTACCTTGCAGGCATTCCCAGCACAGCACAAAACATGCAATGGTGCAGCCTGTGAAGATCAGAACGTCAGCCTGGGCTACATAAGATCCTGTCTCAAAACTGAAATAAAAGAATGGGCAGTAGGTGAAACTGCCGAGGGAGGACTGGTCACCTGAGTCCAATTCCTAGGCCACCGTGAAAGAGAGTCATCTCCCCAAAGCTGCCCACTGCCATCCGCAGGCATGCAGTCAATCAGTCAATCAATCAATAAATGGATACATGAATAAATAAATGAGAAAGAGTATATGAAAGGAAGAGTAGTATCCAAAAAGATCAAGGTTGAAGGAAGGAAGGATGCACTTGAGAGAACTTGTTCTAAGGCTACTTCGTAGGCCAAGTTAGAAATCAGAAATCTGGCTTGGTGAGGTGGTTCAGGGATTCATGCTCTTGCTGCCACGCCTGACAGGTAAGTTTCATCTCTGGGACCTACAAGGTGGAAGGAGGGAACCAACTCTTGCAAGCAGCCCTCTGATTTGCACATGCCCACGCTAGTGTTCGAACACACACATGCACACACTGAATTAATGAATGTAATCTTTTTTTAAATTAAATCAGAAATTTAATTTCCTAAAGCTGTCAGGACAGTAACTGTCAGCAGGCAGAGTAGCTTCAGAAGTGCGTGATGGATTGTGCTGAGCTCTGCTGTTGGGACTGGCTGAGCAATCGTCAGCTTCCTGACTCGATTATTCTGGCTTTTAGAACTTTACTCTTCATCAGAGAAATTTCTATGAATGTAATCAGGGTGAACCAGGCTCAGAGTCATTACATCACATTACGACATGATCATTCGTGTTTATAAACATTTGCATCTGTCTGTCAGACATGGGGGATGAGACGTGCTGAGTAGCTTCAGTTACCATCCATTTGCGTGTATGATCCATGACACCATATCCCACAGTCTCCTGGTCATCGATGATTTCTGCGTCTGTGTTCTGGTGTCCCCAGAGTGTGTTGGCAAAGGCCAAAGAATGTCTGTGTTCAATTAGTACAAGAAAAGATGGTTTAAAAAAAAATTTGATTTCAGCAAACTTCTTTGATGGAAACTTTCCTGGAAGGTAAGTGCATTTTCCCAGTGACAGACAAGCTAGAAGCTGTGACAGGGGGACACGGAGAGCGGTTGTGCTGACGTCAGATCTGGGTAGGGTCAGATCTGATGCTTCTTCTGGCCAAGGGAGCTGGGGGGATGGTGGGGGGGGGAAAGGGAGCTGGGGGGATGGGGGGGGGGAGGAAGGAAGAGGGGAACAGCAGGCCTTGGAAAAGAAAACATCTTAAACCCAACATCTGGGGAACTAGATAGACTCTGTTGTTTGTTAAGTAGCGTCAGTGGGAGGTGGGGGGATCCCGTTGGCAGGTCCATGCAGGCCAGGGGCAGGGAGCCCTCTCTCCCCGTTCGCTTTCCCCTGCACCTGAACTTGAGACTCTCGAGCAGATGAGCTCTAGGGATGATTCTTGGAGAATAACTTAGCTGTGGCTGTGGTGTCTCTTGTTCATTCCCTTCAGATTTTTTCATTTTGTGTTTTGTCTGTGTGAGTGTTTCCTGTGGGCATGCCTGCGTCTACTGACCTCAGAGTACACAAGAAGGCACTGGATCCGCTCTGTCTGGATTTACCAATGGTTGGGAGTCACCACGTGGGTGCCGGGAATCGAACCCAAAGACTCTGCAAGAGCAGCATGTGCTCCTAACCACTGAGCCATCTCTCCCGTGCCCTGTGGTGTGTCTTATAATTTATCATATTTCACAGCCTTCAGATTTGAATTCTAAGTATCTGGTTTAATGACCAGAGTGTGGAAATTGTATACAAACATTTCTTTTTCTTTTCTTTCTTTTTTTTCTGCGACCGAGTCTCACTGTGTAACCCTGGCTGTCCATGAACTCACTATGTAGACCAGTCTAGCCTTGAACTCACAGTGATCTGCCCTCCCCTACCTCCTGTGTGCTGGGACTACAGGTTTGCACTATCACCACCAGGCTCAGTGTGCAAACATTTCTTGGCATAGCTTAGTTTATTTTTAAATAATTAAACAAGATTAAATAGTTTTGTGATATTTACAGAGGGTTTACACTGCCAGACCGTCACTGTTCCATCTTTACACATGTCAAATAAAGATTAGAGTGAGTGTGTCCTTAGCGCTGTGTGCAAAGGCACACGCCTATGATCCCAGACCCGGGGAGGTGAGAACTGGAGGACCAGAAGATCAAAGTCATCTTCCCCTACACAGGGAGTTTGAGACTGGTGTGAGCTGCGTGACGGGAAAGGCAAGCGGGTGTGGAAATGATAGAGATTGATGTGTGGATAGATAGAGAGATAGAGATAGATGGATGGATGGATCGATGCATAGATAGGTAGATAGATAGATAGATAGATAGATAGATAGATAGATAGATAGATAGAACCTGTCCTGAATTTGAGTCTACAAAGGGTAATTCCATTGTCTTAAATGAGGGTTTCCTTTTGAGCCTGGGCAAAGCACAGCTAAAACTAGATGGCTTCCCTCATAGTTTAGAGTTAATCCATCAAAGTAGAGCAAGACATTTTAGACGTCCATTGTTGCATGTTACGTTGTGAGTGCCTGGTTATCCTTCTTTATTTATCTTACCCTGTTCTTTGCTGACTGTTGGCAGACTCAGTCTCTGTGTTATCACAAAGAGCTCATGAAGAGGACTCTAGGGAAACCCACACACGCCTTTGCGGCTAGGGACTATGTTGTAAGTCCACCTGTGATGCAGATAAGACAGTCACAGCCAAAGCACTAACTCCTTGGACAGCGCCAAGACTGGGGACACAGGTGCAGCCGGAACACTTCTATCCCACCAAACAAAATTCTCTGGGACAAGGAGGGGATCTTACTGTATAAAATTAACAGCTACCGGAGCTCCAAAACATGGATAGAAAGAGCCAAGCCCTCTCATGGGCATCCAATGCCCCAGTGACACCACTGAGCTAGCTCACTGTCTGAGTGCCCACTCTTTGTCTTAGTTCTGGTAAAATCTTTAAGAGCTACAGCAGCCACCTGAGATACCCATGGTATCTCTGGATGAGTTTATGGCAGAAATTTACCCACCAAATACAGCTATTGAGTGTGGTCAACAGAAAGCAGCAGTTTAGGGCTGGTGATGTGACCGTGCAGAGATCCACATCTGTGTTTGTAGCCTGTAGGTCCCTAGGGAGTCATATCACAAGCCTGGAGAACAAAAACTCAAAGAAGCACGGGCAGAGATGGTTCCAGGAGAGTTCACCCACTTGTGTCTGCTCGGGCACTTACCGTCCCCTTTCTTTGCGCTTGAGGTTAGTAGCTGTGACCGTCCAATGACACATGGACACGCTGGCTCTGTCTCCCGCCTGTGTTATTGATGCTTGCTTCTCCCAGAGCCCCTAACTGTCACCTGAAGCTGATGGCGTTTGGTCCCTTAGCGTAGTCACGTACTCCATGGGGTCTTTGCCGTTGTTCTTCTAGGAGAACACTGCTTTCTAATCGGAAGTGACCTAATTGTCTGGCTTATTTATGACTTACGTCCTGAAAAACACTTTAGTCGTCTTTAAAAAGAATTCCGCACACCGAGGTGACACCTCTGGCAGGTGATCTGTCACCACCCACTTCAGAAAACGGGATTTGAGAGTTTTGGTGTTTCCAAAAACCTGAGTGTGAGAATTTAGTATTTCCTGTTTCTCTCTTGGAACAGATGTTCAGTTTTAATCATTTGCTCTTATTTTGAAGTGGAAACCTTCCTATTGATATTACAAATTCGGTGCTAGATTTCGATTATAATCTCAAATCATGAGAGGAGCCCCATAGAGAATAAATAGTGAGCCGGGTTCTAGAATTTGGCAAGAAGATTGTGTGTGAGGAAGTGCTAGTGTCTGCTGGTGTGCTCTGTGGGCGCCGTCTCCTGCTCTGCACCATGGATGTTGTCTGTCTGAACGAGGAGCTCAGCTTGTGACGGACAATCTGTGCTCTAGCTCCAGGAGGCGCAACAAGTTCACCGCTGTGCCTAAGCAGACACTTCTTGAAAAGCTGTCCAATTTCTCTCCTATTTAACAATCTCTTCCTTCTACATGGGAACAGTTTCTTTAAAAAGTGATTGCCTAAATGCAAAGGAGTATCAACTTTTTTTTTTTCTTTCTTGAGACAACATCTATGCAGTTCCACCTGGCTTGGAACTCACTATGTAGACCGGTAGAGGTCTCACCTTTAAATAATCTTAAGGATGCAAATAATATAAAAACTGGCTAAGGAATTACAACCCCTCCCTATGCAGCCTAGCAATCCAAGTGTGCTTTCTTTGGTAGTTTATCCTACAATATGTCTGCACCATATCAGCCCTGCTAGGATCATCAGAGTGTCACATGTCGAGCACTCCCTAGGCAGACAGCAGGGTCTCGGAATCGTGTTTCTGTTCTGAGTCCTCAGAGCCGTCCTACTATGCTTTACTCCAGCGATCAAGGGTACTTTCTAGTCTCTAGGCCCAGCAGTAATGGAGCTGTTGTGGCCCTGAAGTAATTAGCTCACACACACACACACACACACACACACACACACACACACACACACCAGCAGCAGCAGCCCTGGGACCTAAGGCAGTGCTTACCCACACCCTAAAGTCAGCTTCCACAAGCTGCAGCTCCTGGTCCCGCGCCAATGCTGTGTGGCCTCTGTGGACAGGCATAATGTCCATTAGCCTCAGGCAGCCTGGCATCCCACTCCTCAGGAGCTGAAGGATCAAGAGATCAAGGCCAGACTGAGCTTCACAGCAAGACCCAAGCTCCCTCAAAGGAGATCAATTCATTTTGAAAAAAACCAAGCCTTGAAAGTCACCCTCACGGTCCAGGAGGGGTGCTGGTGACAGGTGGGAGATCACATTGTCCAGCATCTCCAGCCTGCTGTCAAGAGGCCTTCCAGCTTCTGACCTCCACATGCATGCTGTGGTATGTGTGCACATGCCTACACTCATGCGCTTGCGCACCCGTGCGCGCACACACACCATCAATGTAAGGTGAGATGTACTGGAGAGATGGCACAGCAGTTTAGAGCCCTTGCCGTTCTTATAGAGAACCAGAATTCTATTCCATCTCCTACATGTCTGCTCACACCCCCATGACTCCAGCTCCAAGGGTCTTGTTGCCCTCTTTTAGCCGAGCTTGTGCATGCTCTTGAGTGTGCGCACACATATTTACACACATAAGTAAAAATAAGTATTTTTCATTAAAAAAGCCAATGTTAAAAAATAAAAACTCGGGAGGCAGAGGCAGGCGGATTTCTGAGTTCGAGGCCAGCCTGGTCTACAAAGTGAGTTCCAGGACAGCCAGGGCTATACAGAGAAACCCTGTCTCGAAATACCAAAAAAAAATAAAAAAATAAAAAATAAACACCAGAAGGAGGGCTGGCTGCCAATGACCCCAGTGCTGGGGGCGGGGGGGGGTGCGGCAGGTGGAGACAGGAGAGAAGAATCTGGTGGGGAATGGGGGGCTTTGGGGAGAAGCTGCCTATGACCCCAGCACTCAGGAGACAGAAGGGAAGGAAAGTTTCCTGAAAACTGAGGCCATCCCAGCTAGGGATGTACATTGGGTAACCCTGTCTCAAAGTAAACTTTTTTTTTTAATATAATATTTTATTTATTTATTATATGTAAGTACATTGTAGCTGTCTTCAGACACTTCAGAAGAGGGCATCCATCAGCTCTCATTACGGATGGTTGTGAGCCATCATGTGGTTGCTGGGATTTGAATTCAGGACCTTTGGAAGAGCAGTCGGCGGTCTTAACCACTGAGCCATCTCATCAGCCCCTCAAAGTAGATTTTTAAAAAGACTCTGAATGAGATGCTCCGGAAGAGAAGTGCCGTGTAATTGTGTTCCCTCTTAGGGTCATTAGGTATCATGGATATGCCTCTTGGGTTTAAAGGCCTAGGGTCTGTGCCCAGCTCTTCCCCAAGTCATCCTCCCCAGGAAGCTGACTTTCAGAGGCATCCAGTGGAAGGTGACTGACTCTGCAGAGCCATGACAACCCTCTCACACCTTGTCTCAGAGAGTTTCTCTCCTGAGCAGCCCCTCCTGTGAACTTTTGCACAGATCTGCCTGGCCATTTCACAAGTCAGCAGGGAGCTGATGTTATGCGTCCAGTGAGACCAGCCAATGCCTCCTCTTCTGACCTGTGTTTTTCTCTCTCTCTCTCTCTCTTTCCCATTTGTTACCTCTTCAATTTCCCACGAAGCTTTCTCTCAAGCTGGTAAGCACCACGTCCCCATGCATGTCCCGGGTCTAATTGGGTTCTGGTGTGTGCTGTGTGTGCTATGCCCCAGGCAACCTACACCCCCCCACATTAACTGTTCCCCTTCATTCTCCTGTGGGCGCTTTTGTTGGTGTTTGGTTGTGTGACTGTCTTATTCACTAAGAAAATTAATGCTTAACATGATTTGATTTTTTTTTTTTTAACTGTGGGGACCTTAGAGTTGCCAAGCATTGATCAATTATCTATATTCATTTGAATGTAAATGTCAGGGTGGTCTTCCTACTGGATCATTCTGGGTCAAAATAAATGTAAAGAGTTGGAAGGTAGCCCCTTCCTGGGAACCACAGAAGTAGATAGTTAAAAACAGGGCCGGGCACAAGCCTTTAATCCCAGCACTCGGGAGGCAGAGGCAGGCGGATTTCTGAGTTCGAGGCCAGCCTGGTCTACAAAGTGAGTTCCAGGCCAGCCAGAGCTGAAGGGTCATGCCTGTCATGACTGCTCAGGCTTCTGGTAGGGAAGACCAGTGGGAAGCTATGATCTTCGGTGGGAGCATTGGGTAAAGCTGATTCCTAGGGCCACAGGTGCTTTGATGGACAAAGAGAACTCCCTGGTCCATCCTTGCTTGAGTTATCTACCTAGCGTCTGTCTGTCTTGCTTCTCTTTCATGGTGTAATTCAAGCAAAGAACCTGAGTAACTGATTTATTAAAAGAAAATCTTAACCAACATAACCCACTATGCTTTGAGAATGAATGAGGACTGTGGACATGGTTCGGTAGTAGAGTCTGCCTAGCACAGGCAAAGTCCCAGATTCCATCCCCAACACACACACACACACACACACACACACACACACACACACACACACACAAAGATTAAAGTCATGGAATCTTCCTGAATGCCAAGGCAGAGCAAGTCCTCCATTCTCGCAGTAATGGACCATGTTAGCTAACCATGGAGGCTAACCACAGAGTAATAGCTGGGGTATTACTCTTGCTGGGTGTTCTACTCTTGATGGCCTAGCATGACATGTGACCATGAATTTCCTATAGCTGTCCACATGCATACGTGGACATACATCATTCCTCAACTGACTCTATATTTTATCCACAGTCCAGTCAATCTCAAAGACATATATAATTAATTTTTTTATTAAATAATATTTCTCAAAAATGAAACCCCAGGAAGAGTCTGCAGTCAAGAGAGGTCTCTCAGAGAGGGAAGAGGTTTGGATGCTGAATGACTTTAAGCAGTCTTTCCTTTTGGGACACAAATCCTTTCACCAGCTTGGGAATGGGCTGTTGCTTCCATGGCATTTAGAGATGGCTCAGTGGGTAGGGCTGCTTGTTCTTACAAGCTTGAGGGTGCGTTTAGATCCCAATACCATCAAGAAAGCCAAGTATGGCTGCATATATCTTCAGCCCCGGCACTGAGGGGTGGAGATAGGTGAGTATGCAGAAGGCACTGGGCACCCAGCCTCACTGAAAAGCCAGGTTCAAGGCTGTAAGATACAGAGGGAGAAAGACCCCAGCTCAAGCAAGCCCTTGGGTATGCACGCATCTGCATGTACCACAAACATGCACACAGACATGAACTATAAGGTAGAAAATGAATTGGCTGTAAAAGCAAACATCTGAATAACTGTTTTATCCGAGCTTGTGCCCAGGAGCAGTGTGGGTCCCATCAGAAAATGGGGCAAGGCTGAATACAGACCCCTCTAACCTGGATGTGTTTAACCACACCCTCCAGGGCAGGTTCCACCATTATACAAACTGGGCCACTCTAGCTGTGTCAGGGACATCCCCGTGACTCAGCGCTAGAAACAAGAGCCCCTTCTCCGCAGAGTGAGTCACCTGCCACAGCTTTGTTTGAGGAAATGTAAACTTCAAAAGCCTAATTGGGTAAGACACCCTTTCTATAGATCCTAAGTTTATATGAGAAGCTGCTGACCTGAATCTCCATAGCAACCAAGGTGTGAGGCTTTCCCAGTGAATTGTTTTCAAGTAATAACGCTATTGAAATAGCCAGGGTAGCTATTGAGAGGGGGACCTGGCTCTTCGGTGGACCCTTTATCAATTGAAGATGATGATTTTGCTGTCATGAGTAACTAGCCCTGCCTCTTCTGTGGCCAGTCACAAGCCACCAGCCTGCAGTGTTCCTTTTGGCGTCTCCATAGTCCAAGCCTCACACATGACCTAAGAGTCAGGTCACCACTGAACCAGCCACGTTCGTGTGCGGGCAGTCAGCTGCAGTTGCTGTACCAGACAGTGCAGCCACACAATGTCCCCAGCATCACAGAAAGTTCTAGAGGGTTCTCTGGCCACTACTCAGATTACCTCTCAGACACAGCTCAGTGACTTGCATTGAATTTTGTTACATCTGAGATTTAAAAGCAAAACAAACAAAACCTGGGGGCTGGGAAGATGAGTCCAGAGTGTTTATAAGTGTTTATAAGCCCAGCAGCAGGCAGACATGTATGTAAGCCTAGCACCATGTGGGTAGATAGAGTATGCAATGGGAAACAACCAAGACATCCTGTCTCAAACTACACACACACACACACACACACACACACACACACACACACACCAATCTAGGAAACAATTATCAGCGTTGCCAAGCTGGCTCACGGGGACGGGCTGCTTGGCGCTAACCCGATGACCTTGAATTCCACAGAGACCCACATGGTTGAAAGATGGAGCTGACTCCCACAGTTTGTAGAATGAATATAAATTGTAAAGATGGCTTTTCCTTCAAGCTCGGTGCTCAAATAGAATGAGTAGAGAGCTAGACCGTGATGTTTCACTAGTGTGCGTGGGAGAGGGGAGCCACTGGCCTGCAGGACCATGCGTGGGTGACAAGAATACTACCCATCCTTTCCCACTCCCGCTCACACACCCAGGGGGGGTCTCAGGATGGAGCACTGACCTCCACCTGGTCCACCACACACCCAGGGGGTCTCAGGATGGAGGGCTGACCTCCACCTGGCCCACCACACACCCAGGGGGTCTCAGGATGGAGAGCTGACCTCCACCTGGCCTAAGAGGTGAGCCATTTGCTGACTCATGTGCCCCCCAACCCCCACCAGCAGCTTCTCCTAATCAGCCTAGAAGCCTCTGTCACAAGCCCCCATGTAAGCTGCTTGGCAAATCCAGCTGGATTCCGGAATCACGTTCTCTGGGCCACCAAGTCAGTCTCCCTCTTGTTTGAAAAGAATTGAGGTTTTCAAGTAAAATCTCTTTGTAAATTTCCTGGCTTTCTCTGGGTCCATTGAATACATTTCATTCTTTATGAAAATGTCCTCGCTTAAGGAAGAACTCTTGTGCTGCCTTGAAGCCAAGGAGGTGGTCCTTGGAGGAAGACCAGCTCCCCTCCCCGAGAGCGCCTACTGAAAGTACAGTAAGAGCCAACAGTGCAGTAGGAACTTAAGAGAGTCCCAACCAGGTGTGGTGACTCATGCCTGCGACCCTGGCACTCAGGAGCCTGAGTCTGAAGGATTGCACTCAGCCGAGCCGGAGCTGGAGAGACGGCTTGGTAGTTAGGAGAATGCAGAATACCCAAGTTCTATTCCAACAATTTTCAAATAAAATTTTTTTAAGTTTGGGGAGGGGGGATCAGGAGCTAGATGTGGTGGTTTACACCTTTAATTCCACTACCTGGAAAACTAAGGCAGGGGGATCACTGTGAGTTTGAGACTGTAGCCCGGAAGTACAGTGCTTGCCTAGTACATGTAGGCCTCAGGTTCAACCCTGCAGAAAAGGGGTCAGGGCGTGTTACCACACACTCTGACAGTAGAAGCAAGGGAGTTTGGTTTTGTATACTGTGGGAAGTAATTCTGGGGTCCCAGAGTCAGTGAGGGACAAGTCACACCAGAAGGGGGTGATGGTTTTTTAATCATACTTTTTGCTCACATCCACAACGGAAAGTGATAGCCTGTCTGTCATTTCACAGGGGCGGGAGCTCTGAATGCCTCAGCATTGAGAGGAGAGATGGTTAGGAATGCTTCAACTAAGGGGAGAGCAGAGACTTAGACACAATACTGACAGGGACTGGATTACATTAGAGAAGCGTCACTTCCTGTCCTGGGTGGGAATAGTCAGAGTATGCAAAGTCTCTAAATGTGTCTTCGGGTCTCCTTCTGGGCAGACCTATTCCCTCCATCTCTCCTCCTGCGGTGTGGTTGGCCCTGACCTTCCCTACGTTGCTCTGGCCCTGCAGATGACGTGTGCTGATTTGTGCTACTTGCCAGGTCTGCATGTGTTTGGTTTTTGCATCTCAGCTGGTGCAGCAGGGAAGCATAGCTGACTCAGCAGGTCTGCAGGCTTGGTCTGTCCCCTCCTGCCCAGGGGCACTGCAAGGCTTTCTGGTGTCTCATTTATGTTTGTGTCTGCAGGGTGTCACACCGGAAGACTTCAGCAACTTCCCACCTGAGCAGAGAAGGAAAAAACTACAACACAAAGTTGACGATCTCAATAGAGAGCTACAGAAGGAGACAGACCAGAGGTAAGGCAGATGTGCCCTGTCAAAGAACCCAAGCTTAGTCTGGAAAGAAGAAGTCCGGGGTGTGTGTGTGTGTGTGTGTGTGTGTGTGTGTGTGTGTGTGCGCGCGCATATACATGCATGATGCAGTACCCACAAAGGCCAGAAGGGGGCATTAGAACCAGAGCTGGAATTATAGGCAAGTTGGGAACCAAACTTTATTCCTTGTTGATGAAGCAGTACACACTCTTACCTGCTGAGCCATCTCTTCAGCCTCTAAAACATAGAAAGGCATAGTCTTGGCAGGTGTTTTTGTTTGTTTCTAGCCAAGTGCTGGGTTTCTCTGCAGAGGTTGTATTTTGAGTCTGGGAAACAACGCATGTGGCTAGCTTTCATAGGTCTCTTGTTCTGAGTGAATGCATGGGGTATTGTTTGCTTTCCCAGTCAATGGAAGGAAGATATTGGGGTCCCAGGGTCTTGAGCTGGAGAGGCCACCAGAGCATCCCTCAGCCCCAAGGTGCAGAGGTTGGCATGGCTGTACTTCTGATGCAGGTATCAAGGCACAGGGTGCAGGCGTCCATGACTCTCCAAGAAGAGCACCACGGTGTCTCTATTGTATTTCTGGACGCACTGGAAATGGGACAGTGCATGGTCGACACTTTCTCAAAGTCGTAGTCGTACAGTAGGCAGTCAGTTCCCCGCTGCTTGCCTTCTGGTATTAGCTGCTGCCGCTCAGGTAGGATGTCTTCTGTGTCTTGGGTCTCTGTGTCTTAGTCTCAGTGATGGGCTCCACCTCAAGGGTGAGGGTCTCCCCTGTCAGGGCCCTTGTGAAGTTCTTGTTGGCATCAGCCACATCACCTCAATATGAGTAGTCTTAGGGGTGTTCTCTCTGGGGTCAAAGGGGTTTTTGTTTTTTGTCTAAAGGATGGTTAAGATTCTCTCCTCTCTCCCCCATATCCTGCCTTTGAGTCTTCCCGCAGATTCTCAAGTCTCTTTCCTCTCCTCCCTCCCTTCCCATTGTCATTGTCGTCTCCTCTTTCCCCTCCTCCTCCTCCTCCCCTTCCTCCTCCCTCCTCCTCCTTTTCCTCCTTCTCCCCCTCCTCCTCCTCTTCTTCCTCCTCATTCTCCTCCCTCTTCTCCTTCTTCTTCCTCCTCCTTTCTTCTTTTCCTCTCCTCCTTCTTCTTGCCTGTCTGTCTGTCTGTCTGTCTGTTTATTTGCAGACCAGGTTAACCGCAAACTCAGATTCCCACCTCTCTGCCTCCTGCCGTCTGAGACTACAGGCATAAGCACCCTAACACACCTTTGTTGTTTTGATGGTTGCTTGTTTGTTTTTTGAAAGTGTCTTACCCTGGAAGTCATTATGTCACCCATGTTGGCCTCAACTCAGAGTAGCAATCCTCCTGCTGCAGCCTCCCAAGGGCTGGGATTACAGGAGTGAACCCCGTATGTCTTTTCTCTGAGTGGTTTAGTCTGCAACTGGTCTGCTCTGGTCACTAACAGACTAGCATCCTGTGTGCAGCTCTGCCTTGGGTACAGGGGGGGGTCTTAGGAGGTTTTTCTCAGAGGTAAAAAAGGGTGTTTTAGCTGGGCAGTGGTGGCACACGCCTTTAATCCCAGCACTTGGGAGGCAGAGATAGGTGAATTTCTGAGTTTGAGGCCAGCCTGGTATACAGAGTGAGTTCTAGGACAGCCAGGGCTACACAGAGAAACCCTGTCTTGGAAAAAAAAAAAAAGTGAGTCTGGCAAAGAGTCTTTGTTCTGTTCCTAGCACCGACACCAGCTGACTCACAACTCAATAACTCCAGTCCAAGAGGGCCCGATGCCCCCGACCTCAATGGGCACTTGCCTTCATGCGCACAGACACCCTCCACATGTAACTAAAAATAATAACAATAATTTTAAAAAGAAGAGAGAAAGCAAAGGTGGCATCCTTTCTAATTTTAAGAGTGTGTGTGTATCTCTGTATGTACACGCATGCACATGCGAATGACATGCAGAAGCCCACAAAGGTCAGTGATGTTTGATCCCCCAGTGCTGGAGTTAAAGACAGCTATGAGCTACCTACTGTTGGGAATTGAACTCAGATCCTCTGAGAGAGCAGCATGTGCTCTTAACCTCTGAGCCATCTCTCCAGCTCTGAAGTCAGCATCTTAGTCATATTGAAAATTATACTAGTGCTAAGAGTGATGGCACACGCCTTTAATCCCAGCACTCAGAAGGCAGAGGCAGGCGGATCTCTGAATTGGAGGCCAACCTGGTCTACAGAGCGAGTTCTAGGACAGCCAGGGCTACACAGAGAAACCATGTCTAAAAAAATAAAATAAAATAAAATAATAAAATTCAACAGAGGGCTGGGTGTAGTGGCACACGCCTTTAATCCCAGCACTCAGGAGGCAGAGGCAGGTGGATTTCTGAGTTCAAGGACAGCCTGGTCTACAAAGTGAGTTCCAGGACAGCCAGGGCTACACAGAGAAACCATGTCTAAAAATAATAATAAAATAAAATCATAAAATTCAACAGAGGGCCGGGTGTAGCGGCGCACGCCTTTAATCCCAGCATTCGGGAGGCAGAGGCAGGTGGATTTCTGAGTTCAAGGCCAGCCTGGTCTACAAAGTGAGTTCCAGGACAGCCAGGGCTATACAGAGAAACCCTGTCTCAAAAAGCAAATAAATAAATAAATAAATAAATAAATAGATATTCAACAGAGGCTCTACAGACACAAAACTCTGCTTCCTTAAAGACTTCAGTAAAATTCCAGCTGGGGAGATAGATCAATGGGAAAAGAGCTTCCTGCTCAAGCATGAAGAACCAGGTTTTGACCCCCAGGGTCCACGTAAAAAGCCAGGCTTTTTACGTGAGAATCTGTAACCCCATAGCTGGTAAGAGGTCCTGACTCACAATGAAGTGGCTGGAGAGATGGCTCTGCCATTATGAGCCCATGCTGTGTAATCATAGGGTCCAAGTTCAGACTCCAGCACTCAGAACAAGCCCAACATGCCTCAGACACTTCTAAACCAAGCTCTGAGGAGGGCTGAGTCAGCAGGATCTCCAGGACTGCCTCCAGTGGCCGCTGTGGATTCACACAGGTGTCTCATGGGCATGTTGTTGTTGTTGTTGTTGTTGTTGTTGTTGTTGTTTTAAAGAAAAAGAAAACCTTTACAGATAAAGACTTCCAGTGTGACCTCTATGTGCACACATACCTATACACAAACATACACACTAAATCAGTGAACTTATGAAGAGATTCATCTTAAGTGAAGGGATGGTCTCACTGTGTAGCCCAGGCTAGCCTCCTGCCTTGACCAGCTGAGCGCTGAGATCACCAGTATATGTCACCAAGCAAGCAGGGTGATAGGTTTTAACAGCTCCTTTTGTTTTCTTTTCTTTTCTTTTTTTTTTTTTTTTTTTTTTTTTTTCAAGACAGGGTTTCTCTGTGTAGCTCTAGCCGTCCTGGAACTCACTTTGTAGACCAGGCTGGCCTTGAACTCAGAAAACCGCCTGCCTCTGCCTCCCGAGTGCTAGGATTAAAGGCGTGCACCACCACACCCAGCTTTTCTTTTCTTTTCTTTTTCTTTCCTTTCTTTTCTTTTCTTTTCTTTTTAAGATTTATGTATTTATTTTATGTATGAGTATACTATAACTGTACAGATGGTTGTGAGCCTTCATGTGTTTGTTGGGAAATGAATTTTAGGAACTCTGCTCGATGGGGTCAACTCTGCTCACTCCAGTCCACCTGTTCGCTCTGGCCCAAAGATTTATTTATTATTATACCTAAGTACACTGTAGCTATCTTCAGACACTCTAGAAGAGGGCGGCAGATCTCGTTACAGATGGTTGTGGGCCACCTTGTGGTTGCTGGGAATTGAACTCAGGACCTTCGGAAGAGCAGTCAGTGCTCTTACCCACTGAGCCATCTCACCAGCCCAACAGCTCCTTTTCATTTTACAAAAAAAAAAAAAAAAAAAAAAAAAAAATTGAGTAAGAGGTGGTGTGGAGCCTGTGATGTCGGGGATGGGGTTTTCTTGAAAGGACAGTAGGCTTTTCATGCAATGACAGAAAACCCCTGATTGGCTCCAGCCTCAGCCCCCGTGTTCTTATCCCTTTCTCAGAGATGCCATCACCAAAATGAAGGATGTGTACCTAAAGAACCCTCAGATGGGAGACCCAGCCAGCTTGGACCAGAAACTCACCGAAGTCACCCAGAACATAGAAAAACTGCGGCTGGAGGCTCAGAAGTTTGAGGTATGGAGAACAGGGAGAAGCGGGAAGGGGAAGGGTGTCTCTGGGCAGGCCCCCAGGGGAATCCCCACACCCTACCTTTTCAGTGGTAGGTGTTACAGGAGTGCTGGGCTGTGTCCCAGGAGAGGAAAACCACCCGACTGACATGTAGAGTGTGGGGTTTCCCAGGGTGACCTCACAGTCACGGTATTGAGTCAGAAGGAAGTATAGAATAATTTTATCTGTAATTACATGGCTGCCCAAGAGTTTGGCCCAGTGCTGCCTGCTGTCTGCCCTGTGAAGTGATTGGTAAATTTGGTCAGTGGGGGCTTTCCTACCCCTCCCCCAGCTTTCAGAAGAAGGAAACCGTTGCCTGTGAGCCTCCCTGTATAGTGCAGGGTCTGAGACATCAGGCTTTAAGTGACTGTCCAGCTCTGAGTTAAGGCCCGACAGCTCCTGATCTAGCCTAGGCTAGCTCAGGTCTAAGTCTTCTGTGGCTTTTGCTTCCAGGCCTGGCTGGCTGAGGTGGAAGGCAGACTCCCAGCTCGGAGTGAGCAGGCACGCCGGCAGAGTGGACTATATGATGGCCAGACACACCAGACGGTCACTAACTGTGCCCAGGACCGGGAGAGGTACAGTACCTGTGAGGCCCTGCCTCTGGCAGAGGGACGGTCTAGCTTTGTACTTACTTTTAAATTCTGGAATAACCTCTCATGGACAGAAGGTAGAGTGTCTATTGTGTTGCCTCTGATTCATCTGACGTGAGAATATCTCAGTTTACCATCCAGTCCGGGCTGGCGGTCTGAGGTAGCAGCAGCTCCTACAGCTTGGTTGAGTGTTGCTCCATGGTATGGGACAGACCAAGGCTCCAGGTTGGTCGCTATAGTTGCCCTGTGTCTTCCTCTCTTGAGCAGCCCAGATGGTAGTTACACAGAGGAGCAAAGCCAGGAGAGCGAGCACAAGGTCCTGGCCCCGGATTTCGACGATGAATTTGATGATGAGGAGCCGCTTCCGGCCATAGGGACCTGCAAGGCCCTCTACACATTTGAAGGTACCACTGCCCTTGGGAGGCCTCTGCCTTTCCAGACTGACTGGGCTGCTGCCCTCTCTCATACACACGATAAAATTATAGAAAAAAATGTATCACTTTATGCATATGAGTGTTTTGCTTGCATCTGAGTCTATGAACTATGTTAGTGCCTGGTGTCTGCAGAAGCCAGAAGAGGGCATCGGGTCCTCTGCAACTGAAGTGACAGATGGTTGTGAGCCACCATGTAGGTGCTGGGAACTGAATCCCAGTCCTTCGGAAGAGCAGCCAGCACTCTTAACCCCTGAGACATATCTCCAGTTCCAGAAAAAGAAATTTAAATTAATAAATCAGATGGGAAATCAATAAGGAAGACATCTGACATCAACCTCTGGCTACCACACACTACATACTTGCACACACTCACACATTACACATTTATACACACTCACACATTACACACTTATACACACTACACACTCTTACACACAGTACATACTCTTACACTACACACTCATACTACACACACATACACTCTTATACACACCACACACACACATACTACACTCTTACACACTATACACTCACACACAACACCCTCTTACACTACACAGTATACACACTACACACATATACTCTCTTACACTCTCTTACACATACCACACACACATTACACACTCACACACTACACTCTTACACACTCACATATACACTACACACTCTTACATACTTACACAGTCACACTACACAGTCACACACTACACTCTTTTTTTTTTTTTTTTTTTTTTTTTTTTTTTTTTTTTTTTTTTTTTTTTTTTGGTTTTTTTCGAGACAGGGTTTCTCTGTATAGCCCTGGCTGTCCTAGAACTCACTTTGTAGACCAGGCTGGCCTTGAACTCAGAAATCCGCCTGCCTCTGCCTCCTGAGTGCTGGGATTAAAGGCGTGCGCCACCACCGCCTTGCCACACACTATACTCTTAAGCATTCACACGCTCACATACACACTACACACTCTTACTTACACATTCACACTCACACATTGCACACATTATGCAACACCAACAAACACCTCAGAGTAAGGAATAGAGTACCTGGGTGCTTTTACTTGGCTGGCACTAAGGAGCTGCTGATGGTATCTAAGCTGCCGACAGGCACACCACTGTCCCCTACATAGGATCAGCCAGGTAACGGGTGGAGCATCGGCACATGCCTCCGCCTGGACATGACGCAGTCCAGAGAGGTACAGAGGATGCTGTGAGTGAAGAGGTGAGGACTCAGGGAAGCACAGAGCCCTGGGACAAGGGACCTGACCGATCCTCCAGGATTCTCAGAGCCTCTGACGACCAAGGGTGTTCACTGTGATAAAGGCTGTGCCAGGGGTGTCATCAGTGAGTCTTTACTTGTGTCACCCCCAACACATGCACATCAGTGACCCTGCTGACAGGTCCTTAAACCACTTGACCCTGCCCTATCTCATTTCTACTGCACAGGCCAGATTCCAGATCATCAGAGGACGGCTGCCAAGGCAGAAATGGCTGCTCATGCCTGTGCTAAGCCAGCTTCTACTCTTACACAGCCCAGGACCTAGCCAGGGATTTAACCATCAATTACGGTGGATATGACAGCTTCCCTCCAGCCAGGTGGCGGTGACACCAATCCCAGCCTTCAATCCCAGCACTCGGCAGACAAGAGGCAGAGGCAGGCC
Organism: Mus minutoides; assembly: GCA_902729485.2. NCBI lineage: Eukaryota > Metazoa > Chordata > Mammalia > Rodentia > Muridae > Mus > Mus minutoides. The sequence goes on along the minus strand of LR753347.1, from coordinate 302,026 downwards.
TAGTGTACAGAGAGAGCAGAGCTCCAGGACAGCTAGGGCTACACAGAAGGGAAAAAAAAAAGACAGCCTCCCACAGACACAGACACAGACAGGCCGACCTGCTGTAGAGAATTCCTCACTGACTTCCCCGGTGGTTTTCCACAGCTGACAGAACTAATCATCACACGTTCCCCAAACCAGCCTACAGGTGTGGCTGGCTTTTAAATAATCATAGAGAACTGTCTGGGGGCTTTGGCTAAAAAGAGAACACAGCCATACTGTGGTTGAAAGACCTGAGCAAAAGGTAGAGGCGAGCCAAGGATAGCCCGATGGCTCATCCTTAGGTCCTCGAGATGTCCTGGGGAAGGACCAGTAGGAAAAGTGTCTCAGTCAACCCGGGTCTCCTAGGCTACGAGGCAACATTAAAGGAGAACCGGGAAAATAGAACCTTGACTTTAGAAAATGCCAGAAGCCGGGCGTGGTGGCGCATGCCTTTAATCCCAGCACTCGGGAGGCAGAAGCAGGCGAATTTCTGAGTTCGAGGTCAGCCTGGTCTACAGAGTGAGTTCCAGGACAGCCAGGGCTATACAGAGAAACCCTGTCTCAAAATACCAAGAAAAAAAGAAAAAAAAAGGAAAAAAGAAAAAAGAAAATGCCAGAAAAGGAAAGAGATGAAAGAGATGAGGGTACTGTGGAAGCTGAGGGGGGACCCTTGCCCCTGCAAGTGGAGTGGCTTAGAGGAGCAGGTACTACAAGGCTTGTGAGGAGTCGAGAGTGGTGGGTAGGAGGGTGGGTAGGAGGGTGAGGAGTGTCCTCAGAGGACCTGAGGAAGGGTCCAAAGACGGTAAGAGGAACCTATAGATGTGCATGCAGAAAGAAAGCACTTAGGGTGGAGAACCCAGTGTGCATCGGAGGACCGAGGGGACGTTCTGTGCACAGATCTCACCTCGCCTCTAATACGCCATTGGCAGGGCCCTCTCAGCGCTGCCTGAGATTTCACGCCTCACTGTGCTCCTCCAGGTCAGAACGAAGGCACCATTTCAGTAGTTGAAGGAGAAACGCTGAGCGTGATTGAGGAGGACAAAGGCGATGGGTGGACTCGCATCCGCAGAAACGAAGACGAGGAGGGTTACGTCCCCACTTCCTACGTTGAAGTCTATTTAGACAAAAACGCCAAAGGTGCTAAGACTTATATTTAATCCACTTAAAACAAAAAGCATTGGAGTTGTCTCTCTCCCCATCACTGTGGCTGTTACAGGCCTGCAAGAGGCCAGCAGAGAGCAAGCAACTCAGATACTTGGGGAACTGGGGGCGTCTTGTGCCTGGGTTCCCTTGTCCAACTTGCTGTGTGCAGAACTGCCACGGGCTAGCTTACACCTGTGTCCTTTGAAATCTGATCGGCATTCCCATTCCATTCAACAAAATGTGTACATTTAAAAAATGATGTATGGTGGTAGCTCATACCTATAATCCCAGCTTTCAGGAGGCTGAGTCAGGAGTAACCAAGTGAGTTTCAGGCTAGCCTGGGCTTCAGACCAAAACCCACGAAAAATAAGTCATAAATAAAAGTTCCTTCATCGATGGAAGTAGGTAGCATCTCCCTGCCCTTGAGTAAAGCCTGGAGCGTTCTCCTGGTGCCCACACTGAGTAACCGGAAGTTGCAGCTCAGGTTCCCTGTGTTACCCGTTTATTGTCTGAGTGTCCCAAATGACCAAAAGAGGCCCAGGAAGGTGCGCTCCTTGAGCGATTCATTTTGACTTGACCTTCATCTCCTGGCTCCATTGGTGGTAGAGTATCTCCAAAATGTTGAGGCAAGCTTGAGCAGCCAAGCGCCCCAACACCCCTGTGGGCCTGATTTTGCTCAGACTTGGTTCAACTCCTGTATGTGGCCAGAGGAGCAGCTTTGCTGTGAACAGAGCCTGGTGCGGCAGCCGTTGCAAGCAATGGACTCAACATGTCCCCATTTAAGTGGAAGGCTGTTTTTCTTTTTTAATCTTTGACATCTATAAGACTCAAAGTTAGAATTTACCAGAGGCTTTGGGATTGCTGGCACATTTGACCTGCCTAATTACAGCCAGAATAAAGTAAAAGCTCTTAGTGTTTTAAAGGAATCTGGGCCATGTGGGAATTTGCATTTTTAAGTCAGTACTGATGCTGGGGGAGGGGGTTGGGGAAGGAGCAACACTGGGCATGTGCAGAGACAGCTGCCAAGCCCAGGACTGAATGATGCCCATCATGACAGCCTGCCTCAAGGCCATCAAGAGTCAGCTGTAAATGGATGGAAATGAGAAAACATCCACCCACATCCAGCCTTTTCTTTTCTTTTCTTTTCTTTTCTTTCTTTCTTTCTTTCTTTCTTTCTTTCTTTCTTTCTTTCTTTCTTTCTTTCTTTCTCTTGTTGTTTTTTTGAGGGAGGACTTCTCTGTGTAGCATGACTATCCTGGAATTCCCTCTGTAGACCAGGCTGGCCTTGAATTCAGAGATCTGCCTCCTCTGTGCTGGGATTAAAGGTGTGTGTCACCACTGCCCGGCTTTTGTTGTTTGCCTTTTATTTTATTTTATTTTTTTTAATTTGAGGCAGTGTAACCCAAGATAGCCTTGAACTCACAATTCCTCTGCCTCAGCCTCGTGATAGCTGAGATAAAGATAACATTTGGTAGTAGTGACTGGCTCATGGCAGTTACATAAGTGGCACAAAGAGGTCCCCATGACCTTCCCGAAGCCCCAGCAGCCACACCTCAGACTAGTGCACTCTCTTGGGGACTGACCCAGCCCTCCTGTTTACTACACATCAGCTTTGTAGCTCACATTTCCTCTGAGTGAGTCTTGCTGTCACAGTACTTTTGAGGTCAGCATTGTGGGGCTCCTTCAGGAGCAAAGTTTCAATCCCCCCTGAAGGTACCCTGAACCCCTGAAGAGACTTCTGATTGGGTAGGAGGAAGGGCAAATTGGGCATGTGACTAGGTAGCTAGAAAGACTGGAGAAGCCCTCTTTATCCAGAACTCACTTCTCGGCTGTGATCTCCTCTTCCTCTTCTTTCTCCTCCTCCTCTCCCTCCTCCTCCTTTTTCTGTTCTTCATCCTCCTCCTCCTTTTTCTGTTCTTCATCCTCTCCCTCCTCCTCCTTTTTCTGTTCTTCATCCTCTCCCTCCTCCTCCTTTTTCTGTTCTTCATCCTCTCCTTCCTCCTCCTTTTTCTGTTCTTCATCCTCTCCCTCCTCCTCCTTTTTCTGTTCTTCATCCTCTCCCTCCTCCTCCTCCTCCTTTTTCTGTCCTTCATCCTCTCCCTCCTCCTTTTTCTGTCCTTCATCCTCTTCCTCCTCCACTTCTTCTTCTTCTCTTCCTCCTCCTTCTTCTTTTTGGTTTTTCTAGACAGAGTCTCACTATGTAGCCCTGGCTATCCTGGACAGCCTGAACTCACTATGTAGACCAGGCTGGACTCAAACTCACAGAGATCCACCTGCCTCTGCCTCTTGAGTGCTGGGATTAAAGAAGTGCATCACTCCGTTGGTAGGCAGAGGCCAGCAGAGTTCTGTGTGCTCAAGATCAGTCTAGTCTACATACTGAGTTCCTGGACAACTAGAACTACATAAGATAGACCCTGTCTTAAAAGCAAAACCCAAAACATCTCAAAGAGAGGTCCAGCAGTGTGCTGGTAACCAGCCTGCTGGGTGAACCGGAGGGGTTTCCCTCTGGTTTGTGCAGGTCCTGGTTTAAGTGTGTGCTATTAAGTTGACTACCTTAAGATCCAAACAGATGAATGAGTTCAACATTGACTAAACTGAATGATGCTCTATAGTCTCTATCTCTTCAGTGCTGAACACAGTAATTTCTTCCAATAGTTTGCTGTTTAAAAAGGGAGACTGGAGATGTGGTCAGGGGAAGGTGGCTTGGTATGTAAAGACATTTGTCCCCAAGCCTGACGAATTCGAGTGCTGTCCCTGGGACTCGCATGATTGAAGGAAAAGACCAACTCCCCTAAGTTGACCTGTGTCCCAGAAGTTGACCTCTGACCTTCGTGCACCATGGCACATGTGCACACCTACACAAAGCACACACAAATCAATGTAAAAAATAAAAACTAGACAGTTGGGTGTGATGGTCTATGCTTGTAATTCCAGCACTTGGGACCCAGACGAAGGTAGATCTCTGTCAGTTCAAGGCCAGCCTGGTCTACATAGTGAATTCTATGCCAGCCAGGGCTACAGAGATCTTGACTCGAAACAACAGAGAATAAGTAACTAAGGAGAGAGCCGAGCTGCCTGCAGCCTTCTCCTTTTAGCTGAGGAGCATATCTGAGGTTAGCAGCCATGCAGGAGCCCCCCGCCCCCCCACCTAGCCTCTTCCACACCCTGCCCTCCTGCCTCCAACACCAGGAGGCCCAGCTGCTCTTCCCCAACTCCCAGAAACTCAAAGCACTTCTCAGATTTTAAAAAAATAATGCAAGGGCACTTTCTCTCTCTCTCTGGTATCAATGATGTACCTAACCATTGCCAAACTCCTTAGATTCCATCAACCCTTTGCCTTATGGTGGCTTTTGACATCACTTCCTGTTTGACCATGTCTGTGATCCTGCACCGCAGGGTATATTTGTATATATTGCAATTTGGAACCTGGAAGGATGCCTTAGATAGTATCGTTTTATTCGTTATTCTTCTGCCTAACCACCTTTTTGTTTTGTAACTGCTGGGGCGGCCCCTGGACTCTTGCACTGCAGCTAGGTTCCCGGCTGGCTGCTGCGCACTTGACTTTATTGTAAACCCCTGGGCTCTGAGTAAGTCGTTTGAATATAGCCATCATGATTGCGTCTTTCTATTCTTATCCTAAGAGAAAAGAATCTCTCTGTCGCCTTCCAGTTGTGCCCTCGTATCTGCCTCTCTAATAAATATTACTATTTTTTCTCAGTGCTGTGTATTTTAAGTGATTTTTCTCTTTTTTGAGAACATTATTCTCTGTAATAAGTATAACGCTTTCATCTCTAGTACTGAGGACTTTTCAAGCCTTTCAATACTTTTCCCCCTCGCAAATAATTCTGCTGCCCTTTCCTACCCCTCCTGTCCTGAGGGCTTGGAGTATCTACTTTTCTTGCATCTTGTCTCCCTCTGGCGATGGAGAGCTTTCGCATTTAGTGAGGCCCCAGGCAGCCTTAGGTTCCCCTCTCACCTAAGGTTCATCTTACTACAGAGCCTGTGGTCACAGCAGGAGAGAGGATCTGCCCTTTAACTTCTTCACACAATCCTGGACCAAAAAAAAAAAAAAGATTCAGTTTGTGAAGAAGATGAGCGAGTGGGAAACCTTATTAATCTTTTTTGGTCCAGAAATGGGGCCAGCTAAACATGGGAAATAAAAGGCCAGGCCTGTTATGCCAGAGGATGAGAGGCAGAGACAGGCGGATCCCGGGTTAAGTTCCTCTTCAGCTATATAGAGAATTTGAGGTCACCCTAGACTACCTGAGAGCCTGTCTCCAAACAGATGTAGCCTCGAAAGCTCCCCATGGCAGAGCCACTGTGGTAACCAGTTACTCAAGCCCCCCTCCCTTCTCCCACGAGGCAAGCAGTTTGTCAGCAGCAAACTGCAGGCCTCTCTTTGGCCTGCCGCTTTTCCTAACTCAGGGTTTTCTCTTCTTTCTTTTTGTGCCTTAGGTTGCTAAAGGAGAGGTGCACATGGCCAGAGTTCCCTGAGAGCCTCCCGGGAGGGAGCCACCGTCGTCCAGCCCGCTTGTTCCCACAGGCCTCCAGCACTACTCAGGCTGGCTGGGCAGCCTCCACAGCCTGGGTCCCCATATCCTGCCTCCCCTTCTCCTTCACAGCATGTTCCTGTGGCTCCTCCAGTCCCTCTGCCTGTGTATGGCACAGGTGTTTCTCTCCCACAGCCCCACTTTACTCCGCTCCCTTCCCACCCAGGCCACCAAGACAGCTGGACATGTGCCCTGTGTGCCCGCTCCTTCTGGGCTCCCAGTCCACCTGCTCATCGCCTGGCCACTCCTTGCACATCTCACACTGTGCCTTTGTCAACTGTCACCCCTGGTTTCCTGGTGACTAACAGAATCCTGACAAGGAGGGCCAGTTGTGCACCAGGTGGACTGAGTACCCACTCAGCTGTCATCCATGCGTCTCTTGGGACTCATCCTCAGATGTGTCCTTCTGTCCAGAGGCTGCCTCAGCCCTCCCTGTCATCCAGCACCGTTACCTTCCATACTCCATTCCAGGGGATTTAGGGTAGGACTGGGGCATCCAGCCCCCCATCCACCCCCACTCTGGTTCTAAACCATCTACATGGCCCTAAAGGTCCTTATTGGAGTCCCAGATCCAGCCTGTGGGCCAGCCCCACTGTCTTGTCTGTGTCTACCTTCTACGAGTGCTGCCTACCTGTTTGTGGTACCCTGTGATGGAGGACCTCACAGCCACACTAGTTACTCTAAGGCGGGCCTGCGGAGTCCCATAAGTAGCATTTGAGGAATCTCCTCTGTTCCCACCAAAGACCTTGTGCCTCTTGTGGTCCCTCCAATGGCTCTGGCCACTGCTTCTGCATCGGATCCTGTTCTCTAGAAGTCCCAGAGAATGGATGGAGCTCACTTTTGAAGCTGTTGCCCTCCTAGAGTGGTAGAGCTTTGGGGGAGAACCGAGGTGGTCCTTCGCACCTTCGAGCCACTCTTTTTCTCCTTTCCCGGTACAGAAGTACTCAAGACCTGGCCACAAGCCCCTGTGAAGGGTACCCCCACAAACAGGAGCTTGAGGAGGTTGGCATCTTCCTCTGGGCAGTTGGTAGCTTACCATCAAGTCAGAGGATGAAAGACAGGGAAGTCTTACAAAACCAGAGACAGGGACAGAGAGGGCGGGTCCTCAGGGTTGGGCCTGTGCTTTGTCCACGATTTGTGAAGTGCTGACGTCCATGCATTGGGGCCAGTGTTACAGAGCAGAGGGGAGGGTACCAAGGTGGGGAGCAGCTGACAAGGTGGGCCTGGCTTTGGGTTTCAAGAGCAAGCAAGGATTAGCTTCAGGCCTTGGCCCCTCCTCCTCCCAGATAAGGCCCGGGCCAGGCCCCCTGGGAGGCTGTTCAGGACTCAGATGAGGAAGACCTAGGGGACAGTATGGAAGCCTGGTACCTAAGAGTGAAGATTGTCACGGCCTCAGCTCTGACAGTTAGTCTGACCTGTGGCCCAGGTAGTTTTGCTCCAACAGGTTACCAGGCGTTTAACTCCAGAACCTCTGATTTTCACCAAGTTGGGCCGACCACAGTCCCCTCCAGAGTGGTTTTTAGGGGTCTGTTCACAGATCTCATTAATGCATGAAGGGCAAAGAAAGGCTCTTGTCACAAAGGTAAAATGGAGAGGCTGCCGATCTTCGTCAGGTGACCTTTAAAGCCTGTGCCTGTCCCTGTGTCCCCTCACTTTNTTAGTTTCCTGTACTACCTTACATCCAGAAAGGCTGGCAGATGAGCGTCTTTTTCTGAGATAGATGGTCTGCCGTGGCATCCTGTGGAATTGTACCGGTTGTGGGGGGAAGGGAATGCAGGATTTCCCCAGAAGCTCTATGCTCCCTGTCCCCAGGCCCACTGCCTGTCACCCTAGCTGCTAGTGTGCTGAGACAAGAATGACTCATTGTAAAAGAACCTGCCCTGCAAATGACTTAGAAATGGAAACAAAAGGAACGTGACATTTACCACTTTTTTTTTTCTATGCAGGACATGAAGCTGCAGTGGCCCCTCCCTCTAGGCTGAGCATGCTTATCCAGGGCACCAGCCCAAATAACACACAGGGAGGCCGCAAATGCCTTCTGGTGACATCTGTAGTGAACGTAGAATGTCCACATGAAATTAAAAAAAAAAAAAAAAAAAAAAAAAAGTTCAGTTCCTGCCAGTATTTTCCCAGAAATTGTCGTTTTGTGATTCCTTTTGATTTTTGTGTCTGTACGTATAACATCCAAAATGTCTCTAATACTGGCCCCAACTTCTCTTTTAACCTGACATCAAGCACCTTTTAAATCATGCGTGTGCGAGCTTGTGCATGCGTGCGCGAGTTCCTGCATGTGTGCCTGTGTGTGTGTGTGTGTGTGTGTGTGTGTGTGTGTGTGTGTGTGTGTGTGTGCGTGTGCTAATTCTAAGCCTTGAGGGCAGGGCACTGTTAGGAAGACCCTCAGAGCTGTCAGGTCTTGGTCTTCCTATGACTCTGGAGGCGGAATTAAAACCAAACAACGTGCTTTCGGTAGAGAGCACTCTTACCCGTGTAATAAATGTTAGTCCTTTCAATGTTAAATAAAGTATAACTTCTAGTGTACCCGGTTCTCTGTTGTATGAAGAAATGACGTTGGGCCTGGGGAGGTGCCTTAGTGAGTAAAAAGCTGAGCACATCAGGTGCCTGCCTGAACTGAACCCTCAACATGTGAGGGTGGGGGTGGGGGGCACAAAAGCAAGGAAATCCCAGCTCCCAGGAGGCAGAAGCAGGTGGAGTTCTGTGAGTTCAAGAACAGCCAGGACACCCAAGTTTACACAGTGCGACCTGCCTCAAACAACTTAAGATAGTGACAGAGGGTAATACCCAATGATAATGATCTGGCCTCCTATATGTGTAAATTGATGAAACACATCCATAAAAAAGTGCATGCACACACACTCGTAGGGGGAGGGATTCTAGTCACAGAAGCTCCCAGGGCTAATGGCTGGCCTCTGGTCTTCTCTATCACTATGTAAACTCAAGAGGAGTCATTGTACTCAGGGAAAGTCTAGGAACCTCCTTATCTCTAAATGTCATGTCCAATCATATCACAGTGATACATTGTATCCAGGAATGGCAGGCATGTGGGGGAAGGAGTTCTGATTGGGGTTGACTCCTTGGCAAGTGAGCATTTCCTTTCTTGCCCTTCCTCCTCCAGCTGGTTGGCCTCTGCCCTCAGGGATGCCAATGTGTGTGTGTGGAGGGGGGGAGTTTAAGCAGGGAGGACATGGTCACGGTCCACTTATGCTCCTCTTCCCGATGACTAGGCTAGATCTGTAAGCCAGGTCAGCACCCTTTGGCTCTAAAGGACCACATGCAGGTCTGGAGTGTTGGCACACACCCTCAGTTTCAACACTTAAAAGGCAGAAACAGGAGGATCTCTGTGAGTTCCAGGCCAGCTAAGACTACATGGTCAGACGCTGTCTTAAAGCCTGTGGGTGGCACATGCCTTGTACCCAACTGGCTTGCCTGTTGGAGTGCAAGGTCCCACAGCTGGCTTTGAAAAGCCTGTAATACTCAGGTGGACACAGGAGGGCCAGGATCAGTTTAAGGCTGGTCTGGACTAATAAATTACTATTCTCCATAGGGACAGTGTGTTGGAGGGTACCAGGTGACTGTTGCTAGCAAAAGATTAATTTTGGAAAGCCATTTTCAGAATGTTCTTTCAAGACTTGGTTGTTCCTTCAGAAAGGACTTTGGATCTGAACCAGGTGTCTCCTTGGCTCTGACAAAGCAGGTGACATGGCTCCAAACCAGGGGGTGGGCTGTAGTTGCTATCCTGGTACTGGGGTTACAGAGAAGTTCTTAATTCACAAGATCAGAACAGTCACATGCTCTTGGGCTGGGTTTCTCCAGTATTCTGGAAATACCAGCTGGCCCAAGCACCCTCAGAGCCCCCTTGCCCTGGTCACACCCAGGCCCCAGGCGCCTTGGTGAGGGAATGTCGACCCCTAGTGGAAGAAAGCAGAACTGACCTAGTATCCCTCAGTGACTATGGAGGGAGCCTAAGAGGCCGGGAAATCCATCATCTCCCTCATCCCCTCCAGTATCAGGTTTGTGAGACCCCAAGTCACACTCTTAACTGCTGTTGCTGGGTGGCAGCAGAGTCTTTGTGGCTCCCAAATCAGAGAATCAAAAGAAAGCACTCTCAAATTGCTGCTATCAAACGTGAGCACTGTGTCCTGAGAAAGTAGGTGGTGGCTGGGCAGTGAATGTGGCAGCTGGGCATGGTAGGGTATAGCTGTAACCCGGGCTTTCAGGAGTTCCAGGTCAGCCTGAGCTACATTGCAGTGTTGGGAACAAAATAAGGGGGGGGGGG
>LR753347.1:218058-285389 GCA_902729485.2 Mus minutoides | reverse complement strand
AGCAGGCTGGGTTCCCGCATGGCAGCCAGGGACACTACCTGCTGCCGCTCACGCATGGCCTCTTCACTGCTCTTCCTGGGATGGAGGGTGTGGTGTGAGCCACTAGCTGGGGCCAGGTTGTGCATGGACACAAGCCATGCCATGGCCAGGGTGTGTACAGAGCCACCCTTTAGCATGCCAGAACACCACAGGAAAAGCTCAGGCTGCAGCTGCTGGGAGCCATGCAGCAGGGCCCCCAGTCTCACCTGTAGAACAGCACGTAGGCCTCCACGTTCTGTACTACCGTCTCGTGGACCTCGGTGACATACTGGTCATCAAATTCGTACCACTGCCCATTGATCACGTTCTGGCAGTAGGCAATGTAGTGCCCACCTGAGAGGCAAGCAAGAGGCTATGGGGAACACAGGGACTGGGCACTACACAGTAGGCAATGTAGTGCCCACCTGAGAGACAAGCAAGAGGCTATGAGAACCACAGGGACTGGGCACTGCAAGTGGGGCCTGGGGGGCCATACTCACTGCCTGCTGTGCCATGGTGACAGATAACAGAGAGGAGGTCATAGGTGGTGACCTGGGACGTGCACTCCTTGGCCAGAAAAGGACGTAGGTCTAGTCCCTCGAGGGGAAAAGAGACATGACTGCTGACTTTGAAGGAGTACATCACCTCATGCCGGAAGCGCTTCAGGTGGACACACAGGATCTGAGGGGAGAGGGCAGGTGCCAGTCACACTGGGCATCTGGGGGAGAGGGCAGGGATAAGCTCCGGCCCAGGCCCAGGCCACTGAACCTGCATGGAATCTATCACTCACATCAGAGACCTACACATGGGAGCCAGCAGCCCCATCTTCTCTTCTAAGGACTGGCAGCCTATGGTGTGGCTGCCAGAGGGACTGGTCCCTGTAGGGAGCCCATGCTGCCCCAGCCTGCCATGCTTATTTCCCAAGAATTCTGGCACTGGCTTGGGGACTCTGAGGAGACTCTCCAGCACACCATCCAGCCATAGCCTGGACCTTGTCTCTGTTCCAACTACAGGAGACTATACCAGCCACAGCTACACTGCTCCCTTGGGGAGCTCAGCAAGCCCCAAGAGAAGAATAAATTCAAGTTCAGGGACACCTGTCACGACGGATCCCTCTGTCAACCATCCCTGGGGTATCTCAGGCAGGTTTCACGGCCTTCTGTGCTTGTGCAGGACAGGTGAGTCTCCACCCCGCCCCACAGGCCACTCACACACCCTATCCACACGGACCCCCGCCCGACAAGGCCAGGGTAGCTCACTCACCTCAGGCAGACATAGGACTTTACAGTACTTCACGCCGTTCCGAAGCCTACGGAGGAGGACATGAGAGCCTCGGTCAGTCCCTTCCCAACCCTAGTCACCTAGGAAGCCAGCACAGCTAGCTGAGGGAAGCCCGGGCAAATGCAACCCGGGCAAGTGCAAGCAGGAGGACTCTGGGACCAGGAAGCTAGGGACAGGCCCCGAAGACAACTTACTTCTTACACCGCTCACAGCTGTACATGTTGTCACCTGCACAGGGGAGCAGAGGGCCAGAGGTCAGCAGGGATAGGAAACAGGGACAAAAAGGGCAAATGTGAATTACATTCAGGGGGAAAGAAATCCAGCAGGAAGTGACAGGATTCCAGAGATATAGTACCAGAAAGAGAAAATCAATCAAACAAACAAAAACAGACTATTTGACTCTAGAAGCACCGAAACTCCTCTATGGGCAGGGCTACAACAAAGGAAAAGGTGGAGGTAAAACAGGAGGGGACCCAACACTGAGGGCAGGCAGGTGATGGGCTCACACTGCTTATAAAATAAACAGGAGGGGATCCAACACTGAGGGCAGGCAGGTGACAGCTCACACTGTTTACAAAATAAACCGACTCCCTCAAGTTGTCCCCTGGCCTCCAATTGCACAATGTGGCTTGTGAACACACACAGAACAATAAAAAAAAATTTTTTTAAATAGATCAAAAATCTAAGTAAAGGGCTAGAGAGATGGCTCATTGGTTAAGAGCACTGACTGCTCTTCCAAAGGTCCTGAGTTCAATTCCCAGCAACCACATGGTGGCTCACAACCATCTGTAATGGGATTTAACACCCTCTTCTGGTGCATTTGAAGTCAGCTACAGTGTACTTATGTATAACAATAAATAAATCTTTGGGCCAGAGAGAGCAGGGACTGAGCAAGCGGGGTGACTGGAGCAAGCAGGGGTGACCAGAGGGAGCAGACCACATGAAGGCTCACAACCATCTGTACAGCTACAGTGTACTCACATAAACAAACAAACAAACAAACAAATAAATCTTTAAAAAAAATCTAAGTAAAAGTAGGGGCTAAGCCTCTAACATTCCAGGTGTAGTGGTAAGCACCCATATTCTTATCACTGAAGAGGTGGAGGGATAGGATATCAGGAGTTCAAAATAATCCTCAGCTACACAGCAAGTATGAACTTAGCCTGGGCTACACTATGAGGCCCTGTCTCAATACAAATTTTAAGCTTCTGTGAATCAACAATATAACTAACAGAATGAAAACCAACTGCTAGGGCTGGAGAGATGGCTCAGTGGTTAAGAGCACTGGCTGTTCTTCCAGAGGACCCAGGTTCAGTTCCCAGCACCCACACAGCAGCTCACAGCTGTAACTCCAGCCCCATAGGATCTTATGTCTTTCTTTAAACTCTGCAGCACTTGCATACACGTGGTGCACACATTCAAGTAAAACATTCAACATAAAATACCTCCCAAGACCTCTGGCCTTTGCACACGAGCGTGTTCATGCACACGTGCACACACACACACACACACACACACACACACACACACACACACACACTTAGAAGACAGGTGCCGACTGCCATGTTTGGTTTGTGCAATGGCGGTACAACCAGGCAATTTCTACCAGCGGAGCCATACCTCCAACCCCTCCAAATCTCTACCTGACAGGGGTTAATACAAAGACCTCCACCGGGCAGTGGTGGCGCACGCCTTTAATCCCAGCACTTGGGAGGCAGAGGCAGGCAGATTTCTGAGTTTGAGGCCAGCCTGGTCTACAGAGTAAGTTCCAGGACAGCCAGGGCTACACAGAGAAACCCTGTCTAGAAAAACTCAACAGCAAAATGGCCTGATATCAAAACAGACAAAAGACTAGAAGAGATGTCTCCAAAGAGGGAAATTGGTGTGTGCATACTCGAGTTGTCAGTGCACATTTAAGCAGTCACCTGTGTGCTCATGTTCAGAGGCCAGAGGTCAACTTTCTCATCTTTCTCTATTAAGCTCCACCTTATCCTATAAGACAGGGTTGCTCACCAAACCCCTGGAGTTCATCTAGACTGGGGGGCCAGTAAGACCCTGGACCCCTCACCCGCCTGCCCACCCTGAGCACTGGAGTTATAGTCACACCCCACCATCACTGGCTCCCACCTGGCTGCTGGGGATTTGAGCTCAGCAAACACACTGCCCACTGAGTGACCGCCCATCCCCACTGAGTGACCGCCCATCCCCACTGACAAACAGGCTCTTTTTGAGATTACTTATTTTACTTTCTGTGTCCAGGTATTCTGCAATGTATATTTGTGCACCATAAATGCAGTACTTGGGCAGATCAGAAGAGAGCACTGAAGCCGGGTGTGGTGGTGGTGGTGGCGCACGCCTTTAATCCCAGCACTTGGGGAGGTAGAGGCAGGCGGATTTCTGAGTTTGAGGCCAGCCTGGTCTACAAAGTGAGTTCCAGGACAGCCAGGGCTACACAGAGAAACCCTGTCTCAGAAAAAAAAAATTGTATTTGTGTGGGATGGGGGGCACACATCAAAGTAGACGTTGGCTATCAGGTATAGTTTTATGTTTGCAAGTTAAAAATATTGTAAGAACAGAGGTAGTAGTGGCTGCATAGTGATGTTAATATACACAACACTTGTAAACTAATAAAATGTGGTATATTTTTACAACTGGAGAAAAAAAAGTCACGATGCTGCTGATACCTAGCTCGGCAGGTAGAGATGCTTGTCACTAAGCCTGACAACTGAGTGTAATCCCCGGAGCCATATGCTGAAAGGACAGATCAACTCCATACTAGGATAGTGGTCTGCGCACACACTAAGTAAATAGATAAATAGTTTTAAACTACATTTGAGCATCCAAGCTGGTCACGGTGGTACATACCAACAACCTCAGCTACAGGAAGCAGAGGCTAGAGGATCAGTAGTTTACGGCTAGTCTGGGCTACACAGTGAATTTGAGGTCAGCTTGGGCTGCAAGAGACTCTCAAAACAAAAACCAAAAAAACCAAATACTCAAGGAAGCACAGAGCTAAAGTGAAACGTCCCTTCTGCCCACTGAACTGGTGGAAAATAACAACAGATCAACAGCCAAGAGTCACAGGCCACAGTTTGGGAGGCCAGGTGTCCAACCATGGCCTGGTAGAAAGCAGGTGAACACTTACCTATCTCCTTTGGGTTTGTTTTTCATGTAGCCCAGGCCTCAGGCAGTGAGGTCTTCTTTTTTATTGTTGTTTTTTTGTTTTGTTTTGTTTCGAGACATGGTTTCTCTGTGTAGCCTATAATAACCCTAAAGCCCAATCTTCTGCCTGTAAGTATGCAATGCACCCCACGTAAGCTATCAGTGGAATCTAAGAGGGTCAGTTCCATAAAGCAAAGTGGTCCTGGGTCCATTAGGCCTGGGCTGCAGGCTAGCTGAGGCACAGCCCTCAGTGTGCTCTACCTATACAATCCCCTAGAGCCAGGCCACTCACCCTTCAGCTCATCAGCAGCAAAGAAAGCAGCGAGGCAGTCTTCCAGTGTGACAACAGGTCCCCAAAACCAGCTGGGGGTACAGGATACCACAAACCTAGATAGACAGGAAAGAAATGACAGGTGCTGTAGACCCCGGGCATGGGGTGTGGCAGTCAGTTTAGGACCTGTCTGGCAGCTTGACTCTGCCTGGAACTGGACATTTTGTTTACAGAGGCTGGTAGGGAAGGGTTTGCTGCTCTTGCCCTAAGCCTCAGGGATTAAGGAAGTTGCCTGTGACTCTGCAGCTCAGGACATGAGATGCTGCTTCGTTTGTTACGGGTTGCTTGGTCGCTCTCTGGGTTGTCACTTGTTTTCCACCTTCAAGGAGTGTCTAGTCCAGGCTATCCCAAAGTGACCAAGACCCTGAACCCAGCAAACTCCTCTGTATCTCCTGACCTGCAGCTCCCTCGCTCCATGGGCTCTCCAGGGCCCCATGAATACTTGTCCCTGCCTTGCTGTAGACCCAAGAAAGTCAGGCCAGACTGAAAGCCCCAGATAGTAGGAGGATGGGCATACCGTCTGATGTACTCCACGATGAAGGCCAGCCAGCCTTGGGAGGAATAGCTGTCCCCACAGGCACCCGGCTTGGCTGGTACATTCTGGTAGATGGCAGAGTGGAGTTTGGCTAGGTCTTCCTTGCCAGGGATGGGCAATGATAGGTCCTGGAATGTCTCCACTGTGGTAGACACCTAAATGGTGAATATCAGCCTGCTGCCCACTCCTGCCAGGGTCTGCTGCTCAGATAGGTGAAGCAGACAGCCTGCTCCTGAGAGAGGGAATGCTATAGAAGGTAGCGATGGTGGTAAGCGATGCCAACCTCCCCTAGGTACCTACCCGGTCACAGGTAAGACACTGCACCAGGCTGAGGACAGAGCCATTGAAGACGTCTGAGATGACACTGCGGTAGCTCTGCTCCTTCCGCCTCCGGCCACCAGTGTTTGGCACCTGGGCTGGGAACACAGCACAGGACTAGGCCAGCCCCCCCCCCCCCCCCCCCCCCNATGGTGGTAAGCGATGCCAACCTCCCCTAGGTACCTACCCGGTCACAGGTAAGACACTGCACCAGGCTGAGGACAGAGCCATTGAAGACGTCTGAGATGACACTGCGGTAGCTCTGCTCCTTCCGCCTCCGGCCACCAGTGTTTGGCACCTGGGCTGGGAACACAGCACAGGACTAGGCCAGCCCCCCCCCCCCCCCCGCCTGGCAGGCACAGACTGTGGCCTCCTCAGCCACTGTGGCACCCTCACAGTTTACACACTTCACCCCTTGGCACCTTAGCGCTACTGTTTATAAAATGGGGCTCCCTCTCACACCCCAAGGCTGTTCAAGGGCTCAAGTGAGCAGCACACAGCCTAGACAAAGGTTGAAGTGCCCCAAACTGGTTACTATGTCACCCCCAGCTGAGTTCATCACTGTCCCGAACCTTTCTTGAGCACGTACGACGGCCCCATCCTCACGGGACTTGCACGAGGAGGGCTGCTGGACAGCTTGGAATGGCCCTCATGGTGGTGGTGGACAGGGCTGCAGGGACGAGAGGAGCTGCGTATGTGGGCTTCATTGTCTGGCTCTGGGGACAGGAAGGGGAAGTTCTAGGCCAGGATGGCCAAGCTGGTGCCCTCCATGCCAGCTCTGAGGCCAGAGCAAGAAAGCCTGCCAGCATCTTCTCCCAGGCATAACGCCTGACTCCCCACATCTTCCTGCATGTCCATCCCCAACCCCATCCAACACACAGGGATGTCATTCAGCCCATTTCCAACTGAGGCTCAAGACTAGGCAGGGCTGTGGCTGCTCCCAGCCTGTGAGGAAGGCTCAGGGGCTGAGTCTAAGCCCACCCCTCACCCTCTAGCATGTTAGTGCTAGGCAGGCAACAGACAAGGCTTACAGGCTGTGACTTCCCAGTGGCCCAAACAGTGATATGGCTAACTGATACCTGGGGTCTGGCAGGGGCTGGCGGACCTTGGTGATGGTGGCTGGACTTCTCTAGATTGCTCATCAAGGGAAGCCATGGCCGTGTCCACATCAGCATCCTCATCCACTTGCTCTGAGTTGGTGCGCTGCTGGCCCCAGGAGAACTTGCGGTCCTTCATCCGCTCCTTCTCAGAGATGGCTCGGCCCGCCTCATCTGAGATCAGCAGCTCCATCTCGGCCTTTGAGCTGCCTCCACCACGCCCCTGCCCATCGCCCTCACCCCTGTCACTGCTCGAGTCACAGGACAGAAACTCGTCCTCTGACGGGCTCCGATCTCCATCACGCCTCTCGTCTGTGTCACTGGAATCAGAGTCCCGAGCGTCGGTGAGTGCTGCCACAGCAGCGACCATGGGCTCCTTGAGCTCCTCATGAAGCTGGTCCATTAGGCAGCGCAGGAACTCCTGGGTGTCCTGCAACCAGGATCATGTCATGGGGCTTGTCAGGGAGAGAAGAGCCACCGTGGGCACTGCTGCTTCTACCTACAAGGTCCTTGCAGGGAACAGACGGACAGGTAGCTTAGTCCCCTGCGGCAGTCTCCACCATAGTTCTGTTCCACTCCCCTCCCAGCCAAGGTTCAGAGACACTAAAGGACTCCTCCCAGGTCACACAGCTAGGGAACCTGGGTGTAAACCACAGAACCAGCTCCAACTCTGCTTAGGGACGGTGTTGGAAGAGGGATGAGACACTGAGGTGTCCTTGCTCCTTAAGGAGGTCAGCAGGTTGGCAGGGACCCCAGAAGGATGAAAGTGCAGGCCTCTGAAAGGCAGACCTGTCAAGGGTACTGCACTGAACAATGCTACCCGGCACAGGCAGCTGTCCCTTGTCTACTGTTGCATCTTCCTGCTTGCTCACATGCCACACCCTGTGTGTGACACAGTGGCAGGAGAGGCCCACTCTCCTGACTCACATGGGTAGGACATGGACTAAGTTGCTTCCCCTACAAATAAGGTGTCATTTTTAGGACCCGGTACCTAATTCAGCCCTGCAGGAAGCTAGGAGGTGCTGCCAGCAGAACCATCCTACTGAGGTGGTGATGGCAGCTGACCTCAAGGGCTGAGGGCACTGGAGGACATGGGCTCCAAGCCTCGCTGCAGCCTGATGATCCCCAAGCTATTCCTGGAGTACACGAGAGAATCAGGTGCCTAGGTAGCTGCGCTGAGGTTCCACCTTGGATGGAAGTCCCTGGGAGAGGTCAGGACTGAGTAGAGACAAGTCCTGGGCTAGCTCCCACTGCTCCTTCCTTCACAAAAGTTCTCAAGCCACATGGAAGCCTATGGCCACCAAAAGAGGCCTAGAGCTGAGCCTGACCTTAGACTTGGAGATGTCTAATGTCCATAGGGATGTCTAAGGACCAAAAAAAGCAGTCTCTGCTGGGATCCAGATGGATGCCACCAAGAGCCAAGAAGCACCACTGGATGGTGTCCATCCTGCCTGAAGATAGCACAGCTCTGTCCAGAATAAGGGCCACATTGTGGTAAGGGCTAAGTTCAACTTACCCCACCCTACCACTGTGTGCTGTGTGACCTAGATGAATAGAGTCTCTGAGCCTTGCTCACCTGTGACACTGTCCCTTGGGGTAGACAAGTGGTCACTGGGGTCACCACTTCACAGAACAGGAAGTACAGAGGCAGCTTGAACTTTCTCAGGGGCTTCCAGACTGGATTGGGTGGCAGACGAGAGAGAAGGCACCCCAGTGCCTACCCCTTCGTCTGAGGGACCAACATATAAGCAGTGGAAGAGGTGACCCGAACAGGTCCAGCTGTGACTGCCAAGAGTCCCTGCCCCACAGCAGGCCCCGTGGGCTCTGCATGGGTTGAGAAACTCATATGGCACATTCTCCGTTTCATAATTTCCTTTCTTGATTTCCTGGAAACTCACTGTTCCTGGGAACTCAGCGGCTAGCCCCAGACTCCAGAGCCTCACTTGACTCTGCCTCCAGAATCCTGGGACCAAAGGGGTGTGCCACCATGCCTAGCACATGATTTTCTAAACAGGACCAGCCTGCTCTCTCTATATAGTGAGTTCCAAAAAAGCCAGATTTACATAGTAAGGTCCTGTTTTTAAAAAGCTCCTACGCCTTTAATCCCAGCACTCGGGAGGCAGAGGCAGGCGGATTTCTGAGTTCGAGGCCAGCCTGGTCTATTGAGTGAGTTCCAGGACAGCCGGGGCTATTCAGAGAAACTTTGTCTCGAAAAACCAAAAAAAAAAAAAAAAAAAAAAAAGCTCCCAGTAGTGGTGGCACATGCCTTTAATCCCAGCACTGGGGAGGCGGATCTCTGAGTTT
This sequence comes from Mus minutoides, assembly GCA_902729485.2. Taxonomy (NCBI): domain Eukaryota; kingdom Metazoa; phylum Chordata; class Mammalia; order Rodentia; family Muridae; genus Mus; species Mus minutoides. Next base: position 276,343 of record LR753347.1, on the reverse strand, counting down.
GAGGCCAGCCTGGCCTACAGAGTGAGTTTTAGGATGGTCTTACACAGAGAAAGTCTGTCTCGAAAAACCAAACCAACAAACAAACATCATGCAGCAACAAAACAAACAAACCTCCCCTCCCCACCAAAAAAGGAAAAAGGATGGTCCTGTATGTAAAGTGTCTGCAGTGCAAACCTCAGGGCCCACAAGAGAGCAGGGCATAGTGCTGCATGCCTACAAGCCCAGAGCTAGGAAGGCAGAGGAAAGGGTCCTGCTTAGTACGTCTAGCCTAATTGTCTGTTCCGGGTTGCTAAGTGATCTTCTCCCAGAAAAATAAGGTAGGCACACACACACACACACACACACACACACACACACACAGAGTAACTAATAAATTAATAAGCTAAACCTCCAGGGAAGCTGCCCTAAGCTGAGGGGCAGGAATGCTCTCTCCACTGCTCACTGGCTGTGTGGCTGGCGTTGTTGATGTGGTCCCTTAAGCCTCAGTTTTCTTGTCTGTAAAGTGGTGCTAAAGGCCAGTAGGTTACTGGGAGACCTCACATCCTTGTGAGTAAAAAGGGCCCTGCAACAGATGCCTGGCCCCTGCCTGCTGTAAGGTCTGCTCTGGCTGAGCCCGTGTCTCAAGCAGCTACAGCTTACCTGCTGTGCATAGCCTCGGAACATCGGGTTGACCAACTTGATCCCATGGGACAGGCTGGTGGGGACCACATAGCTTGGCCTGTGGGGAGACCAAACCTGCTAGCCTAGGTGGCCAGCCTTAAGTGACACCATTTGGAAAGGTAAGAGGGCAAGGTAGATCAGACCCCACAGGGGCTGTCCCCACCACCTCCACTGGCTCCACCAACCAGGAGATAAGTCCTGAGCATCCACACCCAGAAGCAAGACACCAACACTGCCTGAGCTAGCAGAGGTCCTAGTGGGGTAGTGTGTCTATTTAATTTCATGGTAAAATGTATACATAGCTTTCTTCATTATGAACAATATATGTCCATTGCTGAAAAACTTTAAACTTAAGAAAAATACAATGAAATACTATCTATCACCAAGATGTCCCCACCCACGAGTGCTGCCCAGCAGGACCATAGCAGTATTCCTAGAAGAGCAGGCTAAGTGCATACAGGGACCCCACAGGAACTTGGACCTCTGACTTGTGGAACAGCACACTATCAGCCTCTTAGTCCTCTTCCAACCTAGTGCGTGCCTGCGGCTCATGTTCAAGCGCTCCCAATTCTGCTTTTTCATTTTTGTATCTGCTGTTTGTCTGCTTGCTCATGGAAGCCTGAGGCCCATTTTGTTACAGTTTGGGAGCAAAAGGACAAGGCAGGAAAACTGTAGACCTTTGCAGTTGCTGGGAGAAGGCACGGGAGGAAGAGGTAGAGTTGGTCTTGAGTCAGGGACTAAGAAAGCAGGCAGGCTCAGTAACGGGGGTCCAAAAGTGACTAACAGGAGCCTTCAGGGAAAGGCCAGGAAAGCCAGAGGATCAGGACAAGCAAGGTGAGGGTTTGGGCCAGGATATGAAGCAGGAACAGAGAGGGAAGTAATGAGGGTATGTAAGCAGCAGCTTCCCCTTCCCCTTCCAGATGATACCCAGCACAATCTTCACCTTTAAATTCACTTCACTCTGCCACAACCCTGGCTTGGCAGGCCTAACACCCTACCCCGCCCCAGCCACAGCCTCAGCAGAGACCTGACACTGGCAAGATGGTCTCCAGGCCTCAGGAGAGATGTCTGTCAAAACAGCTGCCCCCAGGCTTGCTGTCAGCTCAGACCCTGGCGCCACTGTCACAAGCTCTGCAGCTGGGAACAAGTTGCTCCTTATCTCTGTCTCCTTCCTCACCAAGGGAACTAGATAAAATTAGACCCATGTGCAGGCTCAGTCAGTGCAGGCTCACTGTGAGTGCACATGTGCCGGGCAGGAACCCAGAGGAAGCGCTCCACTGAGAGGACAGGCAGTCCTGCCACACGGCTAACCAAGATCAGACTCACCGCTTCTTGTGCCACACCTCAGAGATCAACTTCTGGTAACTTTTGCATAAGGCTGGCTTCTTGTCTGTGCGCACCAGACCACCACACTCCAGGAAGAACTGGGTGAGCGGGGGGCTGGGTTGGAGGTGGAGAGCCACGACAGAAAAGAAATGGGAGGAACAAGGTGTTATTAAGGAGGAGCTAGAGATGGCCTAAATGGTGGAAGGAAATAGCCAGTTCTTAAGGTTACCCCGACTCTACCCAGACCCACAAACACACTCACACTAAAGAAACAGAAGATCTTTTTTTTTTTTTTTTTAAAGGAGCAAAGTTAACAACAGAAGGTGGAAATGGAACGGCCATGGAAGATCAGGCCACCACACCCAGAACTCCCTGCAGATGACTAGAAGGCTGCCTATACCAAAATGCCCCAAATTCATAGTAAAGTCCTGAGAGACAGGACCCTTAAGTAGGTATCAGATTACTATGGGGATGCTGGGACAGGGCCCAGGCCAGCCTCACTGGTATCCTTACAGAAGAATTCTGGACACCAGACATGTGCACAGAGGAAAAGGCCTCATGAATGCATGGCTGCCTTTAGAGAGAGAAGGACCTGGGAAGAAACTGCTACAGAGTAGGCTTCCAGAATTGAGAGACAGGAAGGCCTTGTCAGCTATAGGAAACAAATACCCCTCTCTCCTCAGCCAGATGGGTGCTTCTGCCACAGGTCCTGCGGCTGGGACCCTGTGAATGAACAGGGTGGAGCTGCCCTGCTCCCTACAGTAGCCTGGCACTCTGCAGAACTGGCCGGCATGAAGGCACCTCCTTGACTCCCCTTTCTGCATATTTTTAGAAGTTATCACACTGCAAGAAACCACATATTCATATTCACACACACACACACACACACACACACACACACACACACGGCAAACCATATCAACTGACTATATTACTACAAGACAATCACTGTTACCTTTGGGGGCTATCCTTCCAGACATTTCTAGGTATTCACATCTGCTCCCTTTTCCCTCCTTCCTGTGTGTCCTATGTGTTAACATACAGCTATACATAGGAAAGGGGGAGGGTTACTGGGTTTGCTTTATCACTGCTGTGTCAGTTGTGTGTATGTGTGTGTGAAACAATGATCATACATACTCTCCATCACAACTGTGAACAGGCCTGCACCCTATCTGACATGCCCTTTCTACCAGTCTGGCTCTGCACCGCTCACTGCAGTACCTGTCAGCCTATACCCCGCACGTGACTGGGCTACAGTGAATTTACCTTCTTGCAGATAGGTCACCTGTACATGGTGCTGGTGGTGAAACCCAGGGCTTTGCACATGCTGCAGAAACCAGTGAGTACACCTGCCCATCAGGCCTTCTCCTCTATCTGAGGGCTCACATGAGACTTAAAGGGATGGCAGTCACCAGGCATGCCTGGTTTTAGGGGATTTGAGGTGTATCTTATGGAATGTCTATGGCCAACGTGCACGGCACTGGGTGGAGGCTGCTGCTCTTTCTAGGTTTTGCCAGGGACGGCTCCTGCCCTTCCCTCAGACGACAACCTACCAATTGGACAAGGCCTGCAGGGCAGCATTCATGTAACAGGAGTTCCCCAGGTTCTTCATGCCTGTGAGGCCTACAAACAACACGGAGGAGAAGGGCTGAGAAGCCTGTCTAGGAGATGGGGCCCTCACAAGTCTCCCCCACTGAGCTCTCTACACCCCAGTCCTACTAGCTCACAACAGGAGTATTCCACCCAGAGACCTCCCAGGAAGTCAGCAGGGCTGCTGCTCAGAACACCTAAGCAGGGCTGTGTGCGTCAAATAAATGGCCCCTTAGCTACTCTGCCCAACTCAGGCTCCAAACAACACAGATGAGGAGGTCACAAACACGGGGCCTCTGACCAGCGTATCACACAGCTGAGAAAGGAATGACCATGTCTCCAGGGAGGGCACATTCTGTGTGCCTGCCACCCTGCCCACTGTGCCATAGCAGCTGGAGCCAGCAGAGACAAGGCCCTGGTGCTTTCCATGCCCAGCCTGACCCAACAGCTCCTCTTGTTGCTGGCCATTACCGCGTGGCTTCAGGTCATCATCCTCAGACTCAGACTCTCCTTCATCAGCCACAGCAATAGGGACAGCTTTCAGAGGGTGGGAGGGTGGTGGGGAGTCCTGTGTTAAAGACCCAGAAAGAGGAAAGTGGGGTGAAGAGGGTGACCTGGATATACTCACCTCCTCCCGAGGAAGAGTGTGCAGCCCCCCAGCATCTAGGCTAGCCAGAATGAGCCCAACAAAGGAAGAACGTCAAGCAGAGGGGAGACCAGGGACCTTGCTCTGGGAACTCCCAGACTTGCCTTTCATGTGCAAGAACTGCTGCTTCCGTTAGAAGGCTTATGCGGCAAAGAAAAACCACACAATCCCAGTTTCCTGAGCAAGCCACTACCAACTACTGCACATATCTGAACATTCTCACCACCTGACACACATGACAAAGATGGACATTGTACAGTGTTACAGCCTGAAAAGCTTCCAGGCTGGAGAGCCATCTCAGCCATTAGCAAAATGCACTGCTCCTGCAGAGAACCCGCAACTGCCTACCCCAGATCCAGGAGATCTGATAACTTTCTCTTGTCTCCTCCCACTCCTGAATGAGTATGCAAATATGAGCATACGTACATACATAGAAAAAAAATACAATCTTTTCTCCCCTCTTTTTAAAAATCAGAAATAAAAACCTTTACAAATATCCCACAGTCACACTGCATACAATAAATGCTTACACTAAGGAGCTATGACAAGTTGTTTCAGCCAGCAGTCATCAGAGCAATATGCACACCTCCACTTGCACATCCAAACCTCCTCCACCTACCCACACACGTCTATACACCCCATGTGTCTGTCCACACCCTCACACACATGTCTATACACCCATGTGTCTGTCCACACCCTCACATACACGTCTATACTCCCCATGTGTCTGTCCACACCCTCACACACATGTCTATACACCCCATGTGTCTGTCCACACCTTCACACACATGTCTATACACCCATGTGTCTGTCTACACCCTCACACACAACAGCATGGTCCTCCAGGGTCGCTTGTTCAGCCTGACAGAATGGTTTGCTGGCCCCTATCAAGGGCCGAGCCTCCCATCCTGAGGAGTGCCCAGCTCTCCTGCTGCAGGGACTGTGCTCTCCCAGTGGTTTCCACAAAGGAGCATACTGCCGTGATTCCTCTCAGATTCCAGGATATACTTTAGATGGGGGTCTGCCAGGGACTGCCTGTGACCTTACCAAGACCTCCTCCTAGCCATGAATGGCCCCGTGCACCTACCCAATTCTCCCTGCCCCAGCTCAGCTATAGCCCACAGCCCTCCATGGGCCCTGACACGACTGGGCTCGGTGAATACTTGCTGACAAGTGCTCCTCGCACGTACTTCCTTCACTCACAGTGTCCCATTTGGACACTGTTGCCAACAAGCAGCCTGAGCTCTGCGCTGTACCTGCTCTGAGAGCCTGGCTGAGGAGCTGGGCAGGTGGACAGCCAGACGCTGCTCCAGAAAGACTTCACGCTCACAGGCGTAGCACCAGACCCGGAACGTGGTCAGGTTCACAGTCAGGTTGTGCTTTTTCACCTGGCGAGTAAAATCCAATACAAAGGCAAAGACAATTTGGTCAAGCAGGTGTCCTGACCCAGCAAACCCTGCCTCCCACTCCTAGCCAGGGTTAGTTCACCCGCTGCCAGGGCGGCCGGCTGTCCACCAGCCAGGGCTAGTGTGGGGTTTGTGCCTGCTTTCCTCTTAGTAGCTCTGCAGCGACTATGCTGTGACTGTGACTGTTCTTCCTTCTAGGCCCAGTCACCAAGGCCTAGGGCAGGTATGGAGCTAGGGAGCTGCTGGCAAGGGCTTTCTATGCCCTGACTTTCCCAGCCACCACACCCACCTGGGCATGAATGCTGCTATGGTCAGCAAAAGACTCTCCACAGCCAACGTAGGGGCAGGTGACCTGGGAAGAGAGGCGGTGAGAAGGAACTGGGACTCACAGAAGAGACAGTGTCGGTGCAGTGAGCACTAACTCTAGCCCAAGGCAGTGTGACTTGCTGATATCCAACATATGGCTGAAGGTTTCCCCTGCCACCCCCAAATAACACAGGCCTATGCAACCAAAGAGGAGGGTAGCCACCAAAAAATGTCCTTGCACCAAGTAAAGTAGACACCATGCCTAGATGCTGGGGCTAGACCCTGTCCCTTTTCTCCATGGGCCAGGAACCAGGGTCCTGGGCTGTGCAAGAGACACGGAATGGGCAGCAGGTGTTCAAAACACAGGGCTGCAGTAGCTGAAGCCCAACACAACCCAATGGCCCACGACAGGGTCTGCTCAGCTCTGACCCTGCCTTTGGCCTCACATTTGTCTCTCCCAGATCTGCCCTCCTCTCAAAACCAGGCTCAGAGTGTCCATCACGGACCTTTACCCCAGTTTGGAAGACAATGGCCACCACAGTCCCCCCTCTCCAGGAGTGCCTGGTGTCATGGAGAGACAGTCCAGGTCACAGCTTAGCATTGCTGTATCAGGGTCCCAGGTCTGTGTTCTGGAGAACCTAGGATTCCCATGAACTGGTGGCAGGCTTCTGTGAGTCCTCATGGCTGTCTCCTGGGTACCTGGAGTACTGTGGTGCACATTCTGAGTGACAGGTCAGGGCACAACTGGGCCCGTAATTTGTGCAAAGACTGACTTGGTGCTGTTACCTCCTAACATCATCTTTCTGGCTCTGCTGCTGTTCCTGTCTGATTTACTTTTGAAGACAAGGCATGCCAGGTAACCCAGCGTGGCTGTGTGGACCAGGCGGACTGCAAACCTGTGCCAATTCTCCTGCTTCTGCCTCTCATAAACTAGGATCACAGGTGTGTGTCATCTCACCCAGCTTCCTGGAGTTTTTTTATTTTGAAGACTTTTTTTTTCCTCTGAGGGTGGTGGCCTTTGCCTTTAATCCTAACACTCAGAAGGCACATTGATTTCTGTGAGTACAAGGGCAGCCTGATTTACACAGTGAGTTCCAGGACTTCAGAGCTATGTAGAGAGGTCCTGACTCTAAATTAAAAAATAAAAATAAAAAAAATTTTTTTGCTGAGGTGTGATAGCACACGCCTTTAATTCTAGCACTTGGGAGGCGGAGGCAGGCAGATCTTTGGGTTTGATGCCAGCTTAGTCTACAAAATACGTTCCAGGACAGTTACGAATACACAGAGAAACCCTGTCTCAAGTAGTAATAATAATAATAATAATTAATAATAATTAATAATAATAATAATTTGGAGTTTACTTATTTATAATTTGTTGGGGTTTGGGGTTTTGTTTGTTTAAAAACAAACAAACAAACAAACAAACAAACAAGGCTTTTCTATGCAGCCCTGGAGCTCATTATGTATACCAAGCTGGTCTTTAACTACCAGAAAAACACCTGCCTCTGCCTCCTGAGTGATATGATTAAAGGTATGTACCACCACACACGAACTTTTAAAAAGAAATGTTTAATAACATTTTTAGCATGATTATAAAACATACTACATATTTATAGAAAAATGTAATACTACTTATAATACAGAGAAAAGTAAAAGATACTTGTAATTCTATGCTCCAGAGAAAAGCAGCACATCTTGATAGAACAACCTTGACTCTCTTTTTCTTCCTTTCTTTTTTAAGATAGACTCTAAGTAGTCCTGGCTATCCTGGAACTTGCTATGTAGACCAAGCTTGTCTCAAAATGTAAAGCCACATGCCAGGACACCTGCGTGTGTCCTCCGCTCTGATGAGCTTCTGATGAGCTTGTTGGATTCCCTGGCTGATGAGGAGGGTCTGCATGAGCCTTGCATAGACATCTGTCTGCTCATCCTACCCTGTTACCACTGGAGGGCCGGCGGGTGGACAGTGTGACTACCCTCAGTTTACACACAGGGAAGTATGGCCTGGGAGCCATTGTTGCTGTGAGAAAGGCCAGGCCCCAGCCACAAACAGAGTTCATGATGACAGGATCACCTGGCTTAGAGCCCTCTCCAGTTTGATGTTTTCTTTGTCTCTCTTCATGGCCGCCAGAGTAACCATTCTAGGGACTATCTCTGGGGCCTGAACTTGAAGTAGCAGCCACTGGGGTTAGGTATTCCCAGGCCAGAGTTCAGGTTAGGCCCACCCCGGAGTGTGAGGATTCTTTACCTGGAGGCAAGCCCATAGGTTAGGTCCAGCAACCCCACATGACTGGCAGGTTCCCTGTGGGAGAGTGGCAGGAGAGAAAGGTGTAAGTGGCCAAGGGAGAGAAGCCCAGTGCAGCATCCTCTCCTGTCAGCTGCAACTCACTAACCCAGAGGCCTGCGCCTCAGAGGCCTTCCCCAGTGTACCTGTGGACACTTTCAGCTGAGTGGGGTTTTTAAGTAACATGTCTGTAAAGGTATTTCAAACCACCCCAGCTAAACCTTAAATGGACTAGCAAGCAGACCACTCACACTGGTCCCCTGACCCTCCCCAAATGCCAGGGGTCCTCTCCTTTTGTGACTTAGCTCCAAGTACAGGGACTGCCGCCCTGCCTGAAAGGTAGCCTCCCAGTTCTCTTCAGCAGCACCCTGGACGAGTCCAGCGACACAGTCCCTGGGTGGCTGCACTGTCAGCCCTGCTCTTGTCCTTGTCCCAGTGAGGCTTTTTAGACACCTCTGGCCTTATTCTGGAAGTCTCTGGATATCCAGAGAGATGCTGAAGACAGACCCAGCTGACCCTCACACTCAGATTCCCCACCTCCTGCTCCTTTGAAGAAAAACTTTTTCGTCTGCTCACTTTGTTTGTCTGATTTTGAGACAGGGTCTCACTATGTAGCTGGAGCTGGCCTGAAACTCGCTCTGTAGACCAGGCTGACATGGAACTCCTAGAGATTCACCTGCCTCCGCCTCCCGAGTGCTGACAGCCCAGGGCTTTGCTTGCCCTCCAGCACAGAGTCACACTCTCACTCCATGGGCTTTTTACAGAATTTCACTCAACAAGCAGAAGGCAACAGGGGCTGTGTGTGACTTAGGGAGGAAGCTCATCTTCCCCTACAGACACCCCAAAGTAAGGTCTACATCTGTAAGAAGACATGGACAGCTAGGGTGTGGCTGGGCAGTACTGCACTTCCCCAGAGTGCCAGAAGAAAAACAAGATCCACCTCTGTCCGCTCATCCCTGCCTTATGAAGGCTGTGTACCTAGCCAGTGGAAATGGATGGAGCCATTAGTGGCCCTCAGGGGGTTCATCTAAACTGATTAATGGTAGCAGGATCCAATGCCTGGAAGAAAGCTCTGAAGCAGACGCCAGCAGGGCCATTACATCCAGGGCTCTGCAGAGCTGGGGGCAGGGCGGTACTGCCCTGCCTCTCACAAAGGTCCCCCCAAGCAAATGACAGCCCTAGGATGGGCCCTAGTTCCTGAGGACTGTTCCTCTACCTTAGATTTAAGCAGCAAATCCTCTTTGGTCACCTCCCCTATGCAGTCCAGGTGAGGGCAGAGGTCTCTGGCGTCCACCATTCTGGCCAGCCTCCCCTGTAAGGAGACACAGCAATCCCAAGTTAATGGCAGCCCCTGTTGATGAGACCACAGGGGATGAGAGGTCCTGGCATGGCTGGTTAGCAGCTGTTACCCAGTAAGGTGCTTGCCTCCCTGGGCCTCCCAAGCTAATCTGGAGAAGAGAGCAGCTGTCCTGTTGGCTTGGTATGAGCTCCCACAGAGGTAAAGGGTATCAGAGCTGGACTCGGTTCAACAGACAGCATACTAGACAATGCTAGGTGCGAGGCTTACACTTACTGGTGGGGAGACACTGGAGTCCTGCCCATCCCTCAGGAACTCCAAGCTACCTTATCCAGACCTCAGGGGTGGGAAAGGTGGTGTTTTAGAAAGGTCAACTCTGCCGGGTGGCGCATGCCTTTAATCCTAGCACTCGGGAGGCAGAGGCAGGCGGATTTCTGAGTTCGAGGCCAGCCTGGTCTACAAAGTGAGTTCCAGGACAGCCAGGGCTATACAGAGAAACCCTGTCTCGAAAAAAAAAAAAAAAAAAAAAAAAAAAGAAAGGTCAACTCTACCAAGTGGACAGGCAGAGGCATGGCTGGTTTTTCCATGCTGCCTTCTCTGATCAGGCAGGGCCTCCTCCTAGGGAACCTGAGGGCCCTGAAGCCAGTCTCAGGGAGAAGCTTAACCACAGGTCCCATACCAAAGGCAGCACCAAGTGCACTGCCTTCAGGAACCTCTGAGGACAGTGACTAAAATGGCTGAGCACTGAGTACTCAACCAGGAGGCAGGGTGACAGAGGTCACCACCAGCAGTGGATCTGGGTGACAGATGTCAGGGAAAAACCTTGCTGCTTTAGTTTAAACACTCATAAGGAAACAAACTGGGCTATTCTAAACGTCATAGTGCAGAGTAGCTAAGTTCCTCCACATGTGACAGATATGCCTCCCAATGTTCTTCTGTTTCTTCTTTTTTTTTCTAAATTATTTATATCCTAAACACTGCCCCCCTCTCAGTCCCCCTTCCTTTGCTTCTTTCTCTTTCTAAATCAGAAAAGAAAAAAGAAAGAAAGAAAGAAAGAAAGAAAGAAAGAAAGAAAGAAAGAAAGAAGAAAAAAGGAAAATGTGTCTGGAAAAACCAATGCTTTCCTGAAGGAGGGGCTGCACTGTGACCATCCAGGCTATAATCTGTTCACGTGGCAGATGTGCTATACTAGGCAGCCTGGGAAGGGAGCACAGGACATTCTGGCATGTGTTTGCAAAATTCTGGGAATCTGATTATTTTAAAAGGAGACACCAGGCAGGTCTGTAGTGGTGCGTGTCTGTAATCCCAGTCCTTGGGAAGCAAGGGGATAACCAGAAGTTCAAGGGGCTAGAGATGTGACTCAGCAGTTCAGAACACTGGCTGCTTGCTGGGCAAGAGTAGTGTATGCCTTAAATCCCAGCACTCTGGAGGAAGAGGCAGTGGATCTCTGAGTTCCAGGCCAGCCAGGGCTACACAGAGAAACCCTGTCCTGAAAAACCAATATAATAAAATAGATCAATAAAATAAAAACAAAGCCAGGCGCAGAGGCAGAGGCAGAGGCAGAGGCCAGTAGATCTCTGTAAATTTGAGGCCAGCTTGGTCTACAGAGTTCTAGACCAGCCAGGGCTACATAGAGAAACAGTGTCTCTAAAGAAAGAAAGAAAAAGAAAAAAGGAAGGAAGGAAGGAAGGAGGGAGGGAGGGAGGGGGGGAAGGAGGGAAGGAGGGAAGGAGGGAAGGCAGAGAGAGAGAAACATTTGAAAATAACAACAACAACAAAGCCACCAAGCCCCGCTTCAGCACTTCAACAGAACCAGCCGGAAGCTGACAGCTGATTCTGGCTCAAACTGCTGCCAAGAAAGGTTCAAATCAACCAAAGATGCAAATGGGTCCAAGAGTGTCCTCACTGCCAGCCAGGGCAGCATCCCCTGGACACTACAGGTGGATGAAACATGTCCCCTCTCCACCCACAGCCTCAGCCAGACACCATGCTGAACGGAGTCTTGTACCAGCCCAGTAAAAGTCCTTCCTGTCACCTTGGCTGCTGTGATGGCAGCACAGAGCAAGAGATGGTTCCTTCTGTCTCAAGTCTCGCCAGTGGCCATCCTAGAGAGAGGGCTAGAAGCAGGCCACAGGCTTCAGACCTCACTCCCTTGCTGACTTTCGAGTTTCTGTCCTTGCACTATGTGAAGGGTCCCCAGGGTGGAAAGTATGGAGCCGCCATGCTGGCCCTCGCTCTCTCACTCATAGAAAAAGCAAACAAAGGTGAGCCTTCTGCACTCGCTCCACACTCCCACCTTTTATCTGGGGCCCCGTGGCTTCACCCCTCTTCTATCTCAAATGGCAAATGCCCAGCACGAGAGCCTCATGTCATCAGCAAAAGCAAGTGGTAAGTAGAATCCATGGCTTCTGGAGAGCTCCCCCTCCGCCCCCAGGACTTGCGGGGTGCATCTTAGAGGAGGGGTGGGGCCTACCTGACTCAGCTGCACACACAGGAGGAGGCCGATGTGGGCATTCTCTGTGGACAGTGACCGAGGGTCTCTGCAGTAAAGTCTTGAGCCAAGTACCTGGGGGTGAACAAAACATTCTGTCCAGGATCTCTTTTAAAGGTTGCTCAGGTGGAAACATGCCCACGCCTCCGAGGGGCATTGAGTCCTGCAGAATGGGCGCCTGGGTGTTCCACAGACTCCACAGGCTTCACATTCCTTGTGGTCAGTGACACCCTGCTTCCAGGACAGTACAGAACTGGCAGACGGCCTCGCTGGACAGGAACACCTGTCTCCTCCCCTCTTCCCACCTAGTCCCCTGGATCACCTTTTAAGTCTTTCCAAAACCCCGAGCTGCTCGGTGCACCAAGTCTTCAGCCACCAGGAGCTAAAACACCACCAAGCCACTTTCTTGCTTCTTAGAGTGGGCCACAGTCTCCCGGATGTGGGCAGTTCAAAGAGGGAGGGGCAGTTAGAAGGTAACTTTTAAAATGGCCACATGACAACAACAGGGTTCAAAATTCTAAATTCCAAACCTAACTTGTAGTCAGGTTTTGTTCCTCAGCCTGGAGGCCAAGTGCCTGCTGGCACCGCCCCAGGGCTATTTTGGGCAGGGGTGGGGTTTAGAGTCCCAGTCCCAGTGCCACCATTCCAGAGGGATGAGATGAGGTTTGGGAAGCCTGATTATGATTCTGGTGATCAGAAGGATAACAACAGGGTTTTTTTTTTTTTTTCCATACAAAGTCTCACTCTGTAGCCTAGGCTGGCCTAGAATTCACTTTACAGTCTAGGCTGGGTTCAGACTCACCTCCTGCCCCAGGTCCTACAAGAGAGCAAAAGTCCAGTGTTTAAGAAGCCTCAGAATCGTGTCTAAGAAGAGCCAGGAGGGGTTTCATTGAGCTTGTCTATGGCCAGCTCTGGCTGCTTGGATGCTAGTCAGCTTCATCAACGGTCAGTATAGATCAACATAGAACCTGACCCTAAATCATCTGGTAAACTCTCCAGCTGAGCAGACATAAGGAGTCTGGCCTTTCCTAGTCACATCAGAGTTGCTTAGTTCATGGATCCTACACGGCAACGCCACTGCATCAGTGCTGGCACCTGTTGTATATTTCTATGGCAGTTGGTTCTGGAGCAGGGGCATGCCATTGTAAGATTTGTGGTAGCTCACAATGACCACTGTTTTAAAAAGTTAAGTAAATGTGTTCTTTCCCCAGAATTTGCCTCACTGCATTCAAGGTATGCCAAGAGATAGGTACAATCAGAAGATTGTACCTACACAATGTCTCTGGTCCTTAAGTCTGCCCCCTTAATGCAGTTAAAGGTTAACCAATGATAAACTGCCAGCCCTAAACTGTAACTGAAAACTGCTCTAAAAAACATATAAGGGCTGGTGAGATGGCTCAGCGGGTAAGAGTACCCGACTGCTCTTCCGAAGGTGATGAGTTCAAATCCCAGCAACCACATGGTGGCTTACAACCACCTGTAATGAAATCTGACGCCCTCCTCTGGTGTGTCTGAAGTCAGCTACAGCGTACTTATGAAGAATAATAAGAAACGAATCCTTGGACTGAAGAGACCAACTGGAGCGAGCAGGGCTGTCCGGAGCGAGCGGGGATGGCCAGAGCAAGCTAGGACGGCCGGAGCGAGCAGGGCCGACCGGGGACGGCCAGAGCGAGCGGGGCCAACCGGAGCAAGCGGAGCCAATTGGAGCAAGCAGGGCCGACTGGAGCAAGCAGGGCCAGCAGGAGCGAGCGGGGTCGAGCAGAGTTGAACGGAACAAGGGAAAAAAAAACATATAAAAGGTGTGTGCTTTAGCTACTCGGGGTCGCTTCCATCCTGATTTCAGGAAGAGCCTAGCATGCTGGATTAATAAGCCTCTTGCTTTTTGCATCGATCTCTGTCTCTGCATCTCTGTGAGTGGGACATCCCAGACGTAAGGCTTCTTGGGTCTTACATTTGGTGCGTTGGCTGGGAAGGTCTTTCTCACAGGACCAGTGCCAGAGGACCGCTCCAGCAGATACCAAGGTTGTATTTTCTGTGTTTGTCTTGTCTGTGCCTCTCTACTTACTCTGACTCCAATCGCCGCTGATCAGCTTGGTTTTGGTTCTGAAGACTCCGTGAAGGAGTTGTCTGTCAGGAGTTGCCAGCAGTGGGTAGACGTGATGTGGCAACAAGAGTCCTGGAGGATGCTCCAGACTCAGCGGGAAGTCAGATCTCAGAAGGTTCCACTTCATCTGAGGTTAGTGGCAAAGAGACCACTACCAAGAACAGAAGATACAATGTATCCTCTGTGGTGGCCGGGCGTGTTGGTATTTTATTTTTTGTTTCTCTTTTTGTGTGTGGACTAGGACTGACATTATTTTTGGACAGAATGGGACATGGACCTTCCACCCCTCTGAACTTTACTCTAGAACACTGGAAGGAGGTTAAGACTAGAGCTCACAATCTGTCAGTAGATGTGAAGAAAAATAAATGGATTACTCTATGCTCATCAGAGTGGCCCACCTTCCAGATGGGATGGCCTCCTGAGGGTTCTTTCTCACTGCCTCTTATTTTGGCTGTCAAGAGGCACATTTCTGGCACTGGCTCGAAGAGCCACATCCACCAGGTCCCATATATCATCCTGTGGGAAGATTTGGTCACCAATCCTCCTACGTGGGTTTGCCCTTTTGTTTCCTTTTCAGGACCAACGACCTTGCCAATCCTTGCCCTTCAGGACGGGCCCAAGAAAGAGGTTCTCCCCACTACAAATACTGATGATCTCCTTCTTGATCCCCCGCCCCCTTAGCCTCCCTCTCCATCCTCAGGTGGCTCAAGCAGTAGGGCCTTCGGCCTGCCTGTTCCACTTGGGGAACCAGGAGACTCACCGTCCTCATCGCTTCTGGGTCATGTCCCGCATTCTGCCCAAGGGACACGGAGCTGGCAGGGGACAACTCCTGAGGGGACTTATATTCTGCCACTCCGAGCCTACGGGCCCCCTGATGAACAGGGTCATCAGCCCTTATAATATTGGCAGTTTTCCTTGGCAGATTTATATAATTGAAAAACTCATAACCCCTCATTCTCTGAGCATCCTCAAGGTCTGACTAACTGATTTTTATTACGTAGAAAAGCTGCAGTTCTGTTTTGCTTTCTGACTCTGTGCTTGTGCTTTCTCGACCGTTTTCTGTTTCTCAATAAGGAAAGCCCGCTTGATCCTGTCGCAGACACACTCGGCACACAGGGAACCACCACAGGCCCTGCTGACGTGCTTCCTTGTCTGAGACAATCTCCTAAGGACTCTGGGTCTCACAGCACGAACCCCTCGCAGTCTGCCTGGGCACACGCCACATGCGGACTTAGGTGCTTTCCCAACCTTCTTGGTGTAAAGGTAAACAATCCTGTTGCCAGGGGTTTAAGACAGCCTCGTTTTGTTAGAGACTGTGTTGTAGGAAAGCCTACGACAGTATATCAAATGTTGGACCATCTTGAGTGCCTCTAAGCACTGTCCCCGGAAGAGGAAAAGGCAACTGAATCTCTTTTATTCTCCCATCAGCCCACATGGGATGATTGTCAGCAACTGCAGGTTCTTTTTACCACAGAGGAAAAACAGTGCATCCTCTTGGAGGCCAGAAAGAACGTTCCAGGGGAGGATCGGTGTCCTTCCCTCCTGCCTGTGGATATTGATGCAGGCTTCCCACTAACCAGACTGAACTGGGATTTCAACACCCCCCAGAAGGTAGGGAGCACCTGAAGGTCTACTGCCAGGCTTTGATGCCAGGTTTGAGAGGGGCAGCACACTGCCCCACCAATTTGACTAAGGTAAGGGAAGTGGTGTAGGGGCCAAATGAGTCTCCATCTGCCTTTCTAGAAAGACTCATGGAGGCCTTTCGCCAATTTACCCTCATGATCCTAGCAGTGAGGAGCATAAGGCAATAGTTACTGTCAAGCCGGGCGTGGTGGTGCACGCCTTTAATCCCAGACAGAGGCAGACGGATTTCTGAGTTCGAGGCCAGCCTGGTCTACAGAGTGAGTTCTAGGACAGCCAGGGCTATACAGAAAAACCCTGTCTCGAAAAAACAAAAACAAACAAACAAACAAAAATAGTTACTGTCATCTTTATCAACCAAACTAGCAGAGATATCAGGAAAAAAGTTGCAGAAACTTGAAGGGTTACAGGACAGGTCCTTGAGAGAGTTAGTGCAAGTAGCTGAGAAAGTATATCATAACTGAGAGTCAGACAGGAGAAGGAGGAGAGAAAGCAGAAAGAACAGGAGGCTAGAGAGCTCGAAAGAGAGAAGAGACAGGAGGAGAACCTCCGTAGGATCTTGGCCACTGTAGTTAGAGAAACTAAAGAACCTAGTAAGATAGTACCTGGCAACAGAAGGGAACCTCTGGCTAAGGACCAATGTGCTTACTGTAAAGAAAAAGGTCATCGGGAGAGACTATCCCAAGGAGAAGAAGAGGGGACCTCATGCCCCCAAAAAGAGATCACCAGGCCCTAAGCTGCTAGCTGTGCAAGAAGACAGTGACTAAGGGAGACAGGATTCAGATCTCCTCCCCAAACCCAGGGTAACCCTTAAAGTAGAGGGGAAACCCACTCAGTTTCTTGTAGACACAGGAACCCAACACTCAGTCCTATTACAAACAGATGGACCCATTTCCAATAAGAAGTTCTGGGTCCAGGGGGCCATAGGAAACAAACAATACTCATGGACTACCCGAAGAACAGTGGATCTTGGCGTGGGCCGGGTATCCCACTTGTTCATTGTTATTCCTGAATGCCCCTATATCCCTGTTGAGAAGAGACCTCCTCACCAAGAAAGGAGCACAGATCCATTTCCTTCCTGAGGGACCACAGGTCAAGGGCTGGCAGGTAGAGCCTATCCAGGTATTGACCATGAAGTTAGAGGATGAATATCAATTGTTTGAAGACAGAAGTCAAAAAAGTTAAAGATGCCGGGCGTGGTGGCGCACGCCTTTAATCCCAGCACTTGGGAGGCAGAGGCAGGTGGATTTCTGAGTTCGAGGCCAGCCTGGCCTACAAAGTGAGTGCCAGGACAGCCAAGGCTATACAGAGAAACCCTGTCTCGAAAAACCAAAAAAAAAAGAAAAAAAAAAAGTTAAAGATATGGATTGGTGGTTGCAGAACTACCCACAGGCATGAGCAGAGACTGCAGGAATGGGGAAAGCCAAAAATTGCGTGCACACACCCACCCACCCACCCTGTCTACATAGACCTGAAAGCCCAATCTAGCCTGATAACAGTCTGCCAGTATCCTATGTCTAAGGAGACTAGAGATGGAATCCGACCTCACATTTTGCACCTCTTCCAGTTGGGGATTCTGCAAAAATGTCAGTCTGCATGGAACACCTCACTCCTCCCGTGCGGAAGCCTGGACCTAATGACTATTGACCTGTCCAGGACCTCAGGGAAGTGAATAAGCAGGTAACCAATCTCCACCCGACAGTCCCCAATCCATATAATCTGTTG
Source organism: Mus minutoides (assembly GCA_902729485.2). Taxonomy (NCBI): domain Eukaryota; kingdom Metazoa; phylum Chordata; class Mammalia; order Rodentia; family Muridae; genus Mus; species Mus minutoides. Next base: position 258,867 of record LR753347.1, on the reverse strand, counting down.
AATAATCCTTGCCTCCCTCCAGAGCTTGATACACAGTGTTAGATCTCAAAGATGCCTTCTTCTGCCTGTCCCTGGCTACCAGGAGTCAGGAATAATTTGCCTTTGAATGGAAGGACCCAGACTTGGGCATGACGGGCCAACTCACCTGGACACACCTGCCCCAAGGCTTCAAGAACTTTTCCACCATCTCTGATGAAGCCATCCACCAAGACTTGGCCACGTTCCGGGCAGCCAACCCCCAGGTAACCCTCTTACAGTACATAGATGACCTTCTTTTAGCTGCTTTCAGCAAAGACCTGTGCTTACAAGAAACAGAGTGCTTCCTCACTGAACTGGGAGAACTGGGCTACAGTGCCTCAGCTAAACAGGCCCAAATCTGCAGCTAGCAGGTTAGTTACCTGAGGTATCTGCTCAAGGGAGGAAAGATGTGGCTGTCAGAAGCTAGAAAAGAAACTGTGTTCTATATTCCACCGCACACCAACCAGAAACAAGTCAGAGAGTTTTTGGGCATGGCAGGTTTTTATCGCCTATGGATACCTGGATTCGCTGAGATGGCAGCTCCATTATACCCACTCACTAAGAACAAACAGCCTTTTGCCTGGGGAGAAAAAAAGCAATGGGCTTTTGATGCCATTAAGACAACCTTAATATCACAGCCCCAGCCCTGGGTCTCCCAGATGTGACCAAGCCCTTCCATTTGCTTGTGGCAGAAAATAAGGGCATAGCAAAATGGGTCTTGACCCAGAAGCTGGGACCATGGAAAAGACCGGTAGCGTATCTGTCCAAAAAGGTAGACCCAGTGGCAGCAGGGTGGCCCGCCTACCTGAGGATTGTGGCTGAGGTTGCTGTACTGGTTAAAGATGCAGACAAATTAACTATGGGACAGGACTTGGTAGTATCTGTTCCACACCCTTTGGCGAGCATGGTCTGCCAGCCACCAGATCCGTGGCTCACCAATGTTCGTATGACATACTATCAGACTTTGTTGCTCAACTCTGACAGAACTACATTTGCACCCTCTATGGGCCTGAACCCGGCCACTCTGTTCCCAGATCCTGACCTTGAGCCTCCTATTCATGACTGCCAGCAAGTGCTTGCTGAAGCACATGGTTGGCATAAAGATTTGTCTGATCAGCCCTTAGAGGACGCTGAGGCCACTTGGTTCACTGATGGGAGCAGTTTCCTGGAAGGAGAGACTCAGAGAGCGGGAGCTGCCGTAGTAGATGGACAACAGTCATGTGGGCATAAGCTCTGCCTGAAGGGACCTCTACCCAAAAGGCTGGGCTCATTGCTCTCACCAAGGCCCTCGAGTTGGAGGAAGGCAAGAAGATCAACATCTAAACGGACAGCCGGTATGCCTTCGCCACAGCACATGTTCATGGGGCCACCTACAAGGAGCAAGGGCTGCTAACCTCCAGAGAAAAAGAGATTAGACACAGAACTGAGATTCTGGCCCCGTTAGAAGCCCTGCAGAAGCCAGCAAAAGTAAGTCCAGGCCACCAGAAGAGCGACTCCCCTGTAGACAGAGGAAATAACCTGGGAGACCAACCAGGAGCCCAGAGCAGTGGTCTCAAGACCACTTGGTGGGTAAAGCTTCTACCCATCCTGAAAAGTATCTACAAACACTAGAAGGTACTAGAAGCCATACTTGCCCAGTTTTACTTCAGTGAAGTCCATTTCCCAGTAAGCTCCTGGTCTATCTCCTCAGAGTCTCTTACTGAGGGCAGCTTTGCTTCTGCAAACATTTACCTTTTGACAGGGCACGCAGTTGTGAACGATTTGTGATGGTGGTCCAAGACCCAAGCTCCGGCACTCTGCTGAAGAGCTGGCAATCATCTCAAAAGATCCCAATAACCGCCTCCATCGAGAACTCTGAAGCTCGGTGTGGTGGCGCACGCCTTTAATCCCAGCACTCGGGAGGCAGAGGCAAGCGGATTTCTGAGTTCAAGGCCAGCCTGGTCTACAAAGTGAGTTCCAGGACAGCCAAGGCTACACAGAGAAACCCTGTCTCGATTAAAAAAAAGAAAAGAAAAGAAGAAGAAGAAGAAGAAGGAGGAGGAGGAGGAGGAGGAGGAGGAGGAGGAGGAGGAGGAGGAGGAGGAGAAAGAGAACTTTGGTACATGCCATGAGGAAAGAAGATTCTACCACAATAACAAACACAATGATAAGACAAATGCATCAATGGACTCATCTGGGGGTAAGCAAGCTAATTCAAACTGCTATGAAATCTAAGTATTATATTCCAGGATTAAAACCTGGTGGAACAAATCGTTCACAACTGCGTGCCCTGTCAAAAGGTAAATGTTTGCAGAAGCAAAGCTGCCCTCAGTAAGAGACTCTGAGGAGATAGACCAGGAGCTTACTGGGAAATGGACTTCACTGAAGTAAAACCGGGCAAGTATGGCTTCTAGTACCTTCTAGTGTTTGTAGATACTTTTCAGGATGGGTAGAAGCTTTACCCACCAAGCAGGAGACAGCCTCCTTAGTTGCCAAGAAGATACTGGAAGAGATCTTTCCTTGGTTTGCAGTACCCAAGGTAATAGGGTCAGACAACTGCCTTCATTGCCAAGGTAAGTCAGGGAGTGGTCAAGTATCTAGAGGTCGATTGGAAATTACATTGTATCTATAGACCTCAAAGTTCAGGGCAGGTAGAAAGAATGAATAGAACTCTAAAGGGGACTTTGACTAAAATTAACCATGGAGACTGGCACAGACTGGCTGGTACTCCTTCCCCTAGCCCTGTTTAGAGTCAGTTTGACTCCCTTTGAAATCCTGTATGGGACCCCAGTGCCCCTAACTCTACTTGGGGTCGTTATTGAGCCAACCTGCCATTGTAATGATGATTTATATGCTAGGTTAAAAGGTCTACAGGTGGTGTGAAAAGAAGTGTGGTCCCAGTTGGCAGCTGCCTACGAACTCAGCACCCCTGAGGCATCACATTGGTTCCAGGTTGGAAACTCAGTCTACGTGAGGTGACATCGTGCCCAGATGCTTGAGCCTCGGTGGAAAGGACCCTACTTAGTACTGCTGACCACTCCAACAGCTGTAAAAGTGGACGGAATCACTGCCTGGATACATGCCTCTCATGTGAAGCCTGCCCCCTCAACAGAAATCAGAGTTCCAGAAAGGGGGGTATTCTGATACTCAGAAGGCACCTTCAACATCTCCTCCATATGTAGACAAGCATGAGAGAGACCCATGGGGAGGTTGCTCTACCCGATTTGATAGAAGCATGCATGCTCCAAACCCACCCCTTCTATGTCTGTCCTGGGTTCCACCAGAGACAGAGGTAGGGCTGACTTCTCCAAGAGCTGGGGTTGTGAGATTTCAGGTGAGGCCTACTGGGACCCCACCTCGAGCTGGGATTATGTTAAAGTAGAAGCCGATTATACCCTAGAGCCCTACGTGCCTGGAGGAAAATATGTAGCTGAGTGTGCTGACTGGTGCCATCCGCTCCGTATAACCTTCACTGAACCAGGGAAGCCAGCTAGCTCTAGAATGGACAAAAGCCTACACCTGGGGTCTTAGGCTTTACAAAGAAAGATATGATGACAGATTGTTGTTCACTTTCAAATAAAGACCCCCTACACTCCTTTGGGCCCCAACAAAGACTTGGCCCCAGTTAAGATAAACCCCAGACCATCACCACCACCCCATTTGCATGGTACTGAGACCCCTTTGAAGAGAGTCATCAAGACTGCTCCCCTCAACCCGCCTAAGCAATCTCACTTGACCCATCTAGTTCAAGAGTCTTTCAGAGTTATTAATAGCACTAACCCTGAAGCTACTAAATCATGTTGGCTCTGTTATGACGTGGTGCCCCTTATTATGAAGGCATGACATTTATAAAGGCAGTCAACCACTCTGATGATGCCACAACATGCTGTTGGAAACAATAGAGCGCTAGGCTCACCTTGACTGTGTCACTATCACTGGGCAAGGACTGTGTCACTATCACTGGGCAAGGACTGTGTCACTATCACTGGGCAAGGACTGTGTCACTATCACTGGGCAAGGACTGTGTCACTATCACTGGGCAAGGACTGTGTCACTATCACTGGGCAAGGACTGTGTCACTATCACTGGGCAAGGACTGTGTCACTATCACTGGGCAAGGACTATGTGTAGGAACAGTCCCCCCCACACACACACACATAACCACCTATGAATCAAGCCATGTCCAATAATCGATCCACTGGCTATCTCTTACCTCCGCCAGGTGTAGCAGCATATGTCTTTAATCCTTGAGGGTTGGAAAGAGGGCAGAGGCAGGTAAAGCTCTGAGTTTGAAACCAGATTGGTCTACAGAAATGGAGTCCAGTTAGTCAAGATACACAGTGAAACCCTTTCTCCAAACATAAAAACAATAAAAATTAATCTTTAAAAAAACAGCCTGGTGGTGACAGCATTGGCATAAGCCTTGAATTCCAGCACTTGGGAGGTAGAGGTAGGAGTTCCAGGCCAATCTGGTGCACAAAAGAGTTCCAGGGCCGGGCAGTGGTGGCACACACCCAGCACTTGGGAGGCAGAGGTAGGCGGATTTCTGAGTTCAGTCTCAGGCCAGCCTGGTCTACAGAGTGAGTTCCATGTCAGCCAGAGCTACACAGAGAACCCCTGTCTCGGAAAAAAAAACAAACCAAACTAAAAAAAAAAAAAAACCTAAAACAAACAAACAAATCAACAACAAAAAACAACAGAGAAGTTGGGTGTGGTTGCTTTTAATCCCCAAACAAAAACTAAAAACACAAACATAAAGGAGAGAGGAAAGTGAGAGATGAGGGGACAGGTGGCCCTCTTCTCTTAAAAGAAGATGGGCAAAACGTCACCGAACAATTAGTAACCTAGCATTTGGAGTACACATTAGATAACAGGTTTTTAAAGAATTTATCTGGGGTGGGGATGAGGGTGCACATGTGTAAGCCAGAGGCCAACCTTGGATGTCACTTCTCCGGAGCTGTCCGCCTTGTTTCTTGAGGCGGTTTCTCTCCCAGAGCCTGAAGCTCCTTGACTAAGCAGGCTGGTCAGGAATCTCCCCTTCTCCAGCACCAGGGTTATAGGCATACACCACACACCCACATTTGCACAGGAGCTCTGGCTGAGCTCAGGTCCTCACATGCGCTGGGCAGCACTGCTAACAATTGAACTGTTTCGCAGTACCCTTCCTTCCTAAGCACCAGCATCCTAGAATCTATGGGCAACTGGAGGTAAAAACTTGGGAAAGATAATTAAATAAAAATTAGGTCTCTGTGGAGGGCGGAGTGGGATGAAAATCTCTGAACCTCAAGCCCAAGGAAGTAATGGAGCTGTCACTCAGCAAGGCGCAAGCACAAGGTGCCATCTGACACCACCTTCACCTTGAGCTCAAAACTCGGGAGCCTTACTTTCAGTTGTTTCAGCAGGCCCACCTGTTGCACTGTCACAGTGGCCTTGGAGAATGGTCACTGCAAAGGTTTTGCAGAAGAAACCCAGGCTCTGGCTGTGTATGGTGACTTCCTCTCTCTGGGGATTTGATTGCTTGAGATACTTGGGTATAAAGGGGCCAGAATGTGTTCACTTTTCCATGACTCAGCAGCAGTGACATTAGGAAATGCTGATATGGAAAATGAAGAAAAAAGGCCAGTATCAGCGAAGGCAGGAGAATGAGGCTCATCTCCATTAAGTACCAGGTGCTGGGTACAGGTCCCTTGAAGAGCAGCATGGCCCACTGACCCACCAGACCACACCCCCACGTCTAGAGCTGTAGAGTAAGGACTGAGGCAAAGAGGCCGGCCACCTCTCCTGCCCTGAGACCTGAGCTAAGATGCAGCACCTGCAGAGAGCTAGCAGGCAACCATGGAGCCCCGCGCCCAGGGGCCGGCTGGGGGCGGGGCCTTGGAGGGGCAGCCGCGCCTGCGCACTCCCTTGAAGGCCTGGCAGCCACAGGTGCCCATTACTCATCACTTTCCCCAGAGCTTCTGGTAATATTCCTCCGCCTCCCAGGGAGTCGCCCTTGGGATCTGAAAGTGGCTCTGCCGAGCCTCCGCCCACACAGGTTCCACCACTCACAGATCCAACCACAGCCCCTAACCAGAACGCCATGCCCCTTGCTGACACGTGCATCTTCCTTTTTTCACTCTTCCCCCCAAATTCCACCTCCTTGTCCTAGTCTGTCCTAATCTTACTTCCTATTGACTCTTTTTTTTTTAAAGATTTATTTTATTTATTATATGTAAGTACACTGTAGCTGTCTTCAGACACTCCAGAAGAGGGCGCCAGATCTCGTTACGGATGGTTGTGAGCCACCATGTGGATGCTGGGATTTGAACTTATCACCTTCGGAAGAGCAGTCGGGTGCTCTTACCCGCTGAGCCATCTCACCAGCCCCTATTGACTCTTTTTTTTTTTTTTTTGGTTTTTCGAGATGGGGTTTCTCTGTATAGCCCTGGCTGTCCTGGAACTCACTTTGTAGACCAGGCTGGCCTCGAACTCAGAAATCCTCCTGCCTCTGCCTCCCGAGTGCTGGGATTAAAGGCGTGTGCCACAAGGCTTCCCGTTGACTTGCCCTGCAGCCAGTGATCTAAATGAACTGTGGCTCCAAAATCCCAAATGGGCCAGCCAGAGTACACAGGGCCAATCTTTACCTCCTAGCTCCAGCAAGGCTTTTTTTGTTGTTGTTTTTTTTTTAAGGAAAAAAAAATCGTGCTAGCTGGAAAGAGTCCCAAACTTATAATGCACTTTCCTTTCCATTGACTCCCAAGAGCCCCCTGGTAGACTGTGGCCCAGGTCCTGGGTCTGAACTACTACTTTCTCCTTCTTCTTCTTCTTCTTCTTCTTCTTCTTCTTCTTCTTCTTCTTCTTCTTCTTCTTCTTCTTCTTCTTCTTCCTCCTCCTCCTCCTCCTCCTCCTCTTCCTCCTCCTCCTCCTCCTTCTTCTTCTTCTTCTTCTTCTTCTTCTTCTTCTTCTTCTTCTTCTTCTTCTTCTTCTTCTTCTTCTTTTCTCCTCCTCCTCCTCCTCCTCCTCCTTCTTTTTGGTTTTTGGAGATAGGGTTTCTCTTTGTATCCCTTTCTATCCTGGAACTCACTGTAGATCAGGCTGGCCTCAAACTCAGAAATCATCAGTCTGGCCTCAAACTCAGAAATCCCGACTGTCTCTGCCTCCCAAGTGCTGGGATTAAAGGTGTGCACACCACTGCCCAGCTTCTCCTTTTTTCTTATTTATTTATTTATTTATTTTTATTTGGTTTCTGGAGACAGGGTCTCTCTGGTTAGCCTTAACTGTCCTAGAACTCACAGAGATCTGCCTGCCTCTGCACATGCCATTGTTACCCAACTCAAACAAGCACTTTGGAATGTTTACCATGACGAGGCCATCCCAGATGTGACTGCTCCTTAAGCATCCATCCACCTCCGCAGAAAGTCAGCACCCATCCCACCTGCCATGCCAGACTAAAATCTGAGACCCCTCACTTTCCTGGAGGCTCCTTTCCAGAGCACTCTTGCTTCCAAGCACACTACTCAGAGGGACTGCAGTCTGCACCCAGCACCTAGGTCAAATTTCCAGCTGCCACACCCAAGTGGCACTTGTGTCAAGCGAGAATCAACTCTATCTGCCAGAGCCCAGGGAGTTGGTATCACCTGGCATTCTGGCTTCAAGTGGGAATGCAGATACAAACAAGGGACAACTTGTTTGTATCAGATGTCCCTCTCTGTATCTTCAAATGAAGACTGTCTCAAAATGCTCTTGACCTTGTGACTTTCCTTTGAGGCACCAGAACGGCCCAGTACCCTAAAGGTTAAGGGGTAAGGCTCGGTAAGGCAGGGAAATTAAGAGCCACCTCCGAGTCTGTGAGAATTGTACACCCAAGTCCCTGGATTCATGCAGCAGTTCCCAAGGTGCCTCTTTTTCAGCCAACAGAGACATGGTGTCTAGAGACTGCCATCGACATCTGAAGATGGTTGAACCAATCTCCAGTGGGGTCAAGCCTTTTGATACTTAATGCCTCTTTGATCAAAGCTAAAAGGCTGTTTCAAGGGTTTTCTCTTTGTCCCAGTCTAAGGGGAATATGACAACTTCAGAAAAAAATTGTTCTGGAAAAAAGCCAAGGCATGGCAGACATGCCCTCCCTGCTTTAGAATAGTCTTCTGGAAAAAGTCTCCATCAGCCCCTCCCCCAGCCCATAAGCTGGCACACCAGCTGCAGCAGCAGCAGCAGCAGGGAAGACCCACAGAGGCCCGCTGTCTCTGAAGCAAACCCTGCAGCTGTGAAAGCTCTGTCCCCAACCCAGCCTCACCTCCCAGCTGCAGAACTTGAAGTATTCTCTTATGCCTCTGTAGCCTCGTTTTTTGAAAGAGAGACCCAACTGCATCCTACTTCGTAGGATTTGATGGGAGGCTTCTAGAAGAGACTGCTTACCCCAGTGCCTGCCACAGAGTTAAGTGTCTGAGTAAGAAGCGCTTTACTCCAGAGGAAACTAGTAATTAAGGAGTCCCTAAAAGTCCCATGTGAGCTATTACGCATGCACTTATCCATCTTATAAGTGTTTATAGACACCTTTAAAAACTAACTATCGTCGCAACATCTCGGGGGTGTAAGGTGCGTATGGCAGAGCGACAGTCCTCCAGGCCAAAGGCGTTCTCCCAAGCTCTCGAAGAGCAGTCCCTGGCCTCTGAACGTCAATGGTACCCCTCCTAGGGACGAATGGCTGCAGGCCAACCTGGTATGGACAGTCAGCACCGGGACTGATATTCAACCCCCGCAAGGTGATCAGCTTTTGCGAGTAAGGAATAAATGTGCACTTCTGAGCCCTGGAGCCCGAGTGGCCTCGCGCTGGCCTTCCAAGCGACGTGAGGCCTGCTCAAAAGCCAGGGCCGTGGGGGTTCAGGGCGGGCACGGGAGTCGGTGACAGGAGGATAGGCGGCGGGGACCTCTCACCAGGTCCTGGCCGTCCGCAAAGCCAGGCCTCCCCTGCTCCCAGCAGCTAGACCATAATCCCCGCTCTAGTGGCTCAGCCACCGGCAGCAGGCAGCAGCCATCAGAAACTCACCTGCCGTCGCAACCGCGCCACCTGTCAGTCAAGCGCGCCCACCGCGGCGCTGCGTAGAATCTTGTGGCTCTGCCTGCTACGCCCCGCCTCCTCACCGTCAGACGTCCAATCGGGAAAGCCTATTCCAGGAGCGGGGGCGGTGTCACAGGTCACGGCCTACAAGAGGGCGGTACCGGGCACGCCGGAGGCGTGGCCGTGCGAGTGGTGAGTGCCCAAGCATGCCGGGAGTAGGGGGAGTGGCCGTGCTGCTGGGGCGTGACCATATGGTTCGAAGGCAGTACTGCCGACGGTGAGCGTGGTCACTCGCTGGGGCGTGGTCGAGGGTGTGGCCACGTCCCAGCGAATACCTGCTCTTGCTTTTCGGAGTTCGGAGTGGGTGCCTGCCCTGCTGAGGCGGGGCCGTACGGGCTTGGGGTGTGGCCTGGCAAGGCGGAGGCGGGTCTGAGTGCAACCGGCGCTCTGACGACACTTTTGCGCGCCGGAAGAGAGAGGTTCCCTGGACTACGCGTCTGGTAACACAGCTCCAAGGGTCTGGTTCTGCTATGCGGATCACCGGGAAGACATTCCGCCGGCGCCGGGCTGACTCGGAGTCGGAGGAGGATGAACAAGAATCAGAGGAGGTTCGGTACGTGTTGCTGAGACAGGCTTGGGACTGGCTACTGGCCAGCGCCACGCAGAGGCTCCTAGGGATAAGGCCACATTATCCCGCGCGGCTGGGAGAGGTGCCCCGGGGTCGCATGGGTCTGACTGCCCATGACCACCGGGTCAGGGACTCGGTAAAGGGACATGTCCTTAGAACGGAGTTTGGCTTTTGAGTTCCGCAGGTCTCTCAACCTGTGCGTCACTTTTTATTCCTTTTTTTTTTTCCTCCCAGGCTAAAACTGGAAGAAACCCGAGAGGTGCAGAACTTGCGGAAGAGGCCAAATGGGGTGAGGTGGGTGCCACGGGGGTGGTCGCGGCATCATTGATGAAAAAAATTTCCAGCTAGGGGCGCAGTCACAAATCCCTCCTTTGACATATAATCCCTTCTCTTGACATACAGTTCCACTGATCATAGAGGGAACAAAGGTTCTTTACAAATGTTTGTTACATGCCCTGAACCTGATGATCACTGGGTCTGCTCCAGGTCACTAACTCGAATTTTTAGTTGGACTGATGAATTGTGATTGACAACGTGTTAAAAGATAAGAATTTAAGCTGGGCGTGGTGGTGCATGCCTTTAATCCCAGCACTCGGGAGGCAGAGGCAGGCGGATTTCTGAGTTCGAGGCCATCCTGGTCTACAAAGTGAGTTCCAGGACAGCCAGGGCTACAGAGAAACCCTGTCTTGAAAAAACAAACAAACAAACAAACAAACAGATAAGAATTTGGAAAACGTAGGCAAAAAAGTATAATAAATAAACAATAGCCTGGTTTGGTGCAATCCTATCACAGGGAGTTTGAGGGCAACCTAGGCTGCATCACAAGACCCTATATTTTAAGAAGAATAAAGAAAAAGAAAAAAAAAACTTGAGGTAGAGAGACAGCATTTATAACAATATTTCCATTTATTTCCCACCTATTTCTTTTTTAGTTTTGACAATCATAATCAATTTTATGTCTACTTTTATCCCATGCTTTTAAAGAATTAAATCATATTACTGTGAGCCTCTGACCATGGTGTGTGTTTTCCAGAAAACCTTTTTAGATGGCTGCATCGTGTGCATTGCCAGGGTGTGCACTATGACTTGTTACCAGATTGTCTGGGTTTGTGTGGTGCCTCACACCTAGACCCCCAGACTTAAGAAACTGAAACAGTGGGATTACCATGAGTTTGATGTCAGCCGGGCCTACAGAGTAAAACTGATCTCAGCATCAAGGCCTATCCTAGTGGCATCCCTGTAGTCCCAGCTACGTGGGAAGGTCACAGGTCTAGGGCCTGCCTGAACACCTATGAGACCAGTGTCACGAAGTAAACAAGAAATGGGGGAGAGCTTCGTGCTGCTGTGCTTGCTCGGTCCCTGACAAGCCGTGACTTCAGGTTCTAGGGTTATTTGGATAAATTTCACTATCAGAGAAAGCTGCAGAGGGTACTCTCGGGCATATGTCTTCTATTACACTTCCCTTGACTGGCAGAACCTTACCCTGTGACTTCCAGAATATCAAATGGCTTTTCCTGAGTGTGTGCCTCTTACCCCACCCCCATTCCACCATTCACAGAGAGCAGAGCACTGGGTTCTTCTTTGGCTTTTGTAACTACTGCCCCACTACTTTCTCAGTTATGCAAACCCAATTGTCTCAGTTTGCTTCCTACTGCTGTGACCAGGACCAAAACTACTTGTACCCTTCCTGATCATACTCAGTTATTGGGGGAATCATGGCAGGGACTGAAGCAGAGACTGGAGGACACTGCTTCCTGGCTTGTTCACATCCAGCTATCTTGTACAACACAGGACCACCTACACCCAGGGGGAGAAGCACTGTACATAGGAGCATGTTCTCAATTGAAGTTTCTTCTTCCCAGACAATTCCAGCTTATGTCAGATCAACAAAAAACTAGCCAGCACACTGATTTCTTCCTTGTCTTTGTGTTGTTTCTTTTTCTGTGATTTGGTTTCTTTTGCTCAGTGCGGCTGCCCTGCTGGTAGGAGAGAAGGTTCAAGAGGAAACTACTCTGGTGGTAAGTGTTGGCTCCTCTCTGTTGCTGTTCTTCTTCTTTTTTTTTTTTTTAAGATTTTTTTTTCCCTCGTTCTGGTCAACCTTGCTCACTCTGGTCTGCCCTGCTCGCTCCGGCCGGCCCCGCTCGCTCTGGTCGGTCCCACTTGCTCTCTCCTGTCCAAGGATTCGTTTATTATTATTATTCATAAGTACTCTGTAGCTAACTTCAGACTCACCAGAGGAGGGCGTCAGATCTCATTACGGGTGGTTGTAAGCCACCATGTGGTTGCTAGGATTTGAACTCATCACCTTCGGAAGAGCAGTCAGGTGTTCTTACCCGCTGAGCCATCTCACCAGCCCAAAGATTTATTTATTTATTATATGTAAGTACACTGTAGCTGTCTTCAGACACTCCAGAAGAGGGCATCAGATCTCATTACGGATGGTTGTGAGCCACCATGTGGTTGCTGGGATTTGAACTCAGGACCTTCAGAAGAGCAGTTGGTGCTCTTAACCACTGAGCCATCTCTCCAGCCCCTATAACCATGGTACCAGAGATAGCTCAGAGTGTTTGTTATGTAAGCACAAGAGTCCGTGTTTGGATTCCCTGGCATCCCCTGAAAACCTAGGCACGGTGGCACATGCCTATAATCTGAGCACTGGGGAGGCAGAGAGAATAATGTAGCTAAATAAGCAAGCTAAGAGAACCTCTCTCGCCGTATAAGTCAAAGGGCTGAGGAAATGGCTCTGAGGCTAACGACGTGCTAATGTTGTTGCTGAGTCAGGCTCCTCGCACCCACATAATAGCCATATATGATAGCTTACATCTGTATTCCTACCAGGGGGTCTGGTGGAGTCATGTGGATCTCTAGAGCTGGCTGGCCAGCCAGTCTACCCAAATCAGTAGCTCCCCTGTCTCTGAAATTTAAGGTGGAAAGTGATTGAGACAGATGCCTGAGTTTGGCCGCTTGCCTCCACAACCACACAAAATACACAATTACATATACATTCAGAGAAATTAAAAAGAAAAAAGAAAAACATGGTGAAAGATTGATGAGAACACACAGTGTTAACATCTGGCTTGCACGTGTGTGCACATACATGTTCATGTGCACCAGCACACTCGATGATCACACTAACTGAGCTACTGTTGTTCTAGATGAGTCCTCTAAGCTGTGTGCTTTTCTGCAGGATGATCCTTTCCAAATGGCGACAGGTGGCATGGTCGACATGAAGAAACTGAAGGAGCGGGGCAAAGACAAGTAAGAGGAGGAAGTGGGATGCAGACACTGTCGCCTGGGCCTGAGTGCACAGGGACGGGGAGGGACACCCCACATTGAGCTTACCATAAGTGTGCCAAGGTATAAACAACCCCTAGGATGGCTCAGAACCAAGAGAGAAGAGTTCTTCTATAAAAGGGCCTTGTTCGTTATTTCAAACATGGGGAGAAGCTTTGCATGAAAACATAGTTAGAAAATAATATACTGAAAACCCAGCACTCTGCAGGGAACACAGAAGGATTAGGAGTTCATGGTCAGCCTGGGCTGCACTAGACCCTCTCTGAATAAAGCAAACAATGAGAAAATGTGTAAGTGTATTTAAGTAACTAGGGCATAACAAGTAAAGCTGAGGGCCTGAGGTGAGATCCCTGACCCTCACATAAAAGCCAGGTGGGGCAGCATGTATCTGTAACCCCAATATCAGGTAAGTATCCTGAGCCTTGCTGGCCTCACGTCTAGCCAAGATAATGAGCTTTGGGTTAGTGAGAGACAGAGGGGGAAGCTAAGGGAGGGCACGCTGACATAACCTTCCACACACAGAAACGTACCTGTTATAAAAGTGTGCAAAAGATACAGAGAAACCCTGTCTCAAAAAAACAAAAACAAAACAACAAAAAAAAGTTTGCAAAAGAAAGCATGCATTCAGACTAGAGAGATGGCTCAGTGGTTAAGAGCACTGACTGCTCTTCCAGAGGTCCTGAGTTCAATTCCCAGCAGCTACATGTGGCTCACTAGAACCTGGTACCCTTTTCTAGTGTGTCTGAAGAGTGTGACAGTGTACTCACATACATACATAAATAAATAAATCTTAAAAAAAAAATGCGCTCATTCCCCAAAGTCTCAGCCAACGTTGCCTTCCTGCATGCATATGTGTCTAGCATTCTGTCACTTTACATACCATCCTGTGTCGTATGTTTTCATGTGTGTTCTGTGGTAACTTGGCATCAATGACTGTGACCTGCTCCTTACTCTCAGGGTCAGTGAAGAGGAGGATCTGCACCTGGGGACATCGTTTTCTGCAGAGACCAACCGGAGGGATGAGGATGCAGACATGTAGGTACCAGTGAATCTGTCTGTGAGGGCTGGAGCTGAACCCAGCCAGACATTCAGACGTGTCTGCTCACAAACGGGGGTTCTCGTGGTTTTTTGGCTGTGTCGTCCCCACTTCTCAGGCTTGGAATCTGGGAAAAGTTTCAAAGGTGGTTCTCTGTTTGCATTTATATTTCTGCCCTCTCTCTTTACACTCTCAGCCCTTGCCTTTCTTGATTAGTGATATTTCCTCAAAACACAAGGATTATCATGTACTTATCAATCTTTTTCTTTTTCTTTTCTTTCTTTCTTTTTTTTTTTTTNCCTCCTGAGTGCTGGGATTAAAGGCATGTGCCACCACGTCCGCCTGGTGACACATATTTAATCTCAGCAGTTGATAGAAGCTGGCAGGTCTCTGAGTTTGAGACCAGCCTGGTCTACATAAAGAATTCAAGGTGCCAGGCATAGTGGTGCGCGTCTTTAATTCCACCACTCGGGAGGCAGAGGCAGGCGGATTTCTGAGTTCGAGGCCAGCCTAGTCTACAGAGTGAGTTCCAGGACAGCCAGGACTATACAGAGAAACCCTGTCTCAAAAACCAAAAAAAAAAAAAAAAAAAGAATTCAAGGCTAGTCATGGCTTTACAATGAGAGGCTAGCTCAAAAATCTCCTCCACATTTGTAAAACGGCTAGCTTTTTTTTTTTTTTTTTTAGAACAATGACCAGTTCTCTTAAGTCCCTGCCAGTCCTGCTCCTACTTGCCAGCCCAGCCCCTTCAGATGGCTCTCCCAACCGCTCCTCCCTCAGTTCTCAAACACTTGGCTTAAACATTCCCTTCTCCAGTTTCCCCAACTGAGCTCAGCTTCTCCTGTCTCACCTGTCTCCTTAGAATATCTTCTCCACCAGCTGCCTTCTCTTCTCACTTGCCAACCCCATCCCCTGCCTCAGCTAGCTTTCTTATACCCTGTTTTGTTCCCAGAAATCCTAGAGGCAACCAACACTGAAGGTTATAGGGTCACGTAGTTCTAATAGCTAAGAATTTTTAAAGGGACAGTTGACCAGCAACTGGGGATCCTTTAAAGGGCGAGGCGCACAAGATAATGCACACTACACACATTGATTGGTGAAATGGGTCAGTGGATAAAGATGTCTTCTGCCAGCCTTATGACTGTGTTTAAATCTCCAGGACCCTCATAATAGAGGGATAGAGCCAACTCCTCTGACTTTACATGTGTTGTGGTACACGTGTTCTCACAATACATAGATAACATAAAATTAAATGTAAAATGTTCTTCATTAAAGATGCTAATTAGCAGTTGCATTGTTATGGCCATTCTGGTCCACTGAATCTGTAGTCCCCCTTCTCAGGATGAAGTACATTGAGACGGAGCTGAAGAAGAGGAAGGGGATTGTGGAGCAAGAGGAACAGAAGGCCAAGCCCAAGAATGCTGAGGACTGCCTATATGAGCTGCCAGAGAACATCCGAGTCTCTTCTGCCAAGAAGACTGAGGAGATGCTGTCCAATCAGATGCTGAGTGGCATCCCTGAGGTGGACCTGGGCATAGAGTAAGTCTCCCAACCCTGGCTGTGCCCTGCCCGCCCTCGGGAAGAGCTGTTGCAGTTAGCAGTTACACAGACAAGCATTTGCCTAGCATTCCTAAGGCCTGGGTTATGGGAGATGGCTCAGTAAGGTACTTGTCATGCAAGCATGAGGACTTCAGTTTGATCCCCCGCACCCACACCTGGTGTGCCAGGTGTATTGGGGCACTCTGGGCAGCTGGAGATTAGAGAGCCATTAGGCTCATTGTTCAGCTAGCCTAGCCTGCTTAGTGAGTTTCAGGCCAATGAGAGACCCTGCCTCAAAGAAATGTGGTGTGTGGCTCCTGAGGGACTATCCTGAGGTTGCCCTCTGGCTGCACATGCACACAGAAGCACACACATGTTCACAGGGTTATGGAAATCCTTCTTGGTATCCTTGGAAACCTACAGATAAGCCCTCTCAGACAAGCCATCTCCAGGGCTTTCTTGTCACCCCTGGTCCCTGTAGCTGAAGAGACTTAAGGGTTCCTGGCCTGTAGAGGCAAAAGTGTCTCCTTAGCCTTCACAGCCTCTCCTTTAATGAGCCTCCCTGCTCCTCTGTAAGAGGCTGGCCCATCCCTCCTTTGTGAGCCAGTTTCACTTACTGGGAACAAGTACAGAGGTCAGCAGCAGCCTTGCTGAAAGTAAAGTGTTATGAGGCTTGTGGACTCTGGTCTCTTTCTGGCCTGGCAAGCTTTGAACCTTAGGCAGCCTGCTTTGTTCTCATGGGAAATGATCTCTTTCTCTCTCTCTTTTTAAAATTTACTTTTATTTATGTGCATTAATGTCTGTATGAAGGTATCATCTTGGAGTTACAGACAGTTGAAAGATGCAGTGTGGGTGTGGGGAATTGAAGCCTGGTCCTCTGGAAGAGGAGTCAGTACTTTTACGCATTGGGTCATCTCACTGCCTAACCTTGCCAGCCCCATGGGACATGTTTGTTTGGTTAGTTTTTTGAGACAGGGTTTCTCTGTAGCACTGGCTGTCCTGGAACTCACTCTGTAGACCAGGCTGGCCTCGAACTCAGAAATCCGCCTGCCTCTGCCTCACGCCCAGCCTTCATTTTTGTTTTTTAAGACAGGGTTTCTCAGTGTAGCCCTGGCTGTACTGGAACTCACTTTGTAGACCAGGTTGGCCTCTACTCAGACAGAGATCTGCCTGCCTCCTCCTCTATAGTGTAGGGATGAAAGGTGCATCCTGAGTTCAAATCCCAGCAAGCACATGGTGGCTCACAACCATCCGTAATGAGATCCTATGTCCTCTTCTGGGTTTCTGAACTCAGCTACAGTGTACTCACATATAATAAATAAATCTTTAAAAAAAAAAAAAAAAAAAAGAGGGCTGGAGAGATGGCTCAGCGGTTAAGAGAACTGTCTGCTGTTCCAGAGGTCCTGAGTTCAATTCCTAGTACCTACATAGTGGTTTATGACCGTCTATAAAGGGATCGGAGGCCCTCTTCTGGCTTGCAGGCATAATGCAGCAGAGCACTCATACATACAATAAATAAACAACAAAAAATTTAAAAAGGAAGGGGGGAGGCTGGCTGGCTGTAGTGGCACCAGCCTTAAATCCCTGCACTGGGGAGGAGGAGGTAGGAGGATCTCTTAGTAGAGGTCAGCCTGGTCTACAGAGTGAGTCCCAGGGCTACACAGAAACCCTATCTGGGAAAACCAAAAGGAAAGAAGGAAAGGCATGAAGCAGGCTGGGGCACTGTAGAGTGCTATGGTCTGTGACAAGCTTCTCCTGGTGCACTGGGACTGGCCAGCCTCACCAGTCAGTTCCAAAGGTGTGATGGCATTATGTGAGGTGTGGCTCTCTCTTCACATAGCGCTAAAATAAAAAACATCATTTCCACGGAGGATGCCAAGGCCCGGCTGCTGGCAGAACAGCAGAACAAGAAGAAGGATAGCGAGACATCTTTTGTGCCCACCAACATGGCTGTGAACTATGTGCAGCACAACCGATGTGAGTGCCCTGCCTGCCCCGCCCCATGAGTCCCTGGGGCCCCGCCTCCTGCCTCACGCTTGTTCTTCTCTTTTCAGTTTATCACGAGGAGCTTAATGCACCCATCCGAAGAAACAAAGAAGAGCCCAAAGCCCGGCCCTTGCGAGTGGGTGACACAGAAAAGCCAGAGCCTGAACGTGAGTACAGTGTGGACAGCACTCGGGTGGCTCTTGGAGGCAGGATCATGCTGGGCAGGGCAGTGCTTAGGCCCTAGACCCCCTTCTAAGGACCTTCCCCGTTCCAAACTGTGGTTCCTCCTGGATAAAGTGAGAAGTGTAGAGTCAGTGGTTGGTTGCTCTGAGGCTCCCAAGCTGGAAGGCAGTAAAGACTGGCTTTAAAAGTTTTGGTAAGCCGGGCATGGTGGCACACGCCTTTAATCCCAGCACTCGGGAGGCAGAGGCAGGCGGATTTCTGAGTTCGAGGCCAGCCTGGTCTACAGAGTGAGTTCCAGGACAGCCAAGGTTACACAGAGAAACCCTGTCTTGAAAAACCAAAAAAAAAAAAAAAAAAAACGTTTTGGTAAAGGAAAAGCAAAAAAGAGAAAGAAAGAAAGAAAGAAAGAAAGAAAGAAAGAAAGAAAGAAAGAAAGAAAGAAAGAAAGAAACTCTTTGAGCTCTTTTGTGGCCTCCATGCTGGGGTTGGAGCTGTTATTAGGTGTGACTCCAACCAGGTTCTCATCTTGAAGCATTAGTATCTGCTGGTTCCACCATGACAGGCAACCTCTGTTCTCCTCAGGGTCCCCTCCCAACCGCAAGCGTCCTGCTAATGAGAAGGCCACAGATGACTACCACTATGAGAAGTTCAAGAAGATGAACAGGCGCTACTGAGGCAGCGGTAGGGGCTGGATAATGATGTGCATGCACAGGGGTGGGCTTGTGTGCATGCGCAAGTGCGCAGACGCACACACACATGTCCTCTTGCATAGAACCTGCATATTAGCTCTTGAGTTCCCCATCAGATAGTGCTTCTGCTCAGCTGCTGGATTTCTGTTCTGGTTTTGGTTGGAGACTGTAGCTCTCTGTGTATCCTAGGCCATGAACTCCCTCCTCCTCCTCCCTACTACTGGGATTTTAGAGGGCCCACCCCCCCTCCATTTCAAGCACTAACTTTGTAACTATTGGAAGAAAACAATGTGTCTATGTCTTTATTGTTTCCTACCTGGGGCAAACTATCCTCAAGAGTGTTATTAAATCGTTTGTAAATATGTTGCCTTTCTTCTAATGTTTGTCCAGGCTCAGGAAGAACCAGCTGTGTTCACTGTGGGTCAATACTGACAACATAGGGGAGGAGAAAGTGTTAAGATTCATTATTTTATGTATGTGGGTGTTTCGTCTTCATGCATGTCTAAACCATGTGTGCATACCATGCCCATAGAGGCCAGAAGATGGTGTTAGCTATATTGGAACTGAAATTATAAATGGTTCTGAACTGAGACACCATGTGTGTGCCGGTCCTCTGAGAGAGCAGCTGCCTGTGCTCCTAATGGCTGAGCCATCCAGCCTGTTTGCATTGTATTTTGTGGTTATATACATAGCCATGGCTTATTTGAAATGGAGTTGAAAAATACATCTGTCCTTGCTGGGTGTGGTGATCCATGCCTTTAATCATAGCACTTGGGAGGCAGAGGCGGGTGGATCTATCTGAGTTTGAGGGCAGCCTGGTCTACAGAGCAAGTACCAAGACAGCCAGGAGAGACCCTGTATCAAAAAGAAAACAAAGAAAGGAGCCGGGCGTGGTGGCGTGCGCCTGTAATCCCAGCACTCGGGAGGCAGAGGCAGGTGGATTTCTGAGTTCGAGGCCAGCCTGGTCTACGAGGCCAGCCTGGTCTACAAAGTGAGTTCCAGGACAGCCAGGGCTACGCAGAGAAACCCTGTCTCGAAAAACAAAAACAAAAAAACAAAAAAAAAAAAAAAGGAAAAGCAGAGGCAGGCAGATCTGAGTTTTAGGCTAGCCTAATCTACAGAACAAGTTCAGGACAGCCAGGCCTACACAGAGAGACCCTGTTTTAAAAACCCAAGGGAAAAGCTTAGTGTGGTGGCACAAGCCTTTAATCCCAGCACTCAGGAAGAGTTCCAGGCAGTCTAGAGCTACATAATGAGACCCTGCCTAAGAAGACAGGTGAACAAAGAATCTAACTATTGACTACAAACTGGGCCAAGCTGGAGTATGTAGTTCTTGCTTTCAGCCCTGGTAGGGTGTGGGTGTGTGGGTGTGTGGGTGTGTGGGTGTATGTGTGGGGGTATACACTACCAGACCTGCCCAGGTTTCCTCGGATATGCCAGTGAAAGACACACACAGCCAAGTGTGGTGGCTCACGCCTTTAATCCCAGCACTTGGGAGGCAGAGGCAGGCAGATTTCTGAGTTCGAGGCCAGCCTGGTCTACAAAGTGAGTTCCAGGACAGCCAGGGCTATACAGTGAAACCCTGTCTCAAAAAAGAAAGAAAGAAAGAAAGAAAGAAAGAAAGAAAGAAAGAAAGAAAGAAAGAAAGAAAGAAAGAAAGAGAGAAAGAAAGAGAGAAAGAAAGAGAGAAAGAAAGAGAGAAAGAAAGAGAGAAAGAAAGACACAAACACTTATCTTTGATATGCTCAAAGTCTAGGCTCTTCTAAGCCTCCCCCCCACTCCCCACCTCCACTATCACTTTCTTCTTTTCACTCACAGCTCAGCCCTAAATCCACCCTCAGCTCAGTTGTGTGGGTTTTGTTTTGTTTTGTTTTGTTTTCTTGAGACAGGGTTTCTCTGTATAGCCCTGGCTGTCCTGGAACTCACTCTGTAGGGGTGGCCTCGAACTCAGAAATCCACCTGCCTCTGCCTCCCAAGTGCTGGGACTAAAGGCGTGCGCTACCATGCCCGGCCCCCGCCTGGTTCTTGATCGATCAAAAAAGATGCTTGTGGCCAATGACTGGGCGGAACAGGCAGGATCCAGTTTCCCTCCACTGGCAGCTAGCAGACACAAGAGTAGAGAAAAGGATTGCAGGGAGAAAGCCTCAGCCGTGTGAGATCTTGCTTCCCCGACTGGGCCTGGGCAGCAGGCGAGAGATTAAAAACACAACTGACCTGAGGGCGGATTTAGGGTGCTGAGCTGGGAGTGAAAAGAAGGGAGTGATAGCTGAGGGAGGCTTAGAAGAGCCAGCCATTGAGCTAAAGCATATCAAAGGGTGGCTCTGTCTGTCTGTCTGTCTGTCTGTCTGTCTGTCTGTCTTTCGTCCGAGGATCCTAGGGAACCTGAGTGGGGCTGGTAGTGTGGTCCGCCCAGAGCTTAAACCTGGGTAGTAGAACTTACACGTTACAGCAAGCTTTCCTGTTAGCCATGCGTCTCCTTCAGTTCTGGGTTACTAAGACTTAAGTCTTTATCAGCTGGCCAGCCACTACACTGGGGGTTCAGGGTCTCAGTGTGAACTTTTAAGCACAAACACCATGTTCTAGATTTATATACTTAAATTAACAAGGACAGCTAACCAGAAGGGGGTCTACAACAGGCAAAAAGCAAGGTTAATACATTAAAGACTTTCCCAATTGTGGAGTTTGAAGGATTAGGTTTTTATTTTCATTTTGGTGAGTGGTGCTGGAGTTTTGCATCCTGAATGGTACTTCCATCATGGAGTCCCTTGTGATAAAGTCTGGGTGTGTGTGTGTTGCGTGGGGGTGGGGGTAGGGGTGTGTCTGTTACACTCCACTAGCAGGCAGGATTTTCAGTTCTCAGAATTCGGTATATGTTGGAGGAGCACATGGGGCCTGAATGTGTGACTCACTGAGCAGGGTGTTTGCCTGTCAGTCTTAGTTTCAGCTCCCATTACCACAGAAAACAGTTTGGTATTCATTCTCCACTTGGAAGGAGTTAAAGGACAAACAGAGTTTAAAAAAATAAAAAGGGCAACACATGGTGTCACACACATTTAATCCTAGTCCACCAGAGGCCGTTACCAGTGGAACTCCATGAGTTAGAGGCCAGTCTGGACTACAGAGCTAGTTCCAGGATAGGCGGGGCTATACAGAGAAACCATGTCGTGAGGGTTGGGGAAATCGAGGAGAGACAAATCTTGCATACAGAATTCCAATGAGTAGTCTATTTTTCTACTCTTTGATTCTAGGTGGTCTTGCTATGTAGCTGAGTGTGACCTTGAACTTCTTATCCTACACTTGCCTTGACTGCTACAGTCAAGTGACTCAGTGCCCGGCACAGGTGATTTCTGTAGACACTTCATCCTCAACAAGGTAGAGTGTAACTCTCCCCTGCCTTGCACACTGACTTCTTTCTAAAGACTCCAGTAAGATGAGGATCCCGAGGGACCAGCACAGCAGGACCATGCAGACACTGCCCGAGACACTGTCAACTTGACACAAACCTAGACATACCTGGGAAGGGGAAAGCTCGACTGAGAGATAGCCTGCATCACGTTAGCCTGTGGGCTTTTTCTTGATTATTGATTGGTGTGGGTGGGCCCATTCTGCTGTGGATGGTGCCACCTTCTAGGCTGTATAAGAAAGTTAGCTGAGGGGCTGGAGAGACGGCCTAGTGGTTGGGAGCACTGGCTGCTCTTCCAGAGGACCTGGGTTCAGTTCCCAGCAACCACATGGTAGCTCACAACTATTTGTAACTACACTTGTAGAGGATCCTATATCCACACAGAGACATGAATGTAGACAAAACAACACTGCACAGAAAGGTGGCTGAGTTGCTGGGTAGTGGTGGCTTTAGTCCCAGCACTTGGGAGGCAGAGGCAGGCGGACTTCTGAGTTCGGGGCCAGCCTGGTCTACAGAGTGAGTTCCAGGACAGCCAGGGCTACCCAGAGAAACCCTGTCTCAAAAAACAAACAAAAAAAAAAAAAAAAAAGAGGAGAGGCTGAGTAAGCCAGAGGAACAAGCCTGTAAGCAACTTTCTTCCATAGGCTTTTCTTCAGGTTGAGTTGAGCCTTGGCTAGACATAATGATGAACTGTATCCCATGAGATGAAATAAACCCTTTCCTCCGTAAGGGGCTTTTGGTCATAGTGTTTATCACATTAACTGAAAGCAAATTAGGACTGTCTCAGCAATCAAACCAAGCTGACGGTGTGGCCCTGGGTAGGATGTGTTGGAAATAGCACTTTACATTGGCAACCCCTTCCCGAACTCTAGCTAATGATGAGAAAATGTCAAATTCCAATAGGAGGACAATTTGCAAACATTTTCAGACAGGGGGATAGCTCAGTGATACAGCTACATGCAGAAGGCCCAAGATTCGACCCCCAGCAATGTCAACAGCAAAAGACCAGGCCTGTGGCCCAGAACTAAGGAGGCTGAGGCAGGGGGATCAAATTTCAAAACCAGTCTGTACTATGTAGCAAGTTGAAAGACAGTCTGGAGTAGTTCTGAAGATTTTAGCTTAAAACAGAGGCTGTGGAGATGGCTAACAGGTTAGGAGTGTCGTGTGTGTACAGGACCATCCCCCCACCCTGCCATCCCAAAGAAATCTTAATATGAAGCCAAACAAGAAACAGAAGGTCTGAGGCATAGCTCCATGCAGCATTTGCCTACAATGCATGGGGCCCAGGCTTTCATTTTCAGAACTCCCCTTCCCCAAGTGTCTATCTAGTATTTCTCAAAACTCTCAAAGGCATTTAAAGAGCACCCAAGAGAAGCTGAGAGGCAGCACTGTGGGGAGCTCAAAGTGTTCCCTGTTAGTGGTAATTTACAAATGTTACAGTTTTCTCTTAAGCTGACTAGCTTCCAGATAACTGAGACAGGACTATTTTATTTTATTTAACAGGTTTAAGGCACAACAACTGAGCAGTATTAATTTATTTTAATCCTCTAAGCTAATCTGACTACTTCACAGCCACAATCCCTGAGATACTTGTATTTTATGGCTTTCTCTGCTCCAGCTGTTTTTTTATGATTATGATGTCTTCTGGACTCCCCACCTCATGGCTAAATCCCGACTTCCTCCCTCTCTCCTGCTCTGTAATTGGCTGATCAGCCCTTTATTGACCAATCAGAATAATTAGGGAGCAGTGTTTACACAACATTGATGACAGGCGGTTCTCAAAATAAGGATAGCAACCATATATGAGGGCATAGCAATCAGCATGTGAATAATACAAGGATCATCCTTATACAGTGCACATGCCTACAGTTCCCCAAGGAAACTGGGTAAGTAAGAAACTATGGGCTTTATTTAATAATATTGCTCATGGGGCTGGAGAGATGGCTCAGTGGTTAAGAGCATTGACTGCTCTTCCAGAGGTCCTGAGTTCAATTCCCAGCAACCACATGGTGGCTCACAACCATCTGTAGTGGGAATCCGATGCCATCTTCTGGTGTGTCTGAAGACAGTATACTCACATACATAAAATAAATAAATCTTTTAAAAAATAATAATAATGGTCATGGGGTTTTAACAAGTATAATATACAGATGCCATTTTTTTTTTGAGATGTCAGAATCTCACTGTGTAGCCCTGACTGCACCTGGAATTCCTTGTATAGGACAGGCTGGCCTCCAACTCAGACATCCAAGACAACCACCTGCCTCTACTTCCCAGCGTGCTGGGATTAAAGGTGTGTGCTACAGTACCCAGCCCTCAGATGTCAGTTTTGTTTTCTTTTCTTTTCAAGACAAGATCCAGTATGCAGCTTTGACCTGCTTGAAACTTTGTAGACTGGCCCCAACTCATACAGAGTGTTGGGTTAAAGGTGCACACCATCCACCGCACCTGAACCAAATGTCAGACCTAATAATAGGGACCCACGTTGCGGGTGGGGGGGGTTCATATGGGAACCCACTATATAATCCTCTCATTTTTAAAATTTATTCATTTACATGTTAATTTATGCATGTGTGTAAGCCCACATGAGTTTATGAGCGCAACATGCACACAGGTGCCTGCACCATTGTTTTTAAAGATTTATTATTTCATATATGTGAGTGCACTGTTGATCTCTTCAGACACACCAGAAGAGGGCATCAGATCCCATTACAGATGGCTGTGAGCCACCATGTGGTTGCTGGGAATTGAACTCAGGACCTCTGGAAGAGCAGTCAATGCTCTTAACCTCTGAGCCATCTCTCCAGCCCATCATTTTTTTTTTTTTTTTTTTGGTTTTTCGAGACAGGGTTTCTCTGTGTAGCCCTGGCTGTCCTGGAACTCACTCTGTAGACCAGGCTGGCCTCGAACTCAGAAATCCGCCTGCCTCTGCCTCCCGAGTGCTGGGATTAAAGGCGTGCGCCACCACGCCCGGCCTTCCAGCCCATCATTTTAAAAAAATGGTTTAAAAACACTGTTATTTGATGGGGATGGGGCAGCAATCATCATCACCTGATTTCTATAATCTCAATATTATTCCCATAACGTCAAGGTTCAGAAGCAGAAGGGACTTTGCCCTTAACAAAGATGGTAGCCACTAGCGTCGGGAGACTGCCTGCCCGGGACAAAGAGGGCGGCCCCGCCAGCAGGAACCGGAAACACGAGTCTGGGCGGTGCGCGGGATACGGTGGGCGCGCAAGGTGCGCGGGTCCTGCTATGAAGCTGGGCCGGGCCGCTCTGGCCCTGCTGCTGCTGGCGCCGTGCGTGGTTCGTGCGGTGGAACCCATCAGCCTGAGTCTGGCCCTGGCCGGCGTACTCACCACCTATATCTCCTACCCTCGCCTCTACTGCCTCTTCGCCGAGTGCTGCGGCCAGATGCGGAGCCTCAGCCGGGAGGGTAGGCGGGCACCAGGCGTCCGGGATGCTGCGGCAGGGGGATGGCGCCGCTGCCAGGCCAAACATTGGTCGGAGGCCTGAGAGATGAGGGGTCGGGGCCGGGGGTAGGGTGTCAGCTCTGCGCGGAGCTCTCCGGTGCGGCCTCTCGGCACCTCTTCCTCTTGGCTTTGGGGCCAACCCCGAGGAAGGGCAGAGTTCGCAGCACCAGGGTCCCTCAGCGCTCCCCAGACCAGGCTCCGCGGGCCCTGACGGCCTGAAAGTGGGGCTGCCTTTTGCCAGCTTGTTTCTCTCCTGACCAGAGTGATCTTTCCTTTCTCAGCGCTGCAAAAGGATCTGGATAACAAGCTCTTTGGACAACATCTTGCAAAAAAAGTCATCTTAAACGCCGTGTCTGGTTTCCTAAGCAACCCGAAGCCCAAGAAGCCCCTTACCCTCTCCCTGCACGGGTGGACGGGCACCGGCAAAAACTTCGCCAGCAAGATCATCGCCGAGAATATTTACGAGGGCGGACTGAACAGTGACTATGTACACCTGTTTGTGGCCACGCTACACTTCCCCCACGCCTCTAACATCACACTGTATAAGGCAAGAGCATTATGTGACCGCCTTCGCTAATGACCCGGGATTGGGGCTTCTCTGTTGTGGGGTGAGATGTGGGAATTCCACATCAGTGAGTGAGCCACAACATGGCTCTCTCTATGTCAGTTCCTCTTTAAAAGGTGTGCACAGAAGTGGTCATCTCCCTTAAAGGAATGACAGCTGAGGCTAGGCTAGCCTGTGCACTGTGTTTTAAAGGGAACTGTCAAGAGCTGGGGGTAGCTCAGGGTTAGTGCACTTGCTCAGAATGTGGAAAGTTCTGGATTAAGTCTCTCCACCACAACTCCCACTCTGGCAAGGGTGCAGTTGGGGGATAGATATGTAAGTTACAAAGCGTTTGAGATACATAGAGCAGTTAGACCACCAAAGTTTTATGAGTGACCTCTGTGTTCGATAAGGTAATAGCTTGGCTGAGAAGTGGGGACATAACAACTCCAGGGTCTTTAGGAGTCGCCTCCCCCCCACCCCCCACCCCCATTGTGAAAAGGGAACCTAGAGACCAAGTTTGCTTTGACCCAGCTGTTGCAACCTGCTATTGGAGTTTAATTCTGATAACAGGCTCACACCTGAATTCAGGTTTGGTCCCTCCCTCTCTACAGCTGTGCAGTTGGGGCTGTCACTTAACCTGAGCAGGGACCCTCTTTGTCTTAGAATGGTGCTTCGCCCTTGAGTGTGTTAGTGCATCCCCTTTCTGTTGAGCATTGTGTGGCCATAACTGTGTGGCTTTGTGCAGGTTGTTTAATCTCGGTGCCTGAGGTCAGCGGGTGTTTTCCTACACACCTGTATTCCCAGCAGGCTGAGGCAGGAGGATCACACTTTTAAGGTTAGTCTGGGCTACATAGTAAGCTTCTGTTTGAAAATAGAAATGACAGGTGGAGGAAGAGAAGAAAATAGGGGCTCAGTATCATTTCCTCAATGGTTTTGGGGAGAAGATTCAAAACTGTTGAGTTATAGCCGGGCGTGGTGGCGCATGTCTTTAATTCCAGCACTCTGGAGGCAGAGGCAGGCGGATTTCTGAGTTCCAGGCCAGCCTGGTCTACAGAGTGAGTTCCAGGACAGCCAGGGCTACACAGAGAAACCCTGTCTCAAAAAGATAAAACAAAAGAAAAATGTTGAGTTAACAGTGCTTGGAACGATGTCTTGCTGCAGCGGGCACTTGGGCACAGTCTGGGGCAGGAGACTGAGCAGATGTTCTCTGTGGAGTTGTAACGACTGAGGGAGTTATATGGAAATGTTCCCTTGCCACATGGTTCAGGACTCTGAAGGTTCCTCTAAGGCAGTTTCTTAACCTTCCTAATGCTGTGACCCTTTAATTCAGTTCCTCATAAAATGATTCCGGTGTTACTTCATAACTGTAATTTTGTTACTGTTATGAATCTTAACACAAATATCTGATCTGTAGGTATTTGATAAGTGCGTCCCGGGGATCTCGACCCACAGGTTGAGAACTGCTGCTGGGAGGGGTCCATACCTGCAGAGTTGCTGCTTACATTAGATACAAAGGAAAACTGTATTGTGGTCACAGAGCAGTGGAAATACCCTAAGCAGATAGATGTACAGTGAGCTGTTCGTGTGTTCTTTAGAAAGATACATGGCTGCCTTCCCCAGCTCACTTCAGGAGGAGGGTGGCTGGAAATGCCTACACGTTAGGTAGGATTTGGTCTCAGTTTTCCCAGGAATATGCTTTAAGAGGTCTGTGTGTCCCCCCTTGATGGCTTAGTGTGTATGAATCTGGCTGGGGTTTGTTTGGGGTTTAAGTCACCTGGCTTAGGGTGACTGAGGCTCTGACTTCATTCTTTAGCATCTGCCCCACTGAACAGCCAAATACAAATAAGGTGGGCTTGTTTGTCTGCTTTGTTCTTGAACCGCTGCCCATGAGCTCATTGTTGCAGCCTGAACTCTGTTTATCATCATCATCATTTTAGTTTGGTTTGTTTTTTTAATTTTGTGTTTGTGCTGGTGAGCATGTGTGTACATATGTCTCTAGTGATGTTCCTCAGGATCCGTCTACATTTTTTTGAGACTGGATCTGTCAGTGAGACCTGGGCCTGCCTACCAGGCAAGTCCCATGGCTCCTGTCTTTGCTTCCTCAGTACTCTTAGGGCTCTCACTGGCTTCCTCTCAGGGGCGCTTGTAAGACAGGCACTTTACCCCACTAAGCTTTCTTCCTAGCCCTGGCCTGGAGCTCTTGCTCTGTCTCAGCAGGATCACAGGTGAATGTCACCATGTCCATCTCCAAATGCATTCGTAGAGTGTGTTCCTGGTTAGGAGAGCCTCCTCACACCCCTCCCAGGATGCCTAGCGAGCAAGTTCAGACTCCCTAAGGGGGGCCTGTGATTGAATCAGTGCTTTGTAGGCTGGACTGCAGAGGAAGGGCTGAGGTGATGGTGGGTTTCTGCCTCTCATCCAGAGGCTGTCATCATAGGATATATGTGACATTTTGAGGACAGAGCTGGTGCCTGGCTGACACAAGGTCACAAACCTGAAGCGTTGGTATAGGGCAGGGTTGGACTGAGATCCCATCCTGCCCCAGCCTAACTCCGTTTTCTTTTTTTTTTCTTTTTTTTCTTTTTTTTTTTTTTTTGGTTTTTCTAGACAGGGTTTCTCTGTGTAGCTCTGGCTGTCCTGGAACTCACTTTGTAGACCTGGCTGGCCTCGAACTCAGAAATCTGCCTGCCTCTGCCTCCCGAGTGCTGGGATTAAAGGCGTGCGCCACCACGCCCGGCCTAACTCCGTTTTCTTAGGCAAGTGCTCTGTAGCTCAGGGTCCTCATCTGTGGCATGGGTATGATGCTATCCATACAGGAAGTGCTTGCGAGGCCAAAGGTGTATGGGTGTAATGCTCATAGTACAGTGCTCTAGAAATGCAGCCATTGTCCTGACAGCCTGGGCTTGCTTAGCACTAGTGAAGCTCTAGGTAAATGCTCACAAAAACAAAGAAACTCAAAGCTGGCTGGGCGGTGGTGGCGCACACCTTTAATCCCAGCACTCGGGAGGCAGAGGCAGGTGGATTTCTGAGTTCGAGGCCAGCCTGGTCTACAAAGTGAGTTCCAGGACAGCCAGGGCTATACAGAGAAACCCTGTCTCGAAAAAAACCAAAAAAAAAAAAAAACAAAAAAACCCAAAGCTGATAGAATTGTGTTGTTCACACACACACACACACGACCCATTCCTGCCCCCAGAGCTCTTAATTATAGCAGGAATCGTTTGTGCAATGTGTGGAAGCATTCACCTGTCAATAAAAATGCTGGCTGGCCAATGAGCTGAGGTTATGAGAATTAGAAGGTAGGACATGGGCAGAGATACAGAGTTGGAAGCATGGGAAATTGGCCCCAGACTGCAGATGGAGAGAGAACTTGCCATGTGACACAGAATAGAATAATCAGGATTATTGAGATATGAGCTAGTTGGAGAACAGAACCAATGCTCTGGGCCCCCGTATTTCTTCATTTATACTTGAATCTCAGAGTCATTATTTCAGAGAACTTGGGTGTGGGTGTCGAAGCCCGCAGTTACACTGAAGGGCCTCCTTGTCCTTCAGGACCAGTTACAGATGTGGATCCGAGGCAACGTGAGCGCCTGTGCTCGCTCCATCTTCATCTTTGATGAGATGGACAAGATGCATGCCGGCCTCATCGACGCCATCAAGCCTTTCCTAGACTATTATGATGTGGTAGATGAGGTCTCCTATCAGAAGGCCATCTTCATCTTCCTCAGGTGAGGCTGTGGCTGGAACATGGTGGGATACCCTCCAGCTGGGAGCCTTGGGAAGAGGTGCAGTCCCTCCTCACTGTAATTGTTTCTGCAGCAATGCAGGGGCAGAGAGGATCACAGATGTGGCTCTGGATTTCTGGAAAAGTGGGAAGCAGAGGGAAGAAATCAAACTCAGAGACATGGAGCACGCCCTGGCTGTCTCAGTCTTCAATAACAAGAACAGTAAGTATGGCCGTCCAACCCCCTAACCGTATACCCCTCCTGCTCCCCAGACCTGACGGAATCCCTGAGTGACCACTGTTAATGAGCTACAGGAGGCTTTATAGATGAGTTGGTTAAGACAGGGTTTGCTCTACGTTCCTTGTAGAGGAAGAGCAGGCAGTTGAAGCAGAAGGCCACTGCAGATGGCTGCAGGAGGCGGTAATGGGGAAGGCCTCTCCCTTTGCCATGTCTTCCCTCTGTCACAGACATTTGCCCTTCCTTGTGGAGTAGGTAGATGACAGCTGTCTGCTTCTCACGGAGGACACAGGCGGGGGCAGGGCAGTCAG
Source organism: Mus minutoides (assembly GCA_902729485.2). Lineage (NCBI taxonomy): Eukaryota > Metazoa > Chordata > Mammalia > Rodentia > Muridae > Mus > Mus minutoides. Next base: position 228,782 of record LR753347.1, on the reverse strand, counting down.
TCCTCAGAGCTTTTGACTCTCAGCTCAGCTGCTTTTCCAGCTACTGTCATGCAGACCTTTGACCTTGAACCCTATGAGGCAGACAGCCACGAAGGTGACTCACTGGTTATCTCACCAGGTCATTGGGGTGACAAAAGGCTACAGGCCCCACCGGAAACATGCTCACCAAGAAATCTGCATTGAAGTTAGGTGACTAGCGGTGCATTCTGTTTCTCCTGTGCAGATGGAATACTACTGAGAAAAGACAAACATTTTTGCTCTCTCTTGATGCTATAAAGGATGACTGCATACAACAGGAAATACAGACTGATGGGCAGCAGGCCATCCAGAGCACCGTGTGCATGCGTGCTTGGTGTGCTCGGTGGTGTGCTCGTGTGTTGTAGGCAGGAGGACCTCCTGCGGGGCTGTAGCAGGGATAAGGGATAGTTGAGAACTCTGTCATGGCTGGGGTGGACAATGACAAGAGCAGTCTTGGGAGGAGGACACATGTTGGGCCACCCTGGAGGGAGACATTTGCTGAGGACACACATCTCAGTTAGCGGTATATGGGTGATTTTGCTTTTATGTCGTTCACACTCAAACCCAGGGCCATGCACATGCCAGCTAATTGCCCTACCACCAGTCCAGCTGGTATTAATTTTAAGCCATATGACCATTTGAAGTCACTGGTTCTGCTGAGTGCTTGTGCTCGGGGTCACTTCCCCGGCCACACAGATGCCCCCAGCTACACCCTTAGGGTTCTGGCACAGAGGCAGAGAGTGGGCCTTCAAGACAGAAGTTACACTGGTGACTGCTCCAGTCGGTTTGTTCTTTGCTGTGGCCACAGGTCCTCCCTCCCCCAAGTACTATCAATACGGAGCACTGTTTGGAGAACACAGATCCTGGGCTCTCTCTCTCTGCACAGATTGCATTGGGATCCAGAGCCCAGAGATTAATAAATAGGCTAGGCAGGACATCAAGACATGTCATGGGCTCTTTAGGACTCCGGCAGGTACTGAGTCAAGTATTTCCAGGACTGGGAGGCTAAGCTATGCAGAACTAGGCTTTTATAGTGAAGATGTTGTCAGAATCCCGACCTTTGAGGTGCACAGCCTTGGCTGGCACGCCTTATGACCCTGGGGAATCTGGGTGTTGCTTCTGGAATGCTCTGCAGGGTTTAGACACTGTCAGGCAGCAGCTGTGGATTCCTTAATTGCAAGTCCAACTGTGGAAACTCTAGTTGGAGACTGGCTGGTGGAGTCTGTGGCTAACCCTCCCTTACCTCTTCCAATCTGTCCAGCAGCTTCTCACCACACTGCCTGGCTCCCAGCACAGTGCGGTGCATGTGGCCTCCCATCTCAGAGGCACACAGACACAGGAGAGGCCTTTCCGAGCCCAGAGCTCTAAAGTATCTGTTTTGTGTGCCTATGTGTGTGTGTGCCTATGTGTGTGTATGTGCCTATGTGTGTGTATGTGGGTGTCCAGAGAGGGTTTTGCATCCCTGGACCCAGAGTTGCACGTGTTTGTGAGCAGTCTGAGGCGTACTGGGACCCAACTCAGGTCCTCTGCAGTGAGCAACAAGTGTTCATGTTGGTTTATTTTTTTTTTTTTTAAAGATTTATTTATTTATTATATGTAAGTACACTGTAGTTGTCTTCAGAAGCTCCAGAAGAGGGCATAAGATTTCATTACGGATGGTTGTGAGCCACCATGTGGTTGCTGGGATTTGAACTCAGGTCCTTTTGGAAGAGCAATCGACGATCTTAACCACTGAACCTTCTCGCCAGCCCCATGTTGGTTTATTTTTGTGTAACATGGTTTCTCTGTATAGCCCTGGCTGACCTGGAACTCACTCTGTAGACCAGGCTGGCCTTGAACTCCACCTGCCTCTGCCTCAGGAGTGCTGGCATTAGAGGTGTGCATTGTTAAAGGCATTCTTAACTAATGAACCCCAAAGGTGTCCCCTTATGTCACCCTGCCCTTGCTGTCCCTGCTGCATCCCAAGGCAGTACTCATGGGCAGTTCTCCACTTGTCTCTCTTCCTCACTGTATGGAGATGGGTATCATGGCCCCCAGTGAACACCTGGTAATTACTCTGTCTGGACCAATCATTATGTGTCACCTTTCTGTCTTTCCCAGGTGGCTTCTGGCACAGCAGCCTCATTGACAGGAACCTCATAGATTATTTTGTCCCCTTCCTGCCCCTGGAGTACAAGCACCTGAAAATGTGTATCAGAGTGGAGATGCAGTCCCGAGGCTATGAAGTAGATGAGGACATTATCAGCAAGGTAGCTGAAGAGATGACGTTCTTCCCCAAGGAGGAGAAGGTCTTCTCTGACAAGGGCTGCAAGACTGTATTCACCAAGCTGGACTACTACCTGGACGACTGAGGCTGGCTGCCAGTGCTCCGTCGGTCCACTCCTCCCCAGTAGAGGCTTGGACACTTCCTGCTGAGGTTAGCTGGGGAATCCTGTTTCTGCTCCTCAGAGCCCACAGGTGGCCGTGCTGTAGGGATCACAGATGCAACATGGACCTGAAGCTCCTGGAGCCTCCAGAGATGAAAGCAGCTCCCAGCCTGTCCATTCTGGACTCGTGATTTTTTAAAATTATGTTTTAATTTCAGGTGTTTCTGTTTTGAGGCAGAATAAGTAAGTTTTACTGCAAATGTGATAACTTTTTATTTAAAATGGTTTTTAATACCATAAGAAACTTTCAGTGGTGGCTTTGTGTGTCTTTTGAAACTGTTGGATGACATTACCAGTATTTCTACTTCAGAAACCCAAGCCTGCTGCATGGATGGAATGATTATCTCAGGACAAGGGGCCTGAAGCAGCCCTGCCAGGGGCCATAGAGTGGTCAGGTGAGACTGGATCACACATGTGCCTCTGTGCTTTTCTCTGGACTCCTTAGTAATAAGACAAGTGAGCTTTCCGGGCAGTGGTGGTGCTTGGGAGGCAGACAGGCTGATTTCTGAGTTCAAGGCTAGCCCGGTCTACAGAGTTCCAGGACAGCCAGGGCTACACAGAGAAACCCTGTCTCAGAAACGACAACAGCAAAAAAAGCTCATTTGTCTTAACAACCCTGCACGCTCGTCAGGTCCACTCCAGATGCCAGGCATGACAGAGCTTTGGAGAGGCTTGTTTTATGCCAAGGGGCAGGGCTCCTGTAGGTGTGGCTGTCATACAAGGCCCTGACAGGGCTGGGCTTAGCAGGGAGAAAAGGGCCTGATGTCAAAACAAGGTCAACTGTTGGCAGGACAACACTCTGCCTCTGCTACCAGCCTGCTCAAGGCCCCTTTTCAGGTGGCCCAGGATTCCCAGTGATGGTTCCAAGTCCCCAGGAAACATGTCAGGTCTGACCACTCATCTGAAGATGGAGCCCCAGCACTGAGCCCTAACTGAGGAGCATGGGTTCCTCTGTCCTGCTGAATCCTGTCTTTGTAGGTGTGGCAGCATGGGACAGGTGGGCACTGTGTCAGGCTCCTAGACACCAACTAAGAAAGGAAGGGAGCAGCAGTGTGTCGGTGCAGAGGCTTACCCTTCCAGGCTGCTGTCCTGTGGCAGCCATAGATCAGTACTGCAGAGAAGCGAGGTTAGTGCAGTTACGCAGAGATCTGGCCAACAGACAGACCTAGAATCGGGTTCTCTGTCGGTTCTGGGCAGGAAGATCCAGTCACTCGGTCTCTCAGCAGTGGCCAGGTATCAGACATGATAAAAGGCATCTCTGAGTAGGAAAAGTGCAGCCCACCACAGCATCCAAAACACCACAAACTATCCAAGGCACCAAGTGTGAGGGCCAGGGTAGGGCACAGAGCCCGTAAGGCATCAAGTGTGAGGGCCAGGGTAGGGCACAGAGCCCGCAAGGCACCAAGTGTGAGGGCCAGGGGTAGGGCACAGAGCCCGAAAGGCAACAAGTGTGAGGGCCAGGGTAGGGCACAGAGCCCGCGTCCAGAGTTCTGACCCAGACCCAGCAGTTGTGGATGGCTCAGTTAAGAGGATGTTATATGGTAGGAAAGCCTGACTCTGGTAGTTCCTGCAGCTTGCTACCCAGCCTGTCTAGCTGGCTCTGAGCTCCAGAGCCTGTTTGGAAGGTGGAGAAATAAGGAAGGTGCCCAAGTTGGCATGTATAGGCATGTGATTGCCTGCCCCTTGTGTATGTAAACATCGCATGGAAAAGCCCTTACCTACCCCAGGAAGCTCTCCAGCACTGGATATAGCCTTGTCCTATATGTGTGGGTAGCAGCATTTAAAGCAAACATTGATTTCTGTGTGATGGGGTCAACCTGCACATCCAGGTGAGGAAGGCAACGGGCCGCTCCAGTGCCTTGATTCTGAGCTCTGTGTGCTATCACAGACAAGGGGAAACTCAGGAAAGTTATGACTCACAATGCACCACTGCTTTTATTATCTTGTGTCCATTTGTTCTCACAGGGAGGCTGGGGCAGGCCACACCAGGCCTTTCAGAGTTGGAGCTCAGTAACAGCAGTCCAAAGGTGGCCAACACGTGTCCACGTATTACATCACTGTAAACAGAAAAGTGTGTTTCTTCTTGACCCAGAGCCCAACAGGTCATAAACAGTAACTTGGCTCCAGTACAAGATGATGGCCTGAAAGTCACCCTCACCTTGGCACGTTTTGGTTTGCTTCCTGCTTTGAGACAGGGTCTCTCTGTACGTAGCTCAACTAACTTTAAACTCCTCTTCCGAAGTGCTAGGATTATATGCATGCACACCACTGGCCTGGCATTCCCCTGTGTAGCCTAGGCTGGCCTCACAGGTACCGGGACTAACGGTGAGCACTGCCACACCCAGCTCACCGTGGCATTTCTAAATGACTAGATGTGATTCTCTTTAAGGCATTTCTATGTTATAAAAATAACCATTCTGCAGGGAGTGGTGGCACATGCCTGTAATCCCAGCACTTGGGAGGCAGAGGCAGGTGGGTTTCTGAGTTCAAGGCCAGCCTGGTTTACAGAGTGAGTTCCAGGATGGCCAAGGCTATACAGAGAAACCCTGTCTCAAAAAAACAAACCGAAACAAAAATAACCATTCTACCACATCATAGAAAAACATGGCAGTGTTTCCATGTCTGCAGCTGCATAGCAACTGTAGGACAGAATGGTTTACAAAGATGGACTCACAGGCTCAGTTCCCCACAGTCAGAGCAGCCCAGATGCCACTCAGGGCGTCATGCCAAGATTACACCCAGAACCTACAAACTGAGTTGTGTCAGTATGTTCTACTCTCTACACATTTAACAATAAGACCTTTTTTTCTTTTGAGAGTTTCATGTGGCTCAGGCAATTCTCAAACTCAAGCCAGCTGAGGAACCCTGAATCCTCATCTTCCTGCTGGGATCATGGGTATTGTGCCCTATACCCAGCAACGTTAAAAACATGAGAATAAGCTTTATTCTATGTTATGTCCTTCCTGGATCTTTATTTTTGGAAAAAGGGCTGTGTAGTCTTGGCTGTCCTGGAACCCACTAAGTAGACAAGGTTGGGTTCGAACTCCCAGAATCTACCTGCCTTTGCCTCAAGAGTGCTGGGATAAAGGTGTGCCTCAGCATTTGTGGCACTTCCTAGGTTTTAAAATGCATGGCATCTTACATTTACTACCTAAGCTTTAGAAGTAAAAATATAAATTTTAAATGTGCATGTCCTTTAAAAAACAAAACAAAACAAACAAACAAACAAACAAAACCCCACATCTCTGGTGTACAGCAGACACACTCCTTCCCATGGGGTTTAGCCAGGTCATCCCCAGCCTAGAGCTTCTCTTCCTATGCATGTTCTGCAAATCGGAGCTTGACCTTCAGAGCAAGTGTAACAGGCAAACAGGGTCCAAAGACCTCCCTCAAAAATGACAGCTCATCCTGATGCAAGCAGGGATGAGGCTGGGGTGAACCTAACAATGGATAGGCAAGGTACAAGGCAGGCTGTGACCCCCACACAGTGGGAGACTGGACAGAGCATCCCACAGCCAGGGCTGTGAGCAGCAGCCAACTGAAGGCATAAACTCAAAGGCTCTGTGTCCCTGTGTGCTCCAGGGGCCTCAGAGGGAGCCCCCACTGCTCACGCTGACAGTCCAGCCAAGGTCAAGCCCACATGCTCCCCTCCAGCAGCAAGCATCTGTCAGTGCCCCCAGCTCAAGGCAGAAAAGAAAAGAACAGCCCAGTGGTAGGAAACCCTGCCTCCCTGAGGGTACAGCAGGCCCATTAGTAGCATCTGAGGCATGGGTGCGGTTGACCACACAGGACTTTGGCCTGCGTTCAGACAGTTGTTTTGTTTAGGCACTTGATTCACAGTAACAGTGTGAGCATTCTTAAAAGTCCATCTTCAGATGCTCCACTGATAGCATTCCAAGTCCACAGGTGCAAATGTGCAAAGCCCCAAGGGGAGGGGCTTCAAAGTACTTCTCCATGGCAAGGCCTTGATGGGGGTGGGAGGCTCCTCTGAATCTTCCCACTCCACAGGACAAAGAGCTCAGTGGAAATCCAGCCGGGACTGCACAGTCTTGCAGCCCTTGTCTGAGTAGATCTTCTCATCCTTGGGGAAGAAGGTCATTTCATCTGCCACACTGGTGACGATGTCCTCATCAACAGCAGCCCCTCGGGCCCTCATCTCTGCCCGCACACACATCTTCACGTGTTTGTACTCCAAAGGCAGGAAGGGGATAAAGTAGTCGATGAGGTTTTTGTCTATTAGCCCACTGTGCCACAGGCCACCTGCAGAACAAGACACAGCGGGTCTCCTGTCACCGCCACCTAGCCATATCCCATCCTTCATGCCTTCACCCTTCCAGAGACTGTCAAGTGACACGTGCCCTCAAAATACCCTAAGAAATCTCCCTATGGCAGCAAAGCCACAAACAAGGGTGTTGCTGGCTTCAAAAAGACACACTGCTGAGAATCTACTTGGATGCCAGCCGAGCACTGGGTTCCCCGCTCCATAGTGGACTGACTCACTGTGCTTGTTGTTGAAGACACCCACAGACAGCACAGGCTCCAGGTCCTTCAGCTGGATCTCCTCCCTTTTTCTTCCTGCCCGCCAGAAGTCCAGGGCCGTCTTAGTTATCAGGTCCCCTCCTGCATTGCTGAGTTGGCCAGGGATGCAAAGACCATATCACATGTTTAAGGCTGCCTGTCTCCTTGCTGGATTCACCCGCCCAAGGCTTTATTCCTTGTCAAGGCTAGAACTGACCCCCGGATTCCTGTTGCCTGGTAAGCAGGTGCCACCATAGCACTATGTGACACTCCAGCTCCCAGGGGTGCTACATTTCTAGTCCTTCTAAAGCTTTAAGTCAGGACTATTTGCAGTGTGCTACCAGACAAGGACAAAAGGCTTGTCTGTCTTGCAAGCAATGTAAATGCAGTGTTTAGAACTCAGAGTGGCTGGCAGGGGCACCGAGCACCGTGCCAGAGGACCACTCTGGCTCATCCCCAACTCCATTTCTATGCCAGAGTGACACTGGGAAGTGAGAGATGACAGGTGAGCCTATGGCTTTGTCAAGCTGGCACTTCTGTCCTGGATGGCCAGGAGAACCTCGTCCTAGCACTTGGAGGTCCCTGAGAAGCCTCGTTGGCTGACCTGAGGAAGATGAAGATAGCTCTGCGGTAGGAAATCCCATCCACCTGCTCATAGTAGTCCAGGAAGGGCTTGATTGCATCAATGATCCCAGGATGCAACTTATCCATCTCGTCAAAGATGAAGACGGAGCTGCCACACGCGCTCACGTTGCCTCGTATCCACTTCTGGAGCTGGTCCTGGACCAACCTCAAAGAGAGGAGCAGCTCAGAGGATGTTCCAGAGGATGGGAGACAGGGTGGGGAGCTGTCTGGGCCTTGGGAAGCCACCAACTACATACTTGCCCCCACGAAGCAGATGACACTTTCCACAAGTGGAAAGGCACTAGCCATCAACGCCTGGCCACTTGACTTGAATCCCTGGGACCCAAATGGCTAAAGGAGAGAACTGACTTCCAAAAACCACCACTGATACACTTCTGCATACAGGCCCAAACGAGGTGGAAGGAGAGAAGCCCTGAGTAGCTCTGTCAAGGTATTTCATCACAGCAACAAGAAAAGAAGCCAAGACAACAGGCCCACAGAAGTGACAACTGGATTCAGATCTGCACGATGCAAGGGACTAAGGCGCTGGACTGACACAGTGAGTGAAGATGCTGCCCTGGCATGAGATGCTATCCTGGCTGGCATGAGGAGCCCTGAGCTACATCCCTAGCACCCGTGCTTTATTCAAACACCCAAGCAACAACTTCTCATCCCCCAGGTGGTGAGACTACCCACTGTAAATACTGTACTTCAAGAGATCTAGAATATAATCTGGAAAACATGAATGTAACTTTGTGGTGGGGACGGTAGCTTGGTGGCACAGCACTTTCTCTGCACCTTCAAATAACCCATCCTTCCTTCTGGCACTCCTCCCTGGCTGACAACAGAGACTCAGTTTCATTTCCTCCTTCAATTGGGTTTCCATTTGCTAGCTCCCTCCAGCAGGAGGCCAAGCACCAACCGGCAAGATAGTTGATTACATCAGAATCAAGGGATGAAAAGTGCAGAGATCTCACAAGGAAAAACAGGGTAGAGCTTTGCTTCCGAGACATGGGCAAGTAAAGCCCAGGCTGCAGTAGACAGAGGTGGCAAGTTTTAGATGTGGCCATGCCCAAGCAAACTATCTAAGGCCGCCCTACCTAACACCCCATGCCCTGCTGGGAATGGAAGTCCCTTTATGGGTGCCTAAGGCAGAGGCCTGGAGACAGGAGGTGAAGAGTTCAGGCTGTAAGGGACAAGTCACCTTACCTCTCTTGCCCACCTTTTCTGATTTCAGTCCCCTCCTCCCTCCCCCTAGTCCCAGGAATGATACCACACCCCACCTCACCCCTACACTAGCTGGCTCCATCTTTAAATGTTCATAGCATCCCCCACCTCACTAGATTATTTTGGAATAGCAATTTTAAAAATAGAGAAGATGGGACACACCTATAAATCCAGCACTTGGAAGTTGAAGGTAGGAGGATTAGAAGTTCAAAGCCAGCCTCTGCTATTTAGTGAATTTGAAGCCAACCTGGGCTACATTAGACCCTGTCTAAGACCACCCTAGACCACCCTCTCCCCCACATGCCATAAACTGGGCAGATTGATAGATGCCTGTTAATCTCAGCCCTCAGAAAACTGGATCCCTAACACCAAAGCCAGCCTGGGTTACGATGAGGCAGTCTCAGAAAGTATAAATAAAGAGAGGCTTAGGCATTTAATCCCAGCCTTGGAGGGCAGAGGTAGGTAGATCTCTGTGAGTTCCAGGCCTGCCAGACCTACACAGCAAAACTCAGTCAACAAATAAATAGCAGAAAGCAAAGCAGAGGCTAGATAGAGCATTTCAAGGCAGAGAAAGCAAAGCAGAAGCCAGAGCTACTGAGTAAAGTAGCCCAGACATGTGATCAGAAATCGGTAGGTTTTCTTGCCTGGTATAGTTTTGTCTTCTGCTCATGAGGGAAGTGCAGAGTAGAGACAAACAGGTGGACAAAGTTACTCTTCAGGCCTTTTGGATAAAGGTTTTCAGCTACAATCTGGCTGATAAAATTCTTGCCCGTGCCAGCCCAGCCGTGCAAGGACAGAGTCAATGGTTTCTTGGAATTTTTGTTGTTCCTGAAGCCAGTCAATGCCTTGAGAATCACTTCGGTGGCAAGGTGCTGTCCAAACAGCTTCTCTTCCAAGTCCAGCTTGAGGGCTGCGGAGGCCCATCCCGGAACAAAGAGAAAAACACAGGTTAAAGAAGTACCTGAGTCAGAGGCACAGTTAGCGACTGATCCAGCAGGGGAGTCTCTGCCAAGAGCCAGAGCCAGAACCATAAGGATCTACAGTCAGATCCTTAAGTGCCAGTTCTCCTTAACATCTAAATGTCAATCAAACAAGCTACACAGATTCTTTCATCCAGGGTAGAACCATCTCGCGGTTGTGCTCCGGGCTAGCTCTCCCGCCACCCCTGATGGCTCGGAAAAAGACAGCAAGAGCGACAGGCGGGCTTTCTGGATGGGGCTCCACGCCTGGCACCCCGTGGCGGGGCGCACCGGCTGGCTCCGCTGCGTTCAGTTCTCCAGGTCTCAAGGTGTGGCGAGGTCCCGGCCGTGAGTGTCTCCCGCGGCGCCGCATCCAGCAGGAGCGGGAGCGGAGCCCCCAGCGCCCTCCCGCCCGCCCCGACCGGCCCGCGGGCACATACCCGACGTGTTGAGGGGCCGTTCCTCATGGCAGCACTCGGTGAAGCGGCAGTAGAAGTCGGTATAGGACAGGTAGCCGGTGAGCGCCGACACGGCCCCGATGGCGATGCCCACGCTTACGGGCTCGAACGCCCCCACCGCGTGGGCGGCCAGCAGCGCCCACAGGGCCGTGGAGCCCCCAAACGCTCCGATCCGTCTCATTGCACGCAGTGAAGCACACTGCTGCTGCGCTCTGAGCGCAGGATTCAGGCCCAGCGGACTGAACTTCCGGTACGGCGCTGTTACTTCCGCTTAGCTAGAAAGCCGCCTTGTTGGAAAGGGGCGGGGAGACTATAGTGAGTGTCCGGAAACCCTCTAGAGACCATTAAAGGAATTTCATTCCTATCTTTTAGAGGTCCTGTTTGTTTGTTGGTTGGATGGTTTGTTATACAAACACACACATATGTATGCGTGTGTGTGTGTGTGTATATATATATATATATATATATATATATATATATATATATATATATAT